>JAMPIV010019545.1:0-402500 GCA_024509875.1 Oreohelix idahoensis
TATCATGCTTATCGTCATATTTTGAATATGGGCCCGCTACTTCATACCTACCTATGCACTTGACCGCTCACAATCTTTGTTATTCCGCTTATCGTCATTTCCCCCCCCCCCTGTGAAAATACCTTCTACCTAATCTTTCCGTCTACTTACGACAACGTAACTATACTATTAATCTTTAGAGCCAGGTCACGCCCCCCGCTCCACTTCCAACACCTCCCACGTCACGCCTCCACCCACCCATTTAGGGACGCCCATCTATAGCCAGCAGCTCAGCTGAGTTTTGCTAGCATTCTGTGTTCTTTATTCATAATCTGGTAAGATTGAAATTATTTCTTTGTATGTTTTGAATATTGTTTAATGTTTCGAGTGAGTTGATACTGCCACATTGAATATTATCGAAATCTAGCCTTACAACAAGTAAGGATTCGCTCTAGACCCCCCCCCCCCCCCCCCCCCCCCCCCCCCCCGCCCCCCCCCCCCCCCCCCCCCCCCCCCCCCCCTAGTCTGGGAGAACTTATCCTATGTGAAACCAACTTGGTAAGATGTGTTGTATGGTCAGAGAGATCTGACCCTGTCTAAATGGTGTTATTGTAAATTGTTACGTGTAGAAGTGGCTCCTTAGGTAAGGTTCTGAACCTAAACCAATACTTTATTTCAGAGCTGTGAGTTTTTTATGTTGACATCAAAAGGCGGTGTCAAATGCTGGGTAAATAATTGACAGTGAGGACCCGTGCAGTGTCGCATCTCGGCAGAACAGCCTTGTATTGCCCCCAAGCACGGAGAGGTGGGGCCACCTGATATATTGCCCCCAAGCACGGAGAGGTGGGGCCACCAGATTCCAGCACCAGAACTACTCTTTCGAAGTTACGTAAGCAGGCTGGTCTGCTGGATTTACACCAACTTCATAGACATAGCACCCAAAGTGAATTACTACTAAAACATCCCATTTCCTTCCATCATTAATGGACAATGTTTGGTAGGCTTAGACAGGGAGGGATGAAGCCACCCCAACAGCACATCTATTCATCGTTCTCCCAGAGAAAATAAAATTATGAACTGTAGAAATATTAACAAATCGTGAAAATTATATACGTACACACCTTTTATTTATCATGTCATTTATTCATGCCATTCACTCATAAATTCCAAAATCTTTCATATGTTCTGGCCAAAATAAAACCTTGGTTCAGAACAAATAAATTTAAAAAAAGATTTACTTTCTAAAATTTCACCAGCTGAATTTAGTTCATTGTGTTCTAAATTTTATTGATAATATTATATTATTTAATATCTGTGTGTGTGTGTTTGTATATGTCAATACAACACATTACATTCAGTACCCTAGATTTTAACGTAGCCACATTCATTAGAAAAAAGATAGGTGTGAGGTCGTAGTGGTAGCAAGAAAGGCCTTCTGAAAATTCACAGCTACATTTTATCTCAGGAGCCTTCACAGCTGACCTCATACATCACACTTAGTAATATCACCATCATACAATACCATCAAAACCACTACAATGGGGGCAATGAAATCAACGCCTATAGTGGAGATGGAGAAAATGGGGAGGATACAAGCACTGCCAGAACGCAGAGACACGAAAGTGCTAACACAGGCAGAAAAGTTCCTCTGTATGCCAAGCCATCCAATGAAGGACAGATTCCAAAACCTAGCAATGGGGCGATTGAAAAGAAGCAGCTTCATCCACCAGACCAAACGATTTTGTAGACAAACCTCAGACCTGCCTGAAGTTGACAGCCCCCTAAAGTCTGTGCCAGAACAAACCCCTTGGAGAGAGGAGCCTGGACTACCAATACACATCCAGACACAAGTGAAAGGAATATTCGACAGGGATGAACAGAACAGCGTGCAACGTAGGACAGTCACTCTCAGTTTCCTGGAAGATGAATACCCACAGGACCTCTGGGTCCGAGTATACACGGATGGGTCAGCACAGAATGCAGTCAAGAATGGAGGAGCAGGAGTGTACATAGAATACCCAAACAACACTAGGGATACGGTCAGAAAACCAACGGGGAAATTCTGTAACAACTATGATGCAGAAATCCAGGCAATCAAGGTGGCAACTGAGAAACTATTGAACACCAATCTCGGTCCACAGCCTGTGGTATTCCTGACAGATGCAAGATCAGCATTCCAAGCACTTCAGTCCAGAAAATTGCCAGGTATACAGCCCTACTTTCTGAACTGTGCAACCAGTGCAGGGTCGCCATGCAATGGATACCGTCTCATTGTGGAATACCAGGAAACGAGAGAGCAGACCGACTGGCTAAAGAAGGTGCTGCAGACGAGCAGCCGGATGTACCAGTTACGTACCATCAGAAGAGAAAGATGATCAAATCAATCAGAAAGCCACCAACACCAACGCAGGATGACTACCAAGCTATGAACAGATCAGAACAAATTGTCATTCTGTGCCTCAGAACAGGACACAACCGATGCAGTTTACTGTAGTGTTTCTTTACAAACTTAGATCCATCTTCTTCTGGTTTCTTTCCTTTTAGAGGTCAAACATCCATGACTTATTCTCATTATGTGTCCAATCTAGCTTATTTTTCTTTCACCTTTCTTCTTCTTCTTCCTCGTTCATCCTGAAAAGGACATTGGTTGCGTTGTGTCCGTTTACAGCAAAGCTGCGATATCTGCACCTTTCGACCGACACATCCGACTTCAGCACGGCATGTTTTGGGACCGGGTTTGCCTTCCCACTTCGATCCCTACTCTCTCAGCCAGACTGCAGTGATGCAGCCTGTTTCCAGGACCACCACGGGGAGGTGGAGTAGGGTCTTGGTCAGCTCTGGTTCGCTGACCCTGATGCAAGCAGTCAAGCTATGGGTCGCTAACTACATTCTCTATTGCTGCGTCTTTGGGTCCCTCTTTCACCTTTCAACTCCCCATGGAGCACAGGCCTTCAACAAACTTGTGCCAAGTCTTCCTGTCCAGTGCCAAGTCTTCCTGTCCAGTGCCAAGTCTTCCTGTCCAGTGCCAAGTCTTCCTGTCCAGTGCCAAGTCTTCCTGTCCAGTGCCAAGTTTTCCTGTCCAGTGCCAAGTCTTCCTGTCCAGTGCCAAGTCTTCCTGTCCAGTGCCAAGTCTTCCTGTCCAGTGCCAAGTCTTCCTGTCCAGTGCCAAGTCTTCATGTCCTGTGCCAAGTCTTCATGTCCTGTTCCAAGTCTTCCTGTCCTGTGCCAAGTCTTCATCTCCAGTGCCAAGTCTTCCTGTCCTGTGCCAAGTCTTCCTGTCCAGTGCCAAGTCTTCCTGTCCAGTGCCAAGTCTTCCTGTCCTGTTCCAAGTCTTCCTGTCCTGTGCCAAGTCTTCCTGTCCAGTGCCAAGTCTTCCTGTCCAGTGCCAAGACTTCCTGTCCAGTGCCAAGTCTTCCTGTCCAGTGCCAAGTCTTCCTGTCCAGTGCCAAGTCTTCCTGTCCAGTGCCATCAGCTCAAGGTCTTTCCACATCTTCTTCATTCCCTTCCATCACCAGTTCTCTTCTCTGTGTGTTTATCTTTCTCTTTTTCTCTCTCTCTGACCCTGGGGATTCCAGAATAAGGACTGCCTTGTAATGCTATCAACAGGTTTCAGCAATGTGTGTCCTATCTTCTTCTTCGTTCACTCTCAAATAACCACATCTATCTCTCTAATTTTTTTTTAAATTTAATGTATGCCCGCTATTACTCAAGGAGAGAATCTCAGGTTAGTATATCTAACCTGAGACTGATTTTTATGTGAGTATCCCTTTTTTTCCTGTACAATGACAGGTGTGCACTCGTCATTCAGGCAGATACTCGCCGTCTTCAGAGGGTACCCATTAGAGCTGGGTCGGCTCACGAGCCGTTCAGGTTATTCCAGTCCCTGGTCGACGACACTCTTTCAAATGTCTTCGACAGGGCTCGTATGAATCCAGTCCATGTCCAAGTCGATGACACTCTTTCAAATGTCCTCGCCCGGGCTTGAACCTGGATCACCCGATCACCAGCGCAGTGTGGTAACCATTACACCAGTGTGGCTCCCTTATAAAGCTGGCAGTAGGTCTCAGGCTTCTCTCATCACCATACAGTTTCTCCCTCAACTGGGTTGGAAAAGGCCATGCTGCCACTTTGCTCCTCTCGTGGAGTCAACAGTTTTGGAGTCCATGTTCTACTGTGCCCTATCCATCTCCAGCGTCTTCTTCTCATCTCTTGTTCCACTGGCACTTGCCTGGTTCTTGTTTCTGTCTTGTTTTTTTTTCATATATAGCTTCAATGGTGTTGTTCCAACAATGGTCCTGATTTTGGTCCTCTCTAGGACTTTCTGTATCTGTCTGATCAATCCATTTTATTATTCTTTACCGCCATCATCATCATCTTTGCCCCTTATGAAGCCCTGACCCACTTCTGCATATGGTCTCATGAGGAAAATAAAACAGGTAGAGGTACTCCCATGGCACATACTGCCATAGGGGAGTGAGGTGTTAGAGACTTCACTATACTAGGTCCAGCTTTGAGAGGTGGGATGACCGGTTTCCTTCCTTAGTGCTTTTCCCTTCCCCAACTCAAGAGCAGAGTCAGGTACCCATTCACAGCTGGGATGACTGGAGGTTGATGCTGTGTTTTGAATCAGGCATCTTAACCATGAGAGGCCAGCACCCCCCAACCCATGAGGAAGCCTATGTTAAAGCACATGTCCTTGCGATGGAGGTTTTTGTAGCAATTCATTTGACAATATGAGGTTGCCAGTCTCATTGCACAACCTCATATTAGTAGCCTCTTACGATATACCAGAGGAAACAGTAGTTCAACTCTTTCTTTGTCTACTCATTAAAGTTTATGCTGTAGCAATAACAAAGTATCCACTGCTGGCTTCATGGACCTGTTCTACTTCTTTGGTTCTTGTTCGCTGACTGACAAAGCATTCAGTGACCATCACACCTAGTGGTGACTTGTACGGCAGCAACAAACTGTCTCCACTTTGCTCGGTCAACAGTTTTCCTTCGTGTAGTGCACCAGCTGGTTCATGCTTAGCATCTCCACCTCCACCGTTTTCTGCCAAGTGGCTTTTGTGAAAGCAAGGACGGGCAAAAGCTGAGCATGTGGCAGCCTGACTAGTACTGCACTGTTGGTCTCATGGGATAGTCCATATCATTAAACACTTTTACTTAATTATATATGAGCTTTTGGTTCACTAGGCTTCAGATGACCTAGGGAGCTCACATTCTGTACACGACAATCTATCGTGGTACATTTGAAACTATCAAAATTTGAAGGAACCTCAAGTGACCAGTCAGTGGCCTGCCATTCAAAAATTAAAACCAACAATGTCATAGAATGTTTACAGGATTACAGCTGTGAAAGGGTTGAACAGATTAGTACAATACAAAATTGCTAACAAGATCATTGAATTTGGTGATGTGTACAAAATTGTTTTACAGGAGCACAAAACTTTCATATTGGAGGAACAGACAAAGCGCATATGGCCATATACACTTTTACTTTTAAATGTACTCATGTAGTACATTTTAAAATAAAAGTGTGTAGCCTAAAATATGTCTTTCTTTTAACTGTTTCTGATGTGATCTGGTAATCTCCAACTTCACACAGTTAATTCTGAAAACTGATTACATTTAATCTTTCTTTCTTAACCTCACACAATCAGAAACTGTAGGTTTAATTTGTTTAAATCTCACTTTAAGATATACCATATGTCATTTAACCTGTGTTGTCTTCACAATGTCTCCTCCTGAAAAATGGTAATTTAAAAAAATATCAATTTCATATACTGAAAAAATATTTACATTTCATCTTCCTCAACCCTACATTATGAAAACAAATCAAATTTACACATTTTTTGCTAGGAAATTCAGGAAAATAATGGCGCCCATAAACTTGGCGTAAGCAATTACATAATCTTTCAAGGACAAATATTTATGAATATAATTCATATTACCTTTTCTGCACTCTCCTGGCTTCACGTCTGGAGGCACAGACGTGGCTTTCTTAGAAATGGTCAGATGTGTCAAGTCTTCCATGAAATGATCTTGTTTGGCCTTCTCTGTCATTGGAAATGTTGAAGACAAATGGCTTCTGTCCCATGGTGATGACCCACCACAGGCCACAGTGTTCTTTCCTTCTTCATTGCTGTTAACATTCTGAGTCTAAAATTGGAAACGATTTTAGTTACCAATAAATAAATTGGTCAATACCCATGACTCTGCTGGGAATATAGATCAGTGACAACATACTTCCACTCATTTTGTCTCTGCCGCTATTTTAATCTCTGACAAAAAAATTTGATCACTCATTCAATGCCCTTGTATAAATAAGGAAGGGGAGTCAGGTATCCCAAAATATTTTGTTTTTCTAGTATATTGTTCATTTGTAAAATTGGATATGATACCATCGTTAGTTTTTTTTTTTTTAATTTAAACTTTCTATTATCAGATTTATGGCAGTCCCCTTCCTTATATATATATATTTTGTAACTTTCTGTTATCAGTTGTATAGCACCTCCCTCCCCATCATTACTATCACATACTGTATTACTTCTACTGCTGCTAGCTTATTTGTCCGATGTGCTATTTATGTTTTCATTTCTCTTCTATTTATTTATCTTCTTTCCTGTTTAATACTTGTATTTGTTCAATAATTTTGTCCCACATGTCTGCAGTTTCCGTTGCCATTTTCACATAGAATTTATACATTTCTCATCTTTGTTACCTGTTTACAACTGTGGCTGACAGTACTTATATATAGGAATATCCCTGCAGGAACTCTTGGAGAAATGACCTCTAGTTCTGTGCAATATGCAGGGTCCACTGTCACCCAGAACTATCTCAGCTGGTCAACCCTGACAAGTAAAAGTACTTAATTCGCCCTCAGAAGCTAATGTGACAAACTACCATCATAAGTCTCCCATGTCAGATTATCAAAATCTAGAGCATATAGGAGACTCCGATTGACAGAGTGGTCTGAACACTGGTCTCTCATGGCAAAGGTGCCAGGTTCGATTCACGGTATCAACATGTTTCAGTCTACCCAGCTGTAAATGGGTACCGGACTTTGCAAATGAGTTAGGGAAGGAAAAGGTACAGAGGATGGGAACTGGTCAGCCCACTTCTCGATGCTGGACCTAGGATAGTGAAGTCTCTAGCACTTCACTCCCCTATGGCAATATCTGCTGCAGGACTATCTTTAAAGCATAAAGAAGATCAAGGAAAAGATGGATCAAGAGAATGTCTGAATCTTTTAGCATGCCACATGAAATTGTCCATGACACAGAGTGGAAGGACAGAGTGAGAATGCCTGAATCTTTTAGCATGCCACATGAAATTGTCCATGACACAGAGTGGAAGGACAGAGTGAGAATGCCTGAATCTTTTAGCATGCCACATGAAATTGTCCATGACACAGAGTGGAAGGACAGAGTGAGAATGCCTGAATCTTTTAGCATGCCACATGAAATTGTCCATGACACAGAGTGGAAGGACAGAGTGAGAATGCCTGAATCTTTTAGCATACCACATGAAATTGTCCATGACAGAGTGGAAGGAAGGACAGTGTGAGAACGTCTGGAATGTGATTTTGGCACAGGCACAGATTTATTCACACTCTTCTGTACATCCTCATCATTTCCCTTTGCACTCCTTATGGAACACTATTTTCGGTCATATAAAAAGACATAAATAGTATGGACAAATTAGTGATGGAAGGCATGGTCCCTGGAAAAAGGGGAAGGGGTCGACCTAGACGACGGTGGACCCAGGACATCATAGAGAGTCTGAACTTGTCTTTGGTTGATGCAGGTCGACTCGCCCAGAATTGTGATGCGTTCAGAGCAGCTGTAATGGAGACAACGTTCTGGAGAGAATATGTCACATGATGATGATGAAACAAGGAGTCATCACTGCAGCTGGTCCTCTTGTAGTAGTGGTGGTTTCTGTTGCAATTGTTTTGCATGGTGATGTTGCCAGCCCTAACAATCAATATATCAATACCCTTTAGCTCCCCAAGGAGCATAGGCCTTCAACAAACACATGCCAAGTCTTCCTGTCCTGTGCCATCCGCTCAAGTTCTTCCATGTTTTCCTCATCATTTTCACCTCTGTATCCAGTTCTCTTCTCTGTGTGTTTTTTTGGTCTACCTCTGCCTCTCTTTCCCTGTGGATTCCAGAACAAGGACTGCCTTGTAATGCTATCAACAGGTTTCCTCAACATGTGTCCTATCCATCGCTAGAGTCTTCTTCTCAACTCTTGTTCCACTGGCACTTGTCTGGTTCTTGTCATCAATTCCACATTTGTGAATTTGTCATACCATTTCAGTCATCCTATTCTACGCAAGCACCCGTTTACAAAAGTCTGTATCTTTTTGGTTGTTGTTTTTGTTGCTCTCCATGTCTCAGAGCTATACATAGGACTGACTTGACATTTGAGTTGAAGATTCTTATTTTCATGTTGTATTTGATTTCTCTTGTACTCCATATGTTTCCCAATGCAATGAAAGCTCCTCTTGCTTTTTATATTCTTATTTTGATATCATTGCCTGTCCCTCCAACTCTGTCTATATTACTGCCAAGATATGTCTACGATTCTACATCCTTTAGTGGCGTTTCTTCAAGTTCAACCTAGTTATCGTTTCTTGCATTTATTCTCATAATCTTTGTCTTTTCCCTGTGTATTTTCAGGCCCACTTGTTGTGACCTCTCATCGAGAATCTTCCTTTTCTCGTGCATCTGATTATGGTTATGGGACACATGAGCCATCATCTACAAATTCCAGATCATCAAGCTGTTTAGTCAGATTCCACTGGATTCCATTTCTGTTGTGTGATGTTGCTGTTTTCATATAACCCAATCAATTGCTAGTAAGAAAAGAAATGGAGACAAGAGGCATTCCTGTCTCACTCCCGTTCTAATCCTAAACGGTTCTGTAAGTTGTTCTTCATGAAGAACTCTGCATGTCATGTCTTCATAGGTCTTCCTTATTAAGTTAGTGATCTTCATGGGAACTTCATAATGCCTCATCAATTTCCAAGGTGATTCTCTGTCTACACTGTCAAATGCCTTTTCATAGTCCACAAATCCGATGTATAGTGGTGAATTCCATTCCAGACTTTGTTCAACTATTATTTTCAATGTGGCTATCTGGTCTGTACAGGATCTGTTTTGTCGAAAACCTGCTTGTTCATCTCTCAGTTGATTGTCTATGGACTCTTTTAATCTCTCAATGATGATTCTGTTTAATACTTTTCTTGGCACAGATAGTAACATTATTCCTCTATAATTTGTGCACTCTTGTAAATTTCCCTTCTTAGGCAACTTGACCAGATAACCTTCTTCCATTCTGCTGATATTTCCTCTCTCTCCCCCAGACTTTGCCAAGTATTTTGTATAATATCTCCATAGAGGTATCAATATCTGTTTTGATGGCCTCTGCTGGAATGCAATCTGGACCAGCTGCTTTTCCACCTTTCAGAAACTTTATGGCTTTCTTTATTTCTTCTCTACTTTATCGTTCACAACTGATTTGTAGCTCCTCTTCTGCTGGCTGGATGTCTGGGGGATTAGTTGGAGCTGGTCTATTGAGAAGTTCCTCAAAATGTTCTGTCTATCTTTTTATTTGTTCTTGTATATTACTAAGCAATTTTCCATTCTTATCTTTTATGAGACCAATTGCTTGCTTATATTTCCCTGTTAGCTTCTTTGTGTTGTTGCACAGGTCCCTCATATTTCCTTTGGCTGTAGCTTCCTCTGCTTCCCTTGCTAACTCTTCAACATACTTCCTCTTGTCTCTTTTGATGTTTCTTCTTACTTCTTTGTTTGCTACTATGTACACTTGAGCCTTGGCTTTGGAGCTTCTGGTTTTGCTTCTGTTTAAATCTGCTTTCTTGTTTTTCCTGTCTTCTATCTTGCTAATGGTTTCTGTTGTTATCGATGCTTTGTGCTGATGTTCTCTTTTTCTCAGTACTTCTTCACGTCTCTTTCCATATATTTTTTACTTGTTGCCAGTGGTCTTCCGTATCTGCTTCATCTTCCAGCTGTTGGAGTACTTGGTATTTGTTGGATACTGTGCATAACCTCAATTTAGTCGCTTTATACGACATGCCTGAGTGTGTAGTAGTCCTGTATTTTCTTCCAGGACCTGCACAGGGCTCTTTTGTACATGGCTTCCAAATTTTTGAGAACGAACTATCTCATGGACAGGATGAACCAGGACTTGCAATCATGCACATGGCCATAATCTTGTAGATAATCCACCATGAAAGAGCTCTCTACAAACCAGCAGACAGCAAATGTTTGATAACTATGGGATAGTACTACAGTGAGGTTTCTTCCTCCCATAGAAACCACTTTTGGCAAAGATGGCAGTGTAGGTCCATTTATATGTCATTAAAAAAGTACGGAAATCCATGACCATGTCATGGTGTGTTTGATGACCTTTGTTAAGTGTAGTTTACAGGCCCCTGATGTTTTAAAAACATCCAATGCCGACTGTGGTATCACTCAGGGAGTCAGAAGTGACAAACAATAAATAAGGAAATTTATGTTGACGTAGAAATCAAAAGCAAATGGTGGAACGTCCTCCAGGAATGCCAGCTCCGTGAGAGAAACAGAAGTGGTCATCTCAAATCTCACTTGAACATCTACTTTAAAGGTGCCCAACATGTAACAGAGAAAACGCATATGGCCACCGCCAGTACCATTACTGGAAAAAATTATGGAGGAAACGGCCTCAAGCTCACCATTGCTTTCTTTAAACATGTCAACATCTGAAAGTGAACGGAGAAGAAATCTCACTGAGGGATAAACTGGAGACAAGTTTGCACTGACAGAAGATACAGACAAGTCATGAGTTTGTATATGAGAAAGAGGTGGCTAAATGAAGAAAAACAGGAAGAAGAAAATATGAATCTGTCAATGGCTGGGTGGTCTGGTGACATAACATCCATGGATGAGATGAAGAAAGACTTGGGCTCAATATCAGGACAAGCTTATCATCATCATCATCACCTTTCAGCTTCCTGTGGAGCACAGGTCTTCAACAAATACACCGCAAGCCTTCCTGTCCTGTGCCATCCGTTCAATGTCTTTCCATGTCTACTTTAGTTAAAGTTTTGTTGGCTTAACTCTTAGTATATGAGCGGCCTTTTAGAAAGGCCGATGATCGATCTGCACTAAATAATTTATTTATAAAGATAACATAAAGTGTTATATATCAAAATGTGAAGAAATGAAACCCCTATATCATGCACGTAACTAAATTGTTCAGTGGTTTTACACATGCATTCACCTGTACATTTTCGCTATTGACGGGGATCGATCATCGGCCTTTCTAAAAGGCTGCTCGTATACTAAGAGTTAAAGTCTCTACAGGATCAGGTAGGTAGCCCTATGCCCAACCTTCCTTAGTCACAATCAAGCTTATGTATCTTATAGGTCTTGTCTTGATGATGACTATCTTGTCTCTTCCAGTTTTATCATTGAGCAAACTTTACTTCCTGCCCTGTGTAGTTTCCCAGGGGTCTCTGAAGAGATAAAGTAAGAATAGGATTACTGTACCCTCAGGCGACTAATATGAGACAATGCATGGGGCTGGCAACCTCATCATATAAAACAGAAACCACTGCTGCAAGAGCATGTGAAGGCTTGGTGTAGGCTTCCTACAAGGGGATCACCACTTCCAAGTTTCATAAGAAGCACAAAGAAAAATGATGATGATTAAACTTTACTTCTTACCTTGACTTGGCCATCTTGCTGATAATGTCCATCTCTATGATCCATGTAGTGGTGTTGAGCTAATTTTGGACTTTGATTGTTTCTAGACTGTCTCACATTGTTTCCATCATGACCTGTGACCCCCTGAAGCACTGAACCCTGCAGATTCCCCACAATTCCCCTGCTGCGGCTGCCATCATTTGTGAACCTCGTGTCTGTACTTAAATCTGGGGTGATATTACAATCATCTGAGGATTGTCCGATAACCTTGTGCCTGCTCTTCAAACCATTTCTGCTGCTGGTATTGGTGCAGAGGCTGCTACTGCTGTTCCCTGATAGAAACAATGTGAGAGTTCTCAACAACATACAAAAGTGATTTGTGACACATTAATGACAAAAGAATATTGATGCCTTACGTGTGAATACCATAAAAGTGCACTGAATTATGGGCTATGTAATACAATGACAACAACATAAGATGCTGCTTTTGTTGAGTCAATAACAACTGAGTATTTCCTCCTGCTTTGTGTAGTTCCTGGGGGTGTCTGTAGGCACAAAGAAGGAATAGTACTGCTGTACTCTCAGGCATGTTGTACAAGGTGACTAATATAAGTCTGAGTATGGAAACCTCATCCTGTAAAATACACTGCCACAGATACCACTGCTGCAAGAGCTTGTGAATGCTTGGGGCAGGCTACCTGCAAGGGGGACCAGCTACAGTGGTGACTCTAGGCTCTGTAAGGAGCTCAAAGGAAAATGACGAAGATTTTATCCTGACTTTTGTAAAACAATGACAAAAGCATCAAATCCTGGTTTTTGTGAGCTAACAACAATACACCACCTAATCCTGACTTCTGTGATATACTATGACAAAAGGACTGAGTCTTGGCTTTGTGATGCAATAATGATACAAATATTGATGCCTGAGGAACTGCTGCATGACTTTACTTACACAATAACCACAACACCACTGATGTATAATGGAGCTGCGGTAGCACAGTGGTTAGTGCATTGGCTTCCCACCTTGGTGGTCCATGGTTCGATCCTCAGTTGAAGCGGGATTTTTTAGACCGCAAACAGATCCGGAGGTCAATCCAGCCTCATGAATTGAGTACCAGAGCAACTCTGGGAAGGTTAAGGTGGCCGGCGTGATGCTAACTACATCACCCCTAGTGTGCTGATGGTCGAGAAAATATGGGCCTAACACCATTTTCTCAATATGCCTCAATGGGCATGTAACAGGATCCTTACTAATGTATAATCTGTTAACTCCATAACAGATTCTGCGTTATTCAACCAAAAAAATGCGGAACAGTAAATTATCTCATTTTAGATTTCACTTGTGCCATTAAGTGTCTGGGAGGGGATAAAGCCACTATGTCTGTGAATGGTATGTGGCTTTGGCTAGCATAGGTCCATAGTACTCCCGTGCCCTAAAAACTTCCTGCTGAAAGATTGTGACAGAAGTTGACTGTTCTACATTTGAACAATGCATCCAAACAATAGTCTCCCTGTGTAGTTTGTCCAAAATCTAATGCTATCATTTCTTATTATATCTCTTATTGCAGGAAAACTATGAAAGTGAACTAAAAGAGACAAATCAACAGGATAAATGCAGATTACTTACTTACTTAGTCGTTCCTCTTCTACCCTGGTGTGTACAAGTTTACCAGAGAGAGTGCCATGATGTCTTCTTCCTGGCCTGGTTTCAATCTAGTTTAGTTTTTGAACTATGCACTAGAAAACTGGCGTTTGTTATGTGCACGGGATACACAGTTTAACCCCATGTAGGTTATAATTAGGGTATATAGTGTTCATCATTCTATTTAGCTTAGTACATTGGTTGTTTTTTTTGTGTGTTAGCTCTTTCAGGCTCTGTCGTTTATTGTGGCATTGTTTAATGTCTATGGTGTTTCTAATCTACCCTCCTCGAGAACAATCCTAGATTGCTCTCTCTCGCAATTGACTTTCTTTTAATTGTATCTACTTTGTGTTTGTTGGTTTTTGAATTGGTAGTTTTTTGTTTTTTCTTTAGATTCTTGTACTGATATTGTATGGAAATTATTTGTTTTTACTCCCCCCCCCCCCCCATTTTGCGGTGGCCAAGTTGGCTGTTACTATGCTGATGTCTATTGATGAGTCAGGTTCATATGCACATGGATTGATTCTTGTTGCTGATCCATCATTCAGCAGTATTAGTTCTTTACTTTCTATGAAGTCTAGTAGTAGTTTCCCTGCTTTGTGGTGTGTGTTAAAGTCCCCTACTATTATAGTTCTGAGCTGTGTTCTTTCTCTAAGTACTTTGATGTCCTGTTCTTGTATGTTGCCGCTAGGGCAGTATATGTTTATTATTTTCATTGCCTCTATGTCACTATTTATAGTTACACTTATTCCTGCAAAGTTTTTTTATTTGAAAGTTTCCCAGTCAGTTATTTTCAATATTTTATAAACTAAGAATGCTACCCCACCTCCTTTATTATCACGTCTGTCATTTCTAAGAGTTATGTATGCAGGGTGGGTTGTTAAATCTGTTTGTGGGATTGAGGGGTGTTTCTTGTACAGCAATAATTGCTTGTGTGTTTTTGTACTGGCCCAATAATTGAATGAGGTTCTTTTTTGCACTATGGCAATTCCATTGTACTATTTTAATGTGTCTGTTCTCCATTTATTAAAAATTTTTCTATTTAATTTGGTGTAAGTTGTTTCATTTAGTCTTAGTTGGACTTAAAATTATATTTCCTCTGGGTGTTTGGCAGCTTGCGCAATAATCTCTTGATTTTTCTTGGCTTCTATTCTTAATATTTCTTCTACATCTTTTTTTATCAGCTACCATAAATTTAGTTTGAACTGGTCTAATGAATCAAAGAACTGTCTGAATTCATCAATGTTTTTATCTACTTTTTCTTTCCATGTGTCCTTTTGATATTGGAGTTCAAATAGTTCATTTTCCTCCTGTACTTCTTGGGTTTTAATTTGCTTTCTTGACCTGTTCCTGCTTTTTGTTCAATTATTTTGCTGATATCTTGTTTAATTTCTTGTTGGACTTTTTTGATGCATTCTAACATTTCTTTTGCTTTTTTTTATATTGCCATTTCTATTTCTCTTGTTTTTTTTTTCCTTTTGGTGTGTTGGCATTGATTCCTTTGTTTCCTTAGTTTACATTAGAGTACATGTACTTATTAGTTGTGAGGCATTATGAGGGTCTATTTGTGAGTTTTGGGGAGTCCTTTCTGCCTTCAATTGTTCTAGTGCAGTTTTAAATGGTATATTTTGTTGAGCTGACTGTTTCAGTGCTCTGTTGGCTGCTTGATAAACTGGGCAACCAAGATATCTTGCACAGTGATTGCCTTGGCAATTTGCATACTTTCTGTTCCTGTTAGCACTTTTGTAATTTGTATCTTCCTTGGTCTTTACACATTGTTCATATGCATATCATTCCGTGCTGTATCTGCAGAAAGGGTATCTTCTACATGTGGAAACTGAAGGTCCAATTAACTGACATTTTGAGCATTGAAAAACTGGGTGGATGTAGATCTCTGTGCGTGTTATCTTATCATTGATCTTCAGGTGTGTTGGAATTTCTTTTCCTGCTATAGTGACTACTATTACTTGGGTATTCATTCTGTTTTTCTGGATTCTTTCTATTTTTGTTATTTTTGTACCTGCATTTTCATTGGCCATCATGTTCAGCATTTTTTTCTTCTGTGAGATTGGTATCTATAATTTTCATAACACATCTAGTTTCTTTGAGTATTTCAATTTCTATTTTAATTTCATGTGGCAGATCTGCTAGTTTTGGTTTGTGTTGAATTTCTCTTAACAGCTGTTCTGTTTTTTTCAGTTCTGTTCAGGCTAAGTATTCTATCAGTGAGTTTTCTTGATTTTTGCAATTGACCATTTTTCAAACAATATTTCCATGATGTTTGTTTTATCATCAGGTAGCACAGTTAAGGTCACATGAGTGCCTGCTATCTGAGTTACTTTCATCCTTGAGAACTCAGGCTCTTTCTGTACCTTGTTTTGGTTTTCTGTTTGGTTTCTATGGCTGTTTCCAATTTTTGTTTGTTCTTCTATGTTTTGTTCTTGATTTTGTCATTTTTCTTTGTTTAAAATACTTATTTTGACTCTTTTCTTCCTCTGGTTGGACTTTTGAATTCATTTTGTTTGTTTCTGCTGCTCTTAACTGGCTTCTCATTTCTGATTTTTTATTATAAGTCCTCAAGATATCTATGTACGATTTCTGTTTCCCTATGTTAACTGTTCTGGGCCTAGTAACCACTGGCATTTTACTATATCTGGTCTTTAGTCCTGTTGATATAAACTTAAAATTTATTCGGGTGAAGGGGGAAGGATATGATAGTATATATTGGAATTTAAACCATGGATTGATTCCACCTTTCTGGTCCTCAAATCTGCTCGTGGGCTGGATACAAACCTGATGGTCCTTGCCGATGTGAACTGAGAAACTTTATTTACACAACAGACCACAAGATCAATTAAATTTTATTTTTAAAAATATATAATTACATCTACAGTATATAGCAGCACTACAAAGTACTGGGATTCCCTTTAAGAAGTGGAACACTGTTCAATTAACTTAGATTCAAGATACAGTTTTTGTATCCTGTTGCCAAAATGGCCTCCGCCAGAAGCTAAATGCAGCATTGCGATTAAATAATAGTCACAAAGTTCTAGAAACCTACAGATCCTGAAGGCTACTAGAAGCAAAGTCCAACAAACTACTCGACATTTTACAAATGAGTATTGGCTCCAGCCCAGCAAGAACATCCAGACCGCAGCACAAACAGGAAACACTCCTTGGTCCTTCAGAGATCGTCTAACTTTTCCTCCCAGCGAACTCTGAGTTGTCCTGGAGGTCTGAATCCCTGGCATACCAAAATACATAAAGAAGGCTTGCTTACCAAAGTAGTGTAGTGTAAGTAAATAAATTAAGGGGCTGCTGTAAAACTGGTAAGGAATATAATTTATTATATTCCTTACCAAAGTAGGCCTGCTTACCAAAGTAAATAAAGTAGGCTTGCTTATCGAAGTAATAAAACAGGCTTGCTAACCAAAGTACATACCTTGCGCCTTCAGCAACGTTTCTGGTACACTTGTGGTTACATCTCTGGCTACGACATTATTATAAAGACTGCCATTACTTTGCTGCGTCAAAAGCAGGCTTTGGTACTGTAGGCTCAGAGTGTCACGTTCAACCAGTTCATCATACACTCCATCTGAGGGCACAGTTGACAGAAAGAAAGGATACATTTAAAATCACGACTGAGATGGTCAGTCATGTTAAGTGTTAAATGAAAGGATATTTGCAAAGCCTATAGGCTGACTCTGGACATTAAAGCTGCAATTTATTTCAGCCTAGCAGGATACAAGGACAACCAATCATACACCCCTTAACTCTTAGTATACGAGCGGCCTTTTAGAGAGGCCGATGATCGATCCCCGTCAATAGCGAAAATGTATAGGTGAATGCATGTTTAAAACCACTGAACAATTTAGTTACGTGCATGATATAGGGGTTTCATTTCTTCACATTTTGATATATAACACTTTATGTTATCTTTATAAATAAATTATTTAGTGCAGATCGATCATCGGCCTTTCTAAAAGGCCGCTCGTATACTAAGAGTTAAGGGGGAATAAGGGGGCATTCATTTATATATTCACTGTTACAAACTGACTGTTTTCTGCTACCATGTTATATTTATTTTTGGCAGCAGTGACAATGTTTACATTGACTTAGTGCAGGGGTCTCCAAACTTTCTTGACTCCAGCCCCCTCCATGGAATCCTTGATTCTTAATCAACCACTGGCAAAAAAAATAAATAAAAAAATTAAGAAAGTGACTACAAAACTCAACATTACCTTTTTATTGAACTAGTTAAATTCACTAATAGGAAGGATGTGGCTGAGAAGTATTAACAAGGGCATTGGTATTTTGTTGCAGATTGGTGAGTTTTAGTCGTTAAGTCACCATGCTCTTCCAGGTTCATTTGGCCCCAGATCAACCCGGTGAGGAAGATCAATCCTCAGGGTCTTATTGACTCCCTGGACTATGGGTTGCAAAATTACACTTATTCTAAATTTCCAAATCTCCAAACTTAATTTAAATTTTCCAGAATCTGTCCCTCTTAAGAAGTCTAAAAAATAAGTAAATAAAGAATTAAAACTGAATTACAAAATAAGGTGAGTGTAGTGGGTTTGATGGTATATTTACTAAGTGTGATGCATGAGGTCAGCTGTGAAGGCTCCTGAGATAAAATGTAGCTGTGAATTGTCAGAAGGCCCTTCTTGCTACCACTACGACCTCACACCTATCTTTTTTTACTAATGAATGTGGCTACGTTAAATGTCTAGGGTAATGATGTGTAATGTGTTGTGGTAGTTTACAGACACACACACAGATATTTACTAAGTCTAATAATATTAATAAATGTTATAATACACTGAACTAACTCAAGTGTGTAAAATTTGGATAGTAATTTTCTTACATTTATTTGTTCTGGACCAAGGTTTTATTTTGGCCAGAACATATGAAAGGTTTAGTAATTATGAAAGAAATGCCTGAATATTACATAATAAATGCAATGTGTGTACATATATATGTTACTAGACTAGTTAATATTATTACTCTTTATAATTGTAATCTATTTGGGAGAACATTTAATGGATGTGCTGTTGGGGTGGCCTCCTCACTCCCTGTCTATGGTGACTACACATTGTCCAGTTATTTGATGGAAATTTTTATGGGTGTGTTAGGAAATAAGTTGAGTTGGTGAATTCTCAGCAGACCAGGCGCTCACGTAACTTGAAGGTGTAGCTCTGGTGCTGAGATCTGGTGGCCCCACCTCTCCGTGCTTGGGGGCAATATCAGAAGTCTGGTGGCCCCACCTCTCCGTGCTTGGGGGCAATATCAGAAGTCTGGTGGCCCCACCTCTCCATGCTTGGGGGCAATATCAGAAGACTGGTGGCCCCAACTCTCCGTGCTTGGGGGCTATAATAGGCTGCTCTGACAAAATGTTACTGCACGGGTCCACTCTGGTAAAATTCAACAACTCATTTGACACCGCATTGGTGCCAACTGAAACTCACAGCTCTGCAATCAAAGTATTAGTCATGTGTCAGAATTCCATCCGCTAACCATTTCTGGACACAACACTACACAACAACAACACCACATAGACGGGTCAGATCTTTCTGACCAAACAACACATCTTACCAATTTGGTTTCACATAGGCTAAGTTCTCCCAGACTACAGATTCTGAAATATGTTCATTAGTTTCCTGCCATAGAATAGGATAGGTGATATGTTTCACTGATCTCAACACTTGATCTGTCCTTCCTAATCCTTGCTGGAGTTTATGTATTTTATTTGTCTCTAGACCCTGAACTAGGGCGGGGGGTCTAGAGCGAACCCTTACTTGTTGTAAGGAACAGATTATGCTATTGCAGTATCAAATCACTCGAACCTTAAACAATTATTAAAATGTACAAAGAAATAATTTCAGTCTTACCAGAATTATGAATATAGTACACAGTTAAATAAATGCTAGCAAAACTCAGCTGAGCTGCTGGCCTTATGATGGCGTCTCTCTAAATACTTCAATAGCTTCTGGGAATTACACCACTTAATAATTCACTGTGTCTACCAGGACAACTTATACTGAATGGCACAAAATGCGCGTCTGAGCGCCGATAATATATTCATCTAGGGCCAATCACTGCCTTTTCTTTTTCAAATTCAAATATCCTACCAATAAGTCATTTCAGTCATACCTCAGTCAAGTATGCCTTATTGTCTGTTGGTCCGTCCGTCTCTACTTGCGTTTCACAAAAAAAAACACACTTGTTTTTTGAACCAACCCTGCCTTCCCCTACACAATTCTGCCTTCAAAGTTATTTTTAGCCACAATTCACCATTCCCCCCCCCCCCGGTCTCTTCATTCCAACTAGATTTTAGCACTTGCGTCTTCAAGGCCACAATTTTTTGAAAATTAGTGACATGTTTTATTTCAATGCAGACGTTCGCTGATATGAACAACACAGTCTTTTGTCAATATCTTTCTTATTATCTATCCGTCTGTATAAATGAAAGCATATTATTTCACTGCTCAAGATGGGCCATCCGGCCAGCTAGGTTTTATATTCCTAACATTATTATTAAGAAAAGTTACTTTTCAAATATCTTCTAGAATCTTCTGGAATGCGTTCATCACTGCATTCAAATAAACGGACTAAGTTATAGCAAAAGCGTCCAAGAAATGACTGTGGCGTATAATATCCAAGGTCCCTTTTGTCGATTTCTTTACTTTATGTCAATTTGGGGAACGTGACTTTTTCCTCCTTTCCCCACCAATTTGCGTCCTTTAACCTTGCTAGTTTCAAGCACGCGTTCAGTCAGATTTTTCCTTTTGATCTCCGTTCTCATCCCGTTCCGTTTTGCCGTCAAGTCTAACAATTTAATTTCCATGGTGGGTGATGACCCGCGGCGTGGGCGATCATGTATTCTAGCAGCTTACGCATTAATTTTTATCCCTACGTTGTATCATTGGAGATATTTTAACGTTGTATCACGGTTAATTTTGTGACACATCTCCCCACTTGAAAACATGCCTACGGCAAGTTCTAAAACCAGTGATACACATAGATAAAATCTCTCCTTACGCCTGCCATTACTCTAATTTTGATCACAGGGGTGCCGACTGAGGAAATCTGCACCGACATTCAATTTGCCTGGGATATATTGGATACTAAACTGATAAGGTTGAAGCAATAAAGACCACCTCAGCAATCTTGCGTTTTCATGCTTAGCCTGAGATAAGAATACGAGAGGCTGATGGTCCGTCTCGACCACAAAAGTCCTACCATACAGATAGATTTGAAACTTCTTTATTGCCCAGATTAACGCTAAACATTCTTTTTCGCTTGTGGAGTATCCTTGTTCCGCCTTATTCAATTTTCGGCTTGCATAAGCGACTGGTTTCAGTTCCCCATCAGGTGAAGATGATCTTTGCAACAAAGCCGCTCCGAGTCCTACATTACTTGCATCGGTTCTTAAGACAAAGTCCTGTGTCAAATCAGGTAGTTTGAGAATAGGCTTGCTAGTGAGTTTTTCCTTTAAGTCTTGGAACGCTAATTCACTTTGCGCAGTCCAATTAATTTTATCTGGAAGTCCCTTGCGAGTCAGATCAGTCAGAGGAGCACAAATAGAGTTAAAATCTTTGATATATTTTTGATAAAATCCGCATAACGACACGAATGATCGCACGTACTTTTTTGTTTGTGGTCTAGGTGCTCTCTGCAGTTTTTCCAAGTTCTTGGGATCAGGGGTCATGCTACCCTGATATACAGTGTGTCCCAAGAATTCCAACTCTTTGCATCCAATGCAACATTTTGTTGGCCTAGCAGTCAAGTTCGCCTCCCTAAGCCTATTAAATAACATTTCTAGAGCTTCAATGTGTTCTTCAAATGTCTCTGTGGCGACGAGAATATCATCCATGAAATTCGTGATACATGGGTTATTCAGGGGATCCAACAATTTGCGCATCATCCTTGAAAATATACTTGGAGCATTTTTCAGTCCGAATGGTAGCATGTTGAATTCATAATGTCCATCCGAGGTGCTAAAAGTCAAATAAGGTCTCACTTCAGGCTTCACTGGGATCTGGTAATAGCCTTTACTAAGATCCACCTTTGAAAAGTATTTTGCCTTGTTCAGTCTGGCAAATAACTGTTTTATGTCTGGTAATGGATCCACTTGTCCTTCTGTGACAGCATTCAGTTTCCTGTAATCTATGCACAGTCTGTGTTCCCCAGACGGTTTTCTCAACAATACGACACTAGAACTAAAAGATGATTCACTGTGTGAAATAATCCCCTCCTTCAACAAATAATCTATTTCTTCCTTCAATGCCTTCTCCTTCGCGAACGGAATAGAATAGGCTCTCATACAGATTGGGTTTGAGTCTACCAGTTTCATGTCATACTGTAGCAAATTTGTATGGCCTGGTTTATCTGTTAATACATCTGTATGTTCCTCCAGAACCTGTTGAACTCTCTCCCTCTGGTTTTTAGTCAGGTGATTACTGACTTTTACCTGTGCTGCTGTTTCACAAGGATGTAATGGGTATTCATGTGAGGTGAGTGGTTCCTTTTGCATTTGAGTTGCGATAGCTAAGGTCAGTAAGGGGGTGCTTTCCTGGAGTGGTCTGTCCAGATACCTCTTCAACAGGTTTACATGATAAACTTTCTCCTTCCCCTTTTTGTCAATTTTATAGTTTGTTCTAGACACCTTCTCTAGAACCGTATATGGACCTTGCCATCCAATCTGTAATTTATTCTGGCTACCGGGTAGTAGAAGCAGCACCTTCTCTCCCACTGTCAGTTCTCTGTCCTTTGCCTTCCTATTAAAATATGCTGCATGTTTCTTCCTGGCTTGTTTCAAATTATCATTTGCCAGTTTCCATCCAGCTTTCAAACGAGTGGTCGTTCACGTATTGATAAGATGAGGTAACAGTCTCTTCCGCCTTCTCATCTGTCCAGGTCCTTAATAGGGCTTCTAATGGACTTTTTATTGGCCTCCCAAATAGCAGAGTTGCGGGAGCCATCCCGGTTGAACTATGTGGTACCTCCCAGTACGCAAACAATGCGGCGGGCAGGAATTGATCCCACAGATCCGGTTTTTCGTGTGCCAGCTTTCTCAGGATAGAAATGAGAGTCCCGTTGAACCTCTCTACCTGGCCGTTCCCTTGCGGATGGTACGGACTACAATGAAAGTGTCTGGCTTGAAATAGCTTAAAAACTTCTTCCGTTAGTTTCCCCTTGAACTGAGAACCATTATCCGTCAAGATTTGATGCGGGAATCCTAATCGGGTAAATATTGTAAGTAGTGCCTCTGCTACATGTTTTGAATCAATTGATGGCAGGGCTACCGCCTCTCCCCACATAGAACAAGTGTCCACCAGAGTAAGGATGTAACTGTTCCTCCTCTTGGTCCGAGTGAGAGGTCCTACAATATCCACTGCAACCCTCTCAAAAGGTGTTCCCACTATGGGCATTTCCCCTAGAGTTGCAGGAGCAGTCCAGTGCTTTGGAGCTACCCTTTGACATTCTGGGCAGGATTTGACATATCTTTTTATATCCTCCGTTATCCCTGGCCAGAAGTAATGACAAGCTATACGCTGTCCTGTGGCGCTGATCCCCATGTGACCACTGAAGGGAATCGCAGGCCCGAGTTCCATCACTTTATCCCTATATGAAGTGGGAAGAACCAGCTGGTTATTACCATTTGTTCCAGTTCCGGCCTTCCTGTATAAGAGTTTGTTCTTCATAAAATATTCCCCCTTGCTCGGAGGTGTGTGGCATTTGGGCAATTTTTTAAAACATGGCTTGAGTGTCCTATCCTCAGCCTGCGCCTTCCTCATTTCCTCTGGATGAGCATTTATAGGTTCACCTTCTTCCTCCTTCTTCTGTGACCTGGTCTGCACTGTCGCCATGATCACAGGTCTCTCGGGATTCCCCAAGAAGACGTATCTACACCCCAATATCAGAGGGTAGATTGGTTCATCTATCACTGCTGCTCTGATTTCTCCTTGCACATAGCGAGTTTTCACCGTTATCCTTGCGATGTGAATTGTCATGAGTGGTATGTCCTTAGTTGCCCCTTGTATTTCCACTGTTTCTGTGGTATACTGACTTGGGTCCACTAGGCTAGACTTCACAACTGAATCATAATCCAAACCTGTATCATAAAGGCACCTTATGGTGACCCCATTACAAATAACATCCTCACAAACTGGGGGGGTGATAAGGTTCCTGCTGTCCCTTAGGATTAACCTTTAATCTTTGAGTCCCCGACTTCATTGCAGCAATGTTTGAAGGTTTCCTTCTACAAAATTCGGTGTTATGGTTATCTTTCTTGCACCATTTACACCATCTTTTTCCTTGGTTAAACGGTTTTCTTTCATTGGATTTTTGGTCATTGAACTGTGAGTTTCTGTCTCGGTAGTCATTTCTTGGCCGTTCAAAGTTTGTCCTACCTTTATTTCCCTGCTCTCTATTATCAAATTTATTAAATTGCTGTGGAGCTTTAAAATTGTCTATGTGCTTCTTTTTAGCACCACTTACCTCTGCCTGGGCTGCCTGATACCTTTCAGCGACATTTAAAACCTCCCCCAACTTCTCTGCACCTTGTTCCATGAGAAATTTTCTCATGTCTGGAGCCATGGACTCTCTCAATTGCTCAATCATGATCATTTCTTTAAGATCTTGGGTCTTCCCCAGAGCAGTCCATTTCTCCAAATAGGTTTCTAGTCTGGCAGAGAATTGGTGGTATGTCTCCCCAGACAACAGTTTGGCATTTCTAAATTTCCTACGATAAAATTCCCCATTTTTTTCGTACCTCAATAACAAAGCCTGCTTTAACATGTCATAATTCTCCTGGTCTTCTCTGTTCATTTTTGCGAAGACTTCGTAAGAAGTACCTCTCAGTCCCTGTGATAGCTTTAAACTCCACCTCTCTCTCTCTAACCCATATGTAGTAGCTAATAACTCAAAACGTCCTAGGTACCCCTCTATGTCATCGTCTTTTTCAACAAAATGGTCTAAATGAAACCCCATAGCTGATGTTGAGGCTCCCAGACTGGGCGTAGCATCTGAGGCAAAAGGACTGGCACCATTTTCAGGAGCCTGGCCTTGTAGCTCCAGCTCCCTGAGTCGTAATTCGTGCTCCCTCTGTAACCTTCTATCTTCTGCCTCCCTTTCGGCAGTCAATCTTTTATCTTCTGCCTCCCTTTCGGCCTTTTTATCTTCTGCCTCCCTTTCGGCAGTCAATCTTTTATCTTCTGCCTCCCTTTGCTGTCGTTTTTCTTCTGCCTCAATCTGCAGCCTCTTAGTCTCAGCCTCTAACCTCTTCTCTTCAGCCAACCTTTCAGACTTTAATTTTCTTTCAGCCTCTTTTTCTAATCTTCTTTCTTCCCGTTCAATATACTTATCACATTCAGCCGTTACATATTGAATTAAAATCTGACCATCCATTCCCATCTCCTTTGCCGTCAGCACAGCAGCTGATCTAAATTTTGCCAGCTCCGCCATACTTTTTAAACAAATCTAGCAATGTGCAAAATAAAATTTCCAACCACTAAAGTACTTCTAATTACTATAGTCTAAAATAATTCTAATTAATTAATTAACTACCACTGGCTGTGAAGATTCACCAACTTTTATTTTCAGGGACACTTTTAATTTTAAGGGACACTTTTAATTTTTATAATGTGTTCCCCTAATCTAATTCTCCCCCCAGGAGATCCTAATATACTTAATGGGCTAATTATCCCGGGACAAAGAGACCCCAATATATGTAGTGGGTTTGATGGTATATTTACTAAGTGTGATGCATGAGGTCAGCTGTGAAGGCTCCTGAGATAAAATGTAGCTGTGAATTGTCAGAAGGCCCTTCTTGCTACCACTACAACCTCACACCTATCTTTTTTTACTAATGAATGTGGCTACGTTAAATGTCTAGGGTAATGATGTGTAATGTGTTGTGGTAGTTTACAGACACACACACAGATATTTACTAAGTCTAATAATATTAATAAATGTTATAATACACTGAACTAACTCAAGTGTGTAAAATTTGGATAGTAATTTTCTTACATTTATTTGTTCTGGACCAAGGTTTTATTTTGGCCAGAACATATGAAAGGTTTAGTAATTATGAAAGAAATGCCTGAATATTACATAATAAATGCAATGTGTGTACATATATATGTTACTAGACTAGTTAATATTATTACTCTTTATAATTGTAATCTATTTGGGAGAACATTTAATGGATGTGCTGTTGGGGTGGCCTCCTCACTCCCTGTCTATGGTGACTACACATTGTCCAGTTATTTGATGGAAATTTTTATGGGTGTGTTAGGAAATAAGTTGAGTTGGTGAATTCTCAGCAGACCAGGCGCTCACGTAACTTGAAGGTGTAGCTCTGGTGCTGAGATCTGGTGGCCCCACCTCTCCGTGCTTGGGGGCAATATCAGAAGTCTGGTGGCCGCACCTCTCCATGCGTGGGGGCAATATCAGAAGTCTGGTGGCCCCACCTCTCCGTGCTTGGGGGCAATATCAGAAGACTGGTGGCCCCACCTCTCCGTGCTTGGGGGCTATAATAGGCTGCTCTGACAAAATGTTACTGCACGGGTCCACTCTGGTAAAATTCAACAACTCATTTGACACCGCATTGGTGCCAACTGAAACTCACAGCTCTGCAATCAAAGTATTAGTCATGTGTCAGAATTCCATCCGCTAACCATTTCTGGACACAACACTACACAACAACAACACCACATAGACGGGTCAGATCTTTCTGACCAAACAACACATCTTACCAATTTGGTTTCACATAGGCTAAGTTCTCCCAGACTACAGATTCTGAAATATGTTCATTAGTTTCCTGCCATAGAATAGGATAGGTGATATGTTTCACTGATCTCAACACTTGATCTGTCCTTCCTAATCCTTGCTGGAGTTTATGTATTTTATTTGTCTCTAGACCCTGAACTAGGGCGGGGGGTCTAGAGCGAACCCTTACTTGTTGTAAGGAACAGATTATGCTATTGCAGTATCAAATCACTCGAACCTTAAACAATTATTAAAATGTACAAAGAAATAATTTCAGTCTTACCAGAATTATGAATATAGTACACAGTTAAATAAATGCTAGCAAAACTCAGCTGAGCTGCTGGCCTTATGATGGCGTCCCTCTAAATACTTCAATAGCTTCTGGGAATTACACCACTTAATAATTCACTGTGTCTACCAGGACAACTTATACTGAATGGCACAAAATGCGCGTCTGAGCGCCGATAATATATTCATCTAGGGCCAATCACTGCCTATTCTTTTTCAAATTCAAATATCCTACCAATAAGTCATTTCAGTCATACCTCAGTCAAGTATGCCTTATTGTCTGTTGGTCCGTCCGTCCGTTTCACAAAAAAAACACACTTGTTTTTTGAACCAACCCTGCCTTCCCCTACACAATTCTGCCTTCAAAGTTATTTTTAGCCACAATTCACCATCCCACCCCGTCTCTTCATTCCAACTAGATTTTAGCACTTGCGTCTTCAAGGCCATAATTTTTTGAAAATTAGTGACATGTTTTATTTTAATGCAGACGTTCGCTGATATGAACAACACAGTCTTTTGTCAATATCTTTCTTATTATCTATCCGTCTGTATAAATGAAAGCATATTATTTCACTGCTCAAGATGGGCCATCCGGCCAGCTAGGTTTTATATTCCTAACATTATTATTAAGAAAAGTTACTTTTCAAATATCTTCTAGAATCTTCTGGAATGCGTTCATCACTGCATTCAAATAAACGGACTAAGTTATAGCAAAAGCGTCCAAGAAATGACTGTGGCGTATAATATCCAAGGTCCCTTTTGTCGATTTCTTTACTTTATGTCAATTTGGGGAACGTGACTTTTTCCTCCTTTCCCCACCAATTTGCGTCCTTTAACCTTGCTAGTTTCAAGCACGCGTTCAGTCAGATTTTTCCTTTTGATCTCCGTTCTCATCCCGTTCCGTTTTGCCGTCAAGTCTAACAATTTAATTTCCATGGTGGGTGATGACCCGCGGCGTGGGCGATCATGTATTCTAGCAGCTTACGCATTAATTTTTATCCCTACGTTGTATCATTGGAGATATTTTAACGTTGTATCACGGTTAATTTTGTGACAGTGAGAAACACTTAAAAACGTTCAGAAGTCCTAGTGAGCTCAGACATTCTGTTCGTTGTTATACCTGTCTTCTGATTCACCGCTTCTGATTCAACTGGTTGTTGAAGTGTTGTCATTTACTTTGTTTTTTTCACTTAACCTATTACATTTATGTTACTACAAATGTAATGTTGTATGAATTAAACTATTAAATGTCATACTGATATGAGGTAATGAAAGAGGCTAGCAACCTCATCACGTAAAATACATTGTTACAGAAACCACCATTGTAAGATTATGAAAATGCTCAGTGCAGGCTTCCTGCAAGGTGGTTCCATGCCCCATAAGAAGCGAAAAGAAAAACCAATGAATGAATGAAAGGTTGGCTCCTACGTGAATTTACAATTCTTATGTTTACATACCAATATAATTAAAATTGTAGAATGGTGAACCTTGATAGCCCATGTGCACTGGTGACAAGCCATTTTGATTATTGTGATTCCCAGGCATTTTCAACCTACTAGCTGGGCTATTTCCACAGGGACCATAGGCAGAAGGACTGGACTGTACAGCTCTGTCGTGGCAACTGCATGGTTCTTTCATTATACTACCGTGGACTGGTGAAGTGTGGAATGGAGAAGAGAGCCCTGGCACACTGTAAACAATACAAATGACTGATATGACAATGAAAAGTCAAAGTTTAATATATTATCATGAGGCCTATGAGATGTAATGTATTACTGTTATCCTGCCTTTAATATATGCTACAGGGAAGACACCATATCAATCAATGATGGCAGGGAGGACGGTATATCTATTAACCTTACCATCCCTGATCCCCTGAGAGTTATGCGTTTTTTGCTGAACCATCAGTATATGCATGTGTCCAAAGCTTTGCTGGAAATTTTTGGTCAATAAATATACTTGGTTGCTATATACTTTCTTTGTGTTTCTGTCTGTTTTCCCTTACTTTTAATGCCTGGAATATCAGATTTTAGCTCAGGAAAGCATCTTATTTTCCACAGTGGTTGGGCTTGTTGGTATTTTCTTTGCGACTGAGCTTGCTAGCATAGTATTTTTAACTTTTTCTTTTGCTTGGGCCACAAAGTTAGTTTGCTTGAGCCTGCCTCTTCCTAACCTATTTATTCTTTGGAGTATGGGGTGTCCTTCGAGTCTCTTAAACTTTTCAGCTTGTTGTAAGACTCTGCTGTCACGTCTGTCCTCCCTTGACTGTAGCCCTGTAATGTTTTCCATATGGCTGATTTTTGTGGATTTGTTATAATACGTGCGGCTTGGTTTTGGAGTCTGTTCACTTTGTCAAAATTTGACTTTGATGCCGTTGACGAGGCTGTGACGCCATATTCCATAACAGGCCTGACTCTGCCTGTATACAGCTTTTTAAGGATATTTTTTTTACACCTTTACTGCACCAGTATTCTACCTTACTTTGCCAGTCAGCCCAGCAGGTGGATCCACTACCAGCTGATGGTGGGCCCTGCAACCTGGCACCAGTCACAGCATCACAAATTCCTGCTCGTTATCACTATTAGATCTACTTTCCTCATCACTGAATTCTAAACAATTTTCAATTTACGTTTCATCAAATTTCTGTTCATCATTGTCTGAAAATGACATATGACTGTTAGCAGCCTAGAGCTAGGGCTTTCCCACTCAAAAGTACTTGGTTCCTGATTGACACACTTCATGCTACATATAATCAAATTTTCTGTACACCCAATGACCACTGTTAACAAAAACTGTCATTTGCTGCAGAATATATATACTGCACTTGCTACTTAAATTGTGACTGGTTGGTTAATTTTAGTTTGGACCACAGTTTTCACATGGGTGTTGTCCATTCCCGATGTACCAGGAAACCGGCAGCGAGTCATTTTGGGTATTCCTTATAATCTGGTAATATGGCTCAAAAGGTTTAATAATGATGGTCCATAAAACAAGAAAGGGTAGGTGGGTGGGTGTTACCGTCATTTTCGACGGTGAAAAAAACCCCAACCTAATGTATGTTTGGTTTAATGTAATCAAAGAGAGATAAACGCTTATTATCTTTCGGTGACAAGTTTGACTGGGGATTATCTTCTCATGTCTTATGTTGTCCTGTCTTAGACATGTCTTGGAGTTGACATGTCTTAATTCTATTTATAGGATCATACGGTGTATCTTTGTCACCCGTTTGGTCGGAAACGCCTGGTCTGGTTTTGCCTCGATCTGGTCCATGCTCTTTGGGCATGCGCGGGGTCTTAGCGGCAAAAGCCGGGAGACCGATATTCAGAGAGTGCGTACCTGTGGCTTAGAACGGATGTCCCGATCCGTAGATTCCTCTCTGCCAAGTTTTCGATAGGGAGTGGAAATTCTGGGAATGGCCGTTTGGCATTCTTCCGTCCCTGAGTGTTTTCTTTATGCCAGTATTGGCTGTATTGTGTTACTTAAGAGTGTCAGGATTCTTTAAAAAGGTAACTGAAAACGCTATTCGAACTTTTCGTCTCGTTTAGATCTTACAGGTACATTTATCTCTGATGGCGGCATAGTGAGCGAAGCTCACAAGAAGTTATTATACTGCACTCCAGTATGACTTCATATCTACAAGACTATGTCTAAGTTGACCTGTTACACACATAAGCCAAGGAATCATCCTTATGGATCCGCAATGCAGGCGGAATATGGTTTGGCAGAAAATATATTAATCTCAGGAGCCTGTGTAAACTGAGAGTGACCTGATTATCGACGACCGCGACCTGCGGCCTGATTTCGTTGTCACCATATCTATTCTTCACCAGAATGAAGTATCTGGCATGTGAGGCCAGTCTGAAGTCTTTTTGCTAATTGTAGGACAATGGCATTGACTTTGTTTATATAGATGATATCGCCCGTACTACGCAATATATTTGCTAGGGCTTACCTGACGGGGCTCAGTCAGGGGTTGTTATTGCATAAACTGTAAACACTGATAAAGACATTGTTACATGTCTAGGATCTGTGATGGTTGAAGCTGACCTTTGTAACTACACATATTATGTACCCGATTGTATACTATTGACTGTTTCGTACATCATCATCATATTATCGTACGTCACAAATAAATCTTGTAAACGTCAGCAGCATTCCCTACTTCACTGACTTCTACTTGTGGTTGTGTGAGTTAATGTGAAAACGTCCAAGAGCCTATACGGCCTTCGTGTTATCAGCACTGTTATCTACACACTTACACCATCAACCACATTGTCATACAAGTATTACACGTCTGAATCTGCAGGAATACTGACATTAGAAATGTGTCTACTGAACCCTGGCGACACCTCACGCTAGTGACCTAGATTCCTTGCTACTACTTGGTACTGGCCAGAACAACATGACACGCTCAACGTACTACCATTCATAACACAGAAAACAGTACGTTATATCAGTACATTTACACTGAGCAACCTTATACATCTCCAGTCTCCGTGCAATCCAACTTTACTTCTACTGTCAAACAGACTGCAACAGTAGGATTAATTCATTTTCGATCAATGCAGTCTGATGTGCTGTCATAACATTTTGGATCAATGCAGTCTGATGTGCTGTCATAACATTTTGCTTCTTTATTATATCTGTCACCTCCATTACCTCTTGGTTATCCATAGTCTCTACTATTTTGAGATCTTATACCCAAAATTAATTCTCACTAAGTGTCCAAGCTAGCTTATTATAGTCTCCATTCTCCCTATGTTGTTTCAGTGATGCCTTCCAACAACACATTCATTAGCACAACAAGTTATTTACATAGCTTAAAAGGTAGTAATGCATACAGTCTCTTCTTTTCATCATCATCATATCATTATACCAAAAAATTACATTGAGAAGAGAACTGGATACAGAGGTGAAAATGATGAGGAAAACATGGACAGAACTTAGATGGCACAGGTCAGGAAGACTTGGCATGTGTTTATTGAAGGCCTATGCTCCTGGTGGAGCTAAAGGGTATTGATTGATCATATCATTATCCTTTTCACTCCCTATAGAGCATTAAGTCACCACTGCAGCACATCCCCTGGCAGGAAGCCTGCACCAAGCATTCACATGATCTAACAGCAGTGGTTTCTGTAGCCATCTGCCTTACATGATCAAGTTGACAGCCTCATGAACAACCTCCTATTAGTCCTCTTGAATGACATACCTGAGCAAGCAGCAGTAGTCCTTTTCTTTCTTTGTCTCATAAGAAACCCTCAGGAACTACACGGGGCATGTCTCTTCTCCTATCTTGTTATTCCTTATGGAGCACGCACCCACCACTGTAGATAGTCCCCCTTGCAAGAAGCCTGCATTCATGTATTCTTGTAGCTGTGGTTTCTGTAGCAATGTGTTTTAAATGATGAGGCTGTGGGCCCTATGTACAACTTTATATTAGTGGCCGCTAAGGACGTGCCCAAGGAAGCAGTAGTGCTAATCTATATTTCTTCTTCCTTCTTCCTCGTTCGCCCTGAAAAGGACGGTGGTTGCATTGTGTCTGTTTACGCCGTAGCTGTGATATCTGCACCTTTCGGTCGACACATCCGACTTCAGCATGGCATTTTTTGGGACCGGGTTTGCCTTCCCTCTTCGATCCGTACTCGCTCAGCCAGACTGCACTGCTGCAGACTGTTTCCAGGACCACCATGTGGAGGTGAAGTACGGTCTTGGTCAGCTCTGGTTCGCTGACCCGGATGCAAGCAGTCAAGCTATGGGTCGCTGACTGCATTCTCTATTGCTGCATCTTTTGGTCCCAATCTATATTTGTATTCTCGGAGATCCATGGGAACTACACGGGGCCATAAAGTCTGTAATGTTAGTTAAAAAAAAAAAAGGTAAGGTAAAGGATCCTGTTACATGCCCATTTGAGGCATATTGGGAATATGGTGTTAGGCCCATATTTTTTTGACCATTGGCACACTAGGGGTGATGTGGTCAGCATCACGCCGGCCACCTTAACCTTACCAGAGTTGCTCTGGTACCCAGTTCATGAGGCTGGGTCGACCCCGGAGCCGTTTGCGTTGTAAAAAAATCCCACCTCAACTGGGGATCGAACCATGGACCACCAAACTAGGAAGCCAGTGCACTAACCATTGCGCTACTGTGGCTCCCAATATTGGTAACATTTGTCCAGTAACGATGGTTGCCCATTTAGGAAAAATTACTTCCATTTTTTTTCCTTATAGCAGAATCCCTAAGAGTGCAGTAAATGTAACTTTAACATCAGCAATTATTCAAGTTTTCTTGAATCTGTTATACCTGGACAAAATCATGTTTGTGAAAAATGAATTATTGACTACAGGTATGGAGACAAGTATAATCAAGAAACAAGAGACATATTTATGGTTACCATTTCCAATAAACACCAACAGTGCTTCAACAGCTAGAAGATGTAGCAAATTTAGGGCCGTATCCTTGAATCCGAACACGTGAAAACCAAAATATTCTGAAAATCAAAAGTTTTTCAGCAGACTTTTGGCAGATTTTTAAACACATATTTGCCGACTTTCAAACACATTTTGGGTGACTGGGGCTACTTTTGGGTGACACCTGGACATCTGTAAACCAATAAAATCCAGTTTCCAAAACACAGTTGTCCCCGAACATTTTGGATTCAAGGATATAGACCTGTATAAGAAGCTACAGACTTTCATAAATGGTGCTTGTGCAGAATAGGATTGAAGTAGTATAACAAGATCTCTAATGTGGAACTGATGACAAGAACCAGACATGTGGTAGTGGGACAAGAAATGAGAAGAGGATGCTGGCAATGGGTAGGACACACACTGAAGAAACCTGCCCATGGCATTACAAGGCAATCGTTGTTCTGGAATCCCCGGAGTATGAGAGGTAGAAGGTGTATGAGAGGTAGAAGGTGTATGAGAGGTAGAAGGTGTATGAGAGGTAGAAGGTGGCTGAAGAGCACACGGAGAAGAGAGCTGAAGAAAGAAATGAAAGGGACGAGGAAGATATGGAATGACCTTGAGCTGATGGGACATGACAGGTAGACTTGGCATAAGTTTGTTGCAAGCCTGTGCTCTATGGGAAGCTGAAGGGTGATGATGATGATGAATGCAGATATGTGAAGACAGCAGACACGCTTGATAAAGCAGCTATCATTATTCTTATGTGGATTAACTCTTGCAGGCCGGAATTTTTTCACGAGTTTTGCCAGAATTATTTTTGTACCTTAAAGCAGTACCTTTATAAATTCTAAAGTTTCTGAGTTATTACACAACAAAGACACACATATTATACATCACAGTAAAGATAAATGAATGTAGAATTAGAATATGAAGGATTTTTAGTGATATTCTACATATAGTATTCAGTCATGAGTCATAACGAAAATACGGAAAAAATTTCACGGAAAACAAAAGTGACGTTCCCAACGTCGTTTCGGCTTCTAGGGGTTTTGCGGATGTACGCTACCAGCGTCGTTCCGGCCTTTAAGAGTTAATCTGAGGAGAAAAAAATTGTATTCTGTACCAGATTTTCTGTGAGGCATTCAATTGGTTGAAATTCTGGCATGTTGACTGATCAGGGTGTGGTAGTAGGGAGCGACTATGGAAAGGGGAATGCCCTAGGTGATTACTATGGCCTGCGCATCCACAGCTGTTAAAACCATGACCATAAGGGCAGTAGGTTTGATTTCCACAGACAGATGTCGAGTGGGGGGAATATGTACACGGGCAGGTACTAGGCCACTGACACTGTCCCACAGACTTAAGAACATCTGATGTCTCTGCCACATGAAACATCTGCAACTCTCGAGCTCGGTCATAAGCTTGTTTGATCTCTGAAACATCAAAACCACATCATTACACATTCGTGTTCAGTTCAATGCACAATTAAATTGTGACAGTGGTTTATAGTTAAAGCAACAGAATAGCTATGACATTACAATTTGTACAAACATGACAAGTGAGGTCTAAAACAGGATAATACAAACATTAACAAATTAAACCAATAAAAACAGCTGAGGAAGAACACACTGGCAATGGATGGGAAACACATTAAAGAATTAAGTAGATAACATTACAAAGCAGTCCTTGTCTTGGAATCCCCATGCGTAAGTGAGTTTCATTCATCATTTATTTTCCTTTGCGCTCCTTACGAAGTATACCACCACTACTATAGCTGGACCCCTTACAGGAAACCTGCACCAAACATATACTTTTATAGCAGTGGTTTCTGTGGCAACTTGTTTGACATGATGAGGTTGCCAGCCCCATAGCACAACCTCATGTTAGTCACCTTGTAGGACAACCCAGAGGGTACAGTAGGCCTATTCTTTCATTGCCCCCTCAGAGACCCCCAGAACTACATGGGGCAAGAGAGGTTGAGGGTGACAAAAAACACATGGAGTAGAGAACTGAAGACAAATGAAAAGGAATGAGACAGGCACCGAATGCCCTTGGCATGAGTATCTTAAAGGCCTATGCTCCTTAAGGATTCTGGAAGTTAATGAATGAATGAACAACATAACTGAGGCATAAAAGTTGTTGAACAACAATAGCCGAGGCATAACAGTTGTTGAACAACAATAGCCGAGGCATAACAGTTGTTGAACAACAATAGCTGAGGCATAAAAGTTGTTGAACAACAATAGCTGAGGCATAAAAGTTGTTGAACAACAATAGCCGAGGCATAACAGTTGTTGAACAACAATAGCTGAGGCATAAAAGTTGTTGAACAACAATAGCTGAGGCATAAAAGTTGTTGAACAACAATAGCCGAGGCATAACAGTTGTTGAACAACAATAGCTGAGGCATAAAAGTTGTTGAACAACAATAGCTGAGGCATAAAAGTTGTTGAACAACAATAGCTGAGGCATAAAAGTTGTTGAACAACAATAGCTGAGGCATAAAAGTTGTTGAACAACAATAGCTGAGGCATAAAAGTTGTTGAACAACAATAGCCGAGGCATAAAAGTTGTTGAACAACAATAGCTGAGGCATAAAAGTTGCACATACATGATAAGCTGTAGAAACTGAAGAAAGGATGCAATAGAAGTTACTAAAATATGATAAATGAGGAATTAAACACAACAGAATTACTGAGACAAATTAGCTGCAGAAACCTGGCAACTGTGGCATCAAAATGCTAAAGTATGTTCGTAAATGTTTAGGTCAGCCTTTCTCAAACTTTTTATCCTGGAGGAACACTTGAAATAATTTTCAGGTCTCATGGAACCCATTTTAAAAAGTATTATATCTACAGCTCATGGTACATTAGTGTGATCAGGTTATATAACAATTATTATATCTACAGCTCATGGTACATTAGTGTGATCAGGTTATATAACAATTATTATATCTACAGCTCATGGTACATAAGCATAATCAGTAAGTTGTAAATATAATAATCCAATATTCACTGTCAATGCTCTTTTGAGTAGAGAATGATTATTTTTGTGGCCCACTTATTAACATACTCTTTTTGTGTGGTTCTTCCTCCCCACAAAGGATATCAACTCTAAGCAAATGTCAGTGGTATAGGTAGAAAAAGTGTTTCCTTTTTTTTTAATATTTCCTACATGATATTCTTTTAACCTTATCCAAGTAGCCTAACAGTCTTATCACACATTTCTGCTCTAAAAGATGCTAATGAAATATGGTATGTGCAAGAGTGAACATGGTCCTATTACCCACTACCATACGAGGTTGCTCAGTCACTGCTCACCACTGGAGCGTTAACATTGTCTGGCACGCAAAGTTAAAAAAACGTTTATTATCTTTTTTAATCGCGATCTCTCGCAGATCCCAAAGGTTCTGTTGAACAAGCGCTGAGAAACCCTGGTTTAGATACTTTATCATTAAATACATCGTCATTATTCAGTTAGTTATGTGACCTTGCCAGGTGTGACTCTGCACACACACTGCATTCCCTCAGTCATGCTCATACACCTTTATTTTGTGGTCACTCTCCTTGACCTTTTTTTATACACAGGCTACTCTTACACCTTGTCATGGTATGGACCCTGGTGTACCCTGACAACCCACAGAGCTACGCCAGTGGGAGTTTTACTCCTGGCAGGTTTTACGAAGCTAGACAGCTCTGTGTGGGTAGGGGTCAGACTAAAGCAGGCACCCTGGTCCTCCCAGTTAGGGGTTTTAGCATAGGGTCGATACCCTGACTATGTAAAAACAAGCAATCCCATTATGGAAATGGCAACAGATGAACAAAATTTGCTGCGAGATGGACATCTGGAGTCTGAATCTCATCAAAAGGAAGCCACTGCCAAGGATGGCCACCAACTGAGCAAAGTTGTGACAGTTTGTTACTGCCCTACAAGATGTCACTAGGCATGATGGCAACCGATTGCTTAGTCAATCAAGAGCTAAGGATCCAAGAAGAACAAGACACCTACATAATCCCTTGATCGAAAGCATTTACCACAGCAGCTGTGGCACATGTAGCAGAAAATAACTACAAAAGAAATAATAACCGCACAAAAAAAAAAAGAAGCATGACCTCATCTCACTACCCTACTTCCTCTGCAACCAATTTCTTCAAACCTCACTAGCCACGAAATGTAGATCTATCCACGACATAAGTCTGAAATTTTTTTAATACTTTACAAAGCAAAGAAAATGAACCAACTATACTGTATTTATTATTTTAAAAACTCAATGACTGTGTGATATATAATGTAAATTTAATTCTCTGCTATTGCAGTGTACAACCAAAAACTTCAAAGTTTAGGAACATTTCTTCCAAGAGATGCACTTTAAAAAAAAAAGGAAAAAGTTACTTCTGATGTTATGGAGTGCACAATCTCTGAAGAACCAAGGAGTGCACTCGAACCAGGTCAAAAAGAAGACAGCCGATAGGATAGCATGGCGCTCTCCGTGGCTAACGTCTACACCTTAAGGTAGAAGAGGACGACTAAGTGAGTAAGTTAGTTATGGAGTGTGAATCAAAAACCGAAACCTAGTAGATTTCAAATGATTTTAACAAATCCAACATCTTAAGGATAACTTTCCCAAATTGTTACAGATTTTACAGCTGGGAAATAGATATTTTTCTTGCTAATTTTCAAAATAAAACATTTTTTCTCTTCTATTAGTTTGAAACTGCGAACTACATGGGATCAGCTATATCATAACATCTATTTATTTTTGTGTGAGTTATATTTAATGTATTTCTTCAGGAATTTGAAAACTGCATGAAGTTAGTTCAAAATGAGTAACAGAGTGTTAAGTCATATTCGAAGTTACAGTTAGGTGTTAAGGATTTTGGTGTACGGGGATGATGTTGGTTAGTAAGTAGGTTAAGGTCATGAGATACATGACGTGTATATACATGTGTGTGGGTAGAAAATGGTGTAACTCTGTTTAGAGTGTATTTTTATTGAAGTATGCAAGCTTGGAATGTGACATTTAAAAGCTCACTGTTAGAAACACGTAGAGTATGGTTGAAGAATACTCAGAGGCGTTCATGTGTGAATTGAGGTTTACAGGACACGAGAAAAGCGTGCGAAGTGAATGAAGTTAGCATACGTGTCAGAGAAGAATACTGAGTTGTTAAAGGGGAGTCTGTGGCCATCCGTCATGGGAGACGGTCAGTGTTTCTAGAGTATGTGAATAGTGTATATGATTTTCATTATAATATATGGATGTGACGCGATGATGTACCGCGTAAGGTGTATTTACAAGGCCTTTATATATTGTTATTTATAAGCGCGTTGTGGGTTTCCCGCGCTGTAAAGTTCAAGAGGAACTTAGATGCCTGGTGATTAGACCAGAGGTATAGATATATGTGCGAGGAATGAATGCCGCACTTTGGGTTAAAAGACACGTCGTTTTCCCGTGTCAGAAGGAGGTCTATGGTAAGACTATTATATGTTATTATTTGAATGCGCGTTGTGTGCTTTCCCGCGCCAATAGGAGGTCTACGTAAGCGCGTTGTGGTTTTCCCGCGCTGTTAAGTTCTGGAGGAACTTGGATAGAGATATATGTGCGAGGAGTGAATTCCGCACTTACATTGAAAGTAGGACCACGGAGATATATGTGCGAGGTGTGAATGCCGCACTTACATTGTATACAGACCATATAGAGATTTATGTGCGAGGAGCGAATGCCGCACTTACATTGAATGCAATTGTTACCAGTACGTAAGGATGACTGTACTACATATTCTAATGATACAAGTATGTGTACTATTGTTGCTGATGTCCAGGACTATGCTGTCGATATTATATGTATGGAACTGTGACCCAGACTTCTGTCAAGTTATTTCATTCGCGTATGTACTGTCTTGAGTGTCAGTCCAAGTTATATTCCATTGTAACATTACAGAGGTAACATATACCATAGTTATCATTTGGTGGTTATATTGATAGTTAGTACCACATATAAAAAGCCTTATTGCCACAGTGGTGGCCTCGACGTCTTATCACAGAGATAGAAAACTCATTACATATAACAGTTTATGCAGAGAAGCTACAAGCATCTGTAAACCTATGTCAACAAGTCACTTTTACAGATCATCAACATGTGACGAGAGGAATTACACCATAAGGACATCCCATAGAGCAGCGACAGGCAACCCAGGATCTGTGGGAGAATCTATTTTAGAAATCCTGAGCTCTCTAAAAGTCTACTTTGATCAAATCATGCCTGTTTTGAAGTTTCAGAGTAACTGAACTTTGAAATATGTGCAGCCTATATACAGATTTAACTCTGCCAGACGATCTGCTTCCTGCTATTCCATTAACAGAGGGGTGGAAAATTCAAATTTTGTTATATTTTATGGAATGTTAACTCATACCTGTCAATCTCTTGGAAAGAAAACCTGTATACTAGATCAATAAAAACCTTACGAAGGCCCCCAGAAAAAAACTTTGTGTGAACAAATGTATTGCAAGTTATGCATGACACGCAATTATGACATATATGAATAAATTAAATATACATATAGACAATTCTGACATCTCTAAAACTTAATTTTACTCTTTTTGATTTTTCTGCATTATCTGCAACACAAGCCCCTTTAGCCCTGTTCAACATTGGTGTCAGCAGGCTTACCGCTTACACAGGAGATGTCAATGTTTATTCTGTATTGCTCTTTTTCTGTCCTTTGTTCATCAGTTCAGGTACACATCTAAAGACAGCATACAACAATCATCTTTCAACCTCCAGATCTTCCAGACTGAGATGCAGAGCAAATGCATCTGTAGATGTATGGATACTGCAAACTGTCTTTATTGGTTGGGTCTAGTACTTTGAGGTCCTGTTCCCCCTGTTGTAAACTGTATATCTAACAGCGAGGGCCCCATGCCACCATTACTGTGCGAGTCCCAGTTGGTGACAGGGCCCCTGGGACATGCTTGATCCACCCAGGTGGTAGTTACGCCACTGATTTAAGGTATGCACACTGTATCGTCAAATTCGTGATAGGCAAATCACAGAAGTCGGATTGTGCATATGTGAGCCCAACTTGTGATGCATAACTACCCCAACTGGTTTTTTTTTTGGTGTGTGTCAATAATTATTTTTGACAACCATAAAAAACGTATGTATGGCCTTACACAGGCAAAGATGACAACAAACCATAAAGTTTGACAGGTAAATTAACTTCACTGTGCATTCCTATTTCATGCGGCTCATAAATAAAGTGAATTTTTGTTAAGTTAGCTCACAAGATTTCACATGGAATGCCGAGGTAGCACCTTTAATCCTGGAGATATAGTGATTTTAAATACAAGTGGGATAGGGTTAATATGAAATATCTCTAGCTTTAATATTCTGTCGCTTTTCCACCTCCGTGAACTGGAGATCTACCAAATCAATCCCTGTGATTTACCGGTATATCGGAATCTATCTTATGCAGAACCCTGCCCTTGAAGAAACAGGCAAACACAGAAATGACTTATTAACAACCAGACTCATTTGAACAAGACAAGCCGAAGGGAAGAAAATCTGCCAGTTCTTATGCTCCAAAGGGAGTTGAGAGAATACAAGAATGAGCAAACCTCAGGTCTAGCAGCCTTGTCACAGTTAATCATTTGGTATATTTCTTACCTGATAATGCATTATTCAGAATATCCAGACAATCTTGTCTCTGCATCTTTATCAGGGATCTTTTTACGGCATTGAATGATGCCTCAGGTTTTGTGTCATAATGACTGAACAAGACTTTGGTGTTGTTGTCTTTCTCCGACTCAATGAACTGAAAGTGACAACCATGAATGATAAGATAATCACATCAAAACTGGTTGCCTTCTGCATCATATTTTATCTAGCCTTTTGGAATATGGAAGATACAAGAAGCATTTTTAAAAGCTGATCAGAAACAAAAGAACAGGAAAGTCATAACTGAAGCTAATACTATCTAATGGTCTTTTATATTTGGACTTGCGCCCTAATATAACCAACTAGGTTGAACAGGACGCGCCTCGCCAAAATGAGGCAAAACTTTAGTTTTAAAAAAAAGAACTGAAGCAGCCAAAGCAGCGATAAATGCAGAAATATAGTGTTTACAGACTAAAAATAAATAAAAGACATAACAAAATAAAATAATCTAAGAAGTCAAAAAATTCAGGGGAAACAAATGAAGCAGTACATTATGCAAATTACAAACATAAAACATGGAAAGACCCTGAGTTGATGGCTTGGGGCAAGAAGACCTGGTCTGAGTATACTGAGTCCTATGCTCCTTGGTGAGCTGAAGTGAAATGAATAAATGAATTAAGGCAGTGATGTCCTTTGGAATTTGCAGGTTCAAATCTATGTTAGGCATCTAAAATGTATAAAAAGGTAAAGGATCCCGTTACACGCCCATTGAGGTATATTGGGAATATGGTGTTAGGCTAGGGTTCCCATAATGTTTTGTTCAAAAACCGGGACATTTCCAAATTTTTACCTAAAAAACCCGGGACATTTTGTAAAAAAACAGGACATGTTAAAAATTAAGGTAAAGCACAAATAAATCTATTATATATTATATGTTGCACTTAAAATAAGGTACTGGTATAAAAAATACACACATTAACTAACACAACTTCCCCTTTAAAAAAGAATTCTAATTACAAACATACTTAATTAGAAAAATCGCACCTTTAAAAAATACACAATAGTCAAGTTTATATTTCAGATTCATCAGAATATTTATCAGATTTATGGGCCTGTTCAAGAAGTTTTTTTTCTTCTGATATTTGGACATAGAACTCAGCACAAGAGAAATCCTTAAAATTAGTCTTTATAATGGCAAGCTTTCACCGTCTCAATTTTAAGTCTGGTTTTTTTCGTCTGTCCAAAGCGCATTTATTAATGAAAAAATACGTTCAACAGCTGCATTGGATCTTGGCAGTGCCAAACAAAAACTAACTAGACATTTCAGGTTCTCAGGTTTATATCCTGCTTTGTAAAATGAGCGAACATCTCACACCATTTTTCACTGACACTTTGATCCTTCAGTTCACTCCACACATCAAATTTGCTTTCACAATATTTTTTCACACATCCAAACTCATCAAATAAGTCCTCTTCATTCACAGTAAAATTTGGTGACACTGTGTTCATGAATATGTAGCTTTCTTGGATGTTCTTCCAAGTCACAGACTCCTTTTCCTTTAAATTGATCCAATCCATAGACTGAAGAGGCGTAAGAAATGGTGTACACCACTCCTTAATATATTCAATGCAGGTGTCATAGAAATCTACTGCATAGCTTTGAAACTTTTCAACTGTTATGTGTCCTTCTTTTTCTAATTCTTGCAACTGATTTCTCACAGTAGTAGTAAGAAACTTTTCTGCCTTCCTGTAGTTAAATCATTTGGTAGATGCTCACTGAACACTGTTTTGGTCGACTTTCGAATTTTTGTTCGAGATTCAAACCGAGGGTCCACTGTAACCGGAAATTGATAAAGTAACACTACTAAAACACGGAATAAAATCTGTTACCCAAAGATTTTTTTTTTTAGGAAGGGCCCTTAAAAAGCGGGACATTTGGAATAAATTCGGGACACCGGGACATTTTATTAAAAAATGGGACTGTCCCGGGAAAAATGGGACGAATGGGAACCCTATGTTAGGCCCATATTTTCTTGACCATCGGCACACTAGGGGTGATATGGTCAGCATCATGCCAGCCACCTTAACCTTCCCAGAGTTGTTCTGGTACCCAATTCATGAGGCTGGGTCGATCCCGGAGCCGTTTGCGTAATGCATAATTCTTTATTTTCTTTGTGTGTTGTCTTGTCTTCCAAGTATTATAATGAGCTTGTATATACCGATATCTTCTGCTAAACTCTGACAAGACAATCTTCTAGGATAAGCAAATGAAGATTCCACTGGAAAAATGTGACATGTCACCAAAAATGGAATCTGTGAAAATTGAATTTTCCACTTGGAAACACTATGACATTAAAAAGGATGGCCTGTTTTTACGTTTCATTTTCTCTGAGAAGAATGCGTTTTCCAAAATAATTTTTATTTCTACACCTTCAGTAACATATGCTTAATGTGCTAATGGTACTCAGTTTTTATAAAAATGTGACATGTCAGGTTTTTCCAATGCAGTCTTCAAATGTTTTTACTGTGACTGTAAGACTCCACAACCTTGAGTTTAATAATCATGAGCAGCAAAAAAGAAAATGAAGTCAATGATGACGACTTACTGTAATGTCCGATATGTCGAATCCAAGTTCACCTGCCAGCATTCTCCAGTCATTGCCTGATATGGTTGCCTCAGGGTTCAGTTTCTTAATGAGCTCCTGTCTAACTCTGTAGGGAACAAACTTCCATGGTATAATCTCCACCTCCTCCTCTCCATCTCTGCTTCTACTAGTCTCTTTTGTTGTGCCCATTGTGATAAGAGGGGAGTGAGGGTTACTTTTTTTTTTTTTCAGGAACAGTATGAGCAGGCTAGTTCTTGTTAGTATAGCAGTACACAGCCCAACTTTTCACAGCAGACCAAGGATCATCCCCAGCTGAAGACCAAACAGAACGTGTAAGTCAGCAGTGTAGTCTTATACTGCTAAGTAAAGCGGAGTGTGTACCATAACTAAGATTAATGGAAAAACCCCTTGAAAGTCTTTAAAAAAAATTTAAATAGAGGACATAGGAAGCAAGCAGTGAGATGTATCAATTATGAAAGTGAACCTTTTAATGACAAAAAGCACAGTATTCTGAACAAGGTGTCATCCAGATGCTATCAATGCACTACAATATGGTGGTATTCTCCTCTCTACTGATGGACAGTACCAAAAGTGAGGTGGCTTGAAGAGGAACACAAGATAAGGATGACAGGAATCATTCCTCTTTAAGACAACTGGGCACTGTTTATGTAAGGTCATATAAAACTAAGACAAAAAACGGTTACAATTTCTTGTTTGCCTCATGGATGCACCAGCACTGCTATAATAAAACAAGGGCTTGAGTGACCATATCTGTGACAACATATTACGTCTGCAGCCTCTCTTTCAGTTTAAACTGATCTAAAAACAAGAATGGCCTTTCTGCTGAGAATTATGAGTGACAGGGCTCAGACTGTCTGGCTGTTAGGGCTTCATCAGCAGGGTGTCACATGCATCCGCTTGTGATACATCAAGCTGCTGAGAGCTCTGGTGACAAATTAAAATGAATGACTGTGAATAAGCAATGCCAATCAAGGCTGTTTCTAAAATATAGCAACAATTATGTAAAATTATTTTATAAATATCTTACATTTGTAAATGTGATCACTGTCACCCCTGCTTCAATTCTTGTGACATAATGTAAATCTGCCTTTTTTTTCCTTCATATACATCTATACTTCTTATTTTTAAATGACACTGCCCTGTATCAAGAGGAGTCTTCTTTCCTCAAGTCGTCATCATCATCACTTTCCTTTGCACTCCTTACAAAGCATGCATTCACCAGTGCAACTGGCCCCCTTGCAGGAAGCTCGCACCAAGCATTCACATGCTCCTGTAACGATGGTTTCTGTGGTGATGTGCTTTACATGATGAGATTGCCAGCCCAAAGCACAATCTCGTATTAGACGCCATATACGACATGCCTGTGGGTGCAGTAAGCCCGTCTTTTCTTTAATGTTTGGATTATCCTAGCTTGTGATTGTACCTAAAGTGAAAGTGCAACGCACAGGTACATGGTAGCTTAAAGCTGATACATTAAATAGAATTTATTGTCATTCGGGTCCGACTTCAGCCTTTCAATTTTTTTTAACGTACGCCCGCTGTTACTCGAGGAGAAATCTCAGGTTAGTAGGCATGTCTTAATCTGAGACTGATTTTACGTGAGTATCCTATTTTTCCTGTACGCTGACAGGTGTCCTCTCGCCATTCAGGAAGATACTCGCCGTCTTCGGAGAGAGCCTTTCAATTGTTATGACACAATACTGTTTAAATAGGCCTATAACCTATAATTTTCACGAAAATACGAAGGTGTTTCTTTGGTTTCTTTTATGACTAAATTACGATTAAAAAAATGCATACTGTAACTAATTACAAAACAAGCAAACTTATTTCTCACTTCCGCATATAAGACAATATAAATTTGTAAAATACAATGGTAATAGCGGTAATAGCTTATGGGCCTATGAATGAAGTGGTTACTGCACTGTCTTGATAATTTGCAACATATAATATATAAAATAGCATTTACCCTACACACTTACATCCTGGAAACGGATGTACAGTCCAGAACAAACACGACTTATTCTATGAAATTACGGATGTTCCGCGTAATATGGGAGATCTAAATTACGTAACTAAAAAGAAAGACAAGGACCCGAAAGAACCAAATAGTTACAGACCGATCAGCCTACTAAGCTGTATAGGAAAACTGATGGAGCGCATGATAAATACCAGACTGATGTGGCACGTGGAAAGCAAACACCTATTAAACCATCAACAAGCAGGATTCAGACAACACAGATCTACTGAGGATCAAATCACATATATAGCTCAGGAAATCGAAGATGCCTTCCACGAAAAAAAACACACGCTAGTGGTTTGGGTAGATTTAGAAAAAGCTTTCGATACAGTATGGAAAGAGGGATTGAAAGTCAAACTGCAGAGAAATGGTGTATGTGGGCGAATGTACAACTGGATTGGTCACTACCTGGAAAATAGAACCGCCAGAGTACAGCTGCAAGGACAGACTAGTAAAAAGTTTATATTAGAGCAGGGTGTCCACAAGGGGGAGTCCTGACACCTACACTGTTCCTTGCATACATAAATGACATAACTGACAATATTCAACAAATAGCACACAATGCTTCCTTTGCAGATGAATTAGCGTTGTGGATCTCTGAAGAACGTATCACTACTGCAAACATTCTGATGCAGCAAGCACTAACATCACTGGAAGAGTGGGCCAAAACATGGCTCATGAAGATTAATGAAGAGAAAACAACCTACACTGTATATTCCCTCACAACTAGACCTCAGAGCTTCAAACTAGTACTAAACGGAGTAAATCTTCATTTAGATGAAAATCCGAACTACCTAGGCATTATTTTTGATCGCCGTCTGACTTGGAAAAAACAGGTTGACAGAAATCGAATGAGAGCAAGACAAAGAATGACAATTATGAAAGAACTTGCTGGAACAACTTGGGGTGCAGATGAGAAAGTGCTTAAGACGTTGTACACAGGGCGAGTGAGGCCAGTTCTTGAATATGACATGGCAGCATGGGCAACAGCAGCTAAGACAAACTTCGATAAAATTAGCAGACTCCAAAATCAAGCAATGAGAATTATAACGGGAGGCATGAAGTCAACACCTATAAAAGAACTCGAAAAGATTACATGCCTCCAGCCAATGACAGATAGAAGAGACTGCAGGGCTCAGCAACAGGCCGAAAAATTCAAAAGACTAACAGACCACCCAATGTGCCATAGAATAAATGCTCTTAGAAGGCAAAGACTCAAACGAAGTAATTTTGTAGAATCAACCAAACCACAAATGAGAGCAGTATCCATACATGAAATATCCACTGTTAAACCCATCTACACTGCACATAAGCTCCCAGTTTGGAAACAAAATCGTTTCCCTAAAATGATAGAAAACATTTCTGGAATTGAAAGTAAAAAGAGCCAAACTGCAACAGATAGAAAATCCATAGCGACAAAATACATAGAAACATTATCCACGCAACACCTGGACCCATGCATACACAGATGGATCAGCAACAAATGCAACAGAAAATGGAGGTGGGGGTGTCTTTCTGACCTTAAGCACTGGTGCAGAAAAAAGGCTGTCAGTGGCGACAGGACGATTCTCCAGCAACTTCAGAGCAGAGGCAGAGGCCTTGAAAACTGCAGCAGAGGTTATATTGGCAGAAGAAACGGCAGAGAGACAAGTTGCTTTCTTTACTGATGCACAGTCAGTAATTGCAACGTTGAAAAGCCAAAATAATACAGACCTGGATGATCTCAGAGTAGTGCTCCACAAACTTTGTCAACTATTCAAAAGTGTTGTGATCCAATGGATCCCATCTCATTGTAATATCGCCGGCAATGAAGAGGCTGACATAATGGCAAAAGAAGGTTCACATCTACCTCAGTCTGATGCAAGCATAACTTTTGAGGAGGCAAAGAGTTTTATCAGAATCAGATACAGAAACAAATGGAATGTAGAACATCCAGGGCACACACAGAATGATGCTTACTACCAGCTCCACAGAAGAGGACAAGTGGTAATCTTCAAACTCCGCACTGGCCACAACAGATTGAGATACCATCTATTCCACAAGCTAAAGATAGGAACTACCGATCAGTGTAACAGTGGCACTGAGAAAATGACTGCTGAACATCTGCTTCAAAGTTGCCCCTTATATGTGGTACAGAGAAAGTGCATATGGCCGACGCCAGCTCCTTTCGTGGAAAAGCTTTACGGGGATTCAAATAGCCCCAAACTGACTACTGCTTTCTTTGAGAACATTCAAGTGGACGTCTTAGAGTGTACGAAGAAGAAGATAAAGAAATTTTATTAGAGCCGAATGGCGTTACATTTTCTGGGCTTCAATTATTTTGCAACAAAACAAGCAATTCCATATTAGTATAGAGTATATTGTTTTTAATGCCCAAGGCTATCAGCAAAGAAGTGGAGTAAGGCTGAAGTCCTCAATACTAAGCGGAGGGGCTGGCCGAGTTTAAGGGGGAGAGGGGATTCAGTGCAGGTGTGTGATGACAAGATCTTAGGGGCCCATTCCTAATGTGACCAGATTTTCTGAATAGCAAAATGGGACACTACTGTTGTTTAGTCTTTGATATCAATAGTAGAAGAGGTGTTAAGAATGGACAGACCTAGGGAACTGCATAATATAGTCAAACAGTAGGCCTATTTAACACGAACACGTATTAATATATAGTGGCTGGGATTGTGAAGGTCTGATGCTTGCTTACAATGCATATGACTTTTAACAGATGAAAGTCAATTAAATATCTGTTAAAGTCAGTTATATAACTGGAACCACCAGGCCTTTACACCCCTCCACTTTAATATTATTCTTGTTCAGAGTTTCTTCTTGATTTTGTTTGTTTTTTTTTTGTTTTATTATTATTATTATTATTATTTTTTAATTTATTTAACATATAAGCACAATTGTGATTGTCCCTATCTACAATGATTTGACAAATGTGATGATGCAACTTTCTCATATCAGCAGTTGTTCATATTATTTGGAATTGAAAACAATATATATCCTAATTATAACCCATCAGAGGTTGAACGGGATATTTTTCTTCGTTAATATTAAAATAAAATAAAAATCTTTGATATCTACTATACAAATTGTGCATGTTTCGGAAAGCACAAATTAAGAGCAGATTTGCTGTAATTATTTAACTGTTACAGTGTTTTCAAAGTTTTAATTCTGCGTGCAATATTCATTCTGCCACAAATTATCATTAAAAATAGTTATTTTAAAAATTAAACGTGTTTGAGACAGATGAGTATTTAGGAATTTCTTCCAGGTGGGTTGTTAAGTCATATTTTAATTAAGGGGAGTTAAGTGTTAAAGACTGGAATGTACGGGTTGGATTTTTGTACACGCTAGTAAACACGCTCTGCGTGATGAGAGAATTTTTTAGTCGGGGGTTGTATGCTCAGTAATGTTTAAACTGTTACCTGACTAGCTGTTAGTTTGTTTAAAAATATGATAAAGAAAACTGTTCAAGTTCCTAGTGAGATTTTTGGGGTAGGTACGGTTTGAGCTGAGCGGTTGTCTCTCGCGGCTAGCCCGCGCATGTGTTTTGGCTGAGCTGTACTGCGATACGGTAATCTCGTGACAGTGCGTTCCTGGGGGTGTTCCGGGATGGTTGTTATCCATTCCGCGAGTGTGTTTCAGATTTGATGATGTTAAGGGAAGAGTTTCTTTCCCGATGCATGGATTATTTTGCCAAGATATTATTAAAATGCCAGGGAGTACGCCGGCATTATGTATTCTAGAATTATGATGGATTTGTGATTTTGCCTAGGATGGATTTTCTTTTCCTGTTACTAGATGATATAGCGAGTTGCTGTGTAAGCGGCCAGTGATACGTTTGATATGCTAGGCCATGGATTATACCGGCCACTATCCTCATCATTTATAAGAATATTGATTGAAAGGATTTATGCTATGAGTTACTACGTTCCCATAGATATTTTGTACTTGACGCTCTATGAGCTGCTCTATCGGTTTATGCAACTGATTTTGTCGGATAATTGATACCATGTTCTGGAATCTATGTTTACCTGGATATTTGGTACCTGAAGCTCCATGTTTTGCTATGAAATATCGTCTTATGATGTCTACGTGTATGTGGCGTTAATAAACAGTGAAAAGTTAATCTAGTTCCACCATTTTCTGACCCAATGTTGCTGTGGTGTGTGAGTGCAGTAGATGGGTATCCAGGAACTCACAACATGCATATATATATATATATATATATATATATATATATATATATATAGAAACATTCTATTGCACCACCGTCGGCCATCCGTAAGCCCGACTAGAGCTGATTTGCATATATCAGAAGTAATATTAACATTCTCCTCCTAGACCACTTATGAGTGGTAACACAAGTGGTGAGCCAGTGATATGGGGCGTTATGTTACCCACAGAAGTTGAACTGTATTCCCCAGAACAACCACCAACATAAAGTGGTCGCCAGTTATATGGTGTGTGTATTAACATTACCTTTGGAACTACACCGGAAGATGTGCAGCGTTTCCAGTTCTGCTTTTCGTATTGAAGTTTTCAAGTAAACTTTGACAATATTTTGGTGGCGTGATTACAGAAGTTTAACAGCGGAAATATATTTACATTGTCGTCCTTCACCACTTATAAACTTTAACATTTGGCTTCCTCCACTAACGTCAAGTGATGAGCCAGTAATACGGTATGTTTGACATAGTACCTCTACAACTACAGGGAGATCAAGTACATATTTGCAGTGTTTCCAGTCCTTCTGTACGTATGTCACAAGTCAAGACTTGCAGTATTTCCAGTTCTTCTGATTGTATACCGGTTTTCAAGCAGACGTCAGGCAGTATTGTCAAGAGCCAGAGAAGTGAGGAGTTCCTGTACCCCTTCAACGTTGGATGTCTTCAGACTGTGTGTGATCCATCATCTTGGCGGGAAGGCTGGGAATTTTCCTTTTTTGAAGATAAGTGGCTGTTTTGTATGTGTAAACTGTACCACTTTATATGTTGACAAGCCTTCTTATGTTATGCATTATTTCTTCTTTTGAATGTTCTATGTTCCATGTTTTTGCGTGTTTGGTTGGGAGGTGACTTTCGTTAGGATATATCCCAGTTCATCCAGGGCCTACGAAAGCGTTCTGTAGGGACATTCTTGCGGATTTCCCGCAGTGGAAATTTCCAGCGAACTTTTTTCTGACGTATTTCAGTCCACTGTGTTTGGTAATTTGTGATATCATTGCTTAGGTGTGACGAAACGGCTCAGTGTTGTTGTCGTTATATTTTTTTCTGTACCTTAGTTTTTTGATTAATTTGTTTATGAGTGTCTTCCTCCCCTTACTATCTTTGATTTATATACACATTTTTCGTTTATACACTGTATTGTCGCTTGTATTGTCTTACTTTTCGCAGTGTCATTGCACTCTTTGCAATATTTTTTCTTTGGTTTTTCTTTCAGGTTTAGTTGATTCTGCGAACGTGGTCATTTGTGCTTTATATCTTGTCTTTGTCACTCTTGTTTGTACTATCTATTTTGTCATGCACTGTCAATATTATAATGCATATTTTATAAGTAATTAATAACATTATTAACAGCTAGACGGTAATTGTCCAAGCTTCTAGGGACATAAACTTATTGCAATTATAGGTGATTAATACATATAGTTGGCTCAGTGAGTGAGTCATTATGGATTTTGATATGGATCCTGAGGACATGAGGCCCGTGTTGGAGTATTTATTTGGGGATGGTAGGGATTATAATAGATTGCAAGGCCCAGCACTTGAAACATATGTGATAGACAGTTTCTTGGTTCAGGCGTCAAAAGCCCTAAGGTATTTTGCTGAGGATCAGTTTCATTCCGTTCCTCATTTAATTATGGCTAAGGATTTAGCGAATTTACTGCTTGTGGACCTTCGTGTGTTTTTGGATCAACATATTGATGTTAAACACGATCATATATTGAAGAATATACAGAATATACTTCACAACGACATTCCTGATGGACAGAAAAAGGGGGAACACTTATGTAAAGAGAAGGCTCTTACTGATGGCCTACAGCAGTTGAAAATGCAGTATGAGAAGAAGTTGTCAGCAATGGATTTTGAAAACGCTGTATTGAAGAATAAAGTGACGCTGTTGATAGCGGATAATAATAAATTTGGTGAATTTTCCCTTAGACAGAAGAAAGAGTTAGAGGATGAGGTAACCTCATTGAAACAGATGTTGGATGACCAGATAAATAAGGTGAGCTCTTCCGCGCATGAATTGGAACTATGGCGGGAAGATAATGAGAAACTTATGGATGAATATCAGAAAAGTAATGAGACATTTAGGATTTTGTTTGATAATTTGCAATCAAAATGTGACAAGTTGAAGTCCGATCATGAATCTTTGATTACGGAGTATTGTTAAGTTTAAATCAGAAGGTGAAAAAGGGGAGATTGAATCTCACAAGGACAATAATGTGTCATCCATGAGTGATGATTGTTTAACTGATGACAGAGTAACGGCCTTAGAATCTTTACTCCTGAATGAAAAACATAGATATTCTGAACTAGAAAGGAAAATGCAACAACAGATTGATGAACTTTCAACTAAATTAAATACGGTTAATTCCTTACTTGTTAGTGAGAGAAAGACAGCTACTAACTTGAATAAACTGAATAAAAGGCAGAGGCAGGAGATTACATTACTGAATTTGGAATCTGTTAGATTGAGAAACAGAGTTGATGGATTATTAGATATGGTCTTAAACAACAAGATGTTGTCTACTGTCAATGTTGACAGTGTTAGACATAAATTTTATTATCAACACGTCACAAATGCAAAGAGTCAGCTATATGCACTCAATGCTAACAGTAACGTCAAACATAGTGTTCATAAATCTTTTCGTGGCAAATACAATTTCCCACGTAATAACGATACTGTTTCTAATAGTAGTGATTCTTGGCGTCAGGCCAACAAAAGTAATCCTACTGTAAAAGTCAGTCTTGTAGATCACGGTAAAAACTCTGATAAATTTCATGTCAAGGCTCCACAGACCAACCGTGCATCTATTTTTGGAAATTCTGATAAATTGATAACAGGGGACAAAACTATTAGTACTCGTTCCCAAAATGAGACCCATTATGTTCGAGACAATAAGGATTCTATTATTCCTGTTACTCATCATACTCAGCACAGACAGTATGATGCAGCTGTTAAACGCATTGCCACAGGCAAAAATAAAAACAATTTTGGTAGGAGAGATAATCGTGATTTTAGACAGTACCAAGGGGGTCCATCACGTAATAATTTGCTTTCTCCAAGAAACTGGAGACAATTTAACAGACCTCAATATTTTGGTTCCAACAATTCTGGAAATTATGGAAGGGATAACTACTCTAGAGATTATCAACCTTACAGTAATTTTTCTCGAAGACAACAAAATCCATCTAATAAATATTTTGATCCAAGGGGAAATAGTAATCGCAACTATGCTTCTTCTTCTTCTTCTGCGTTCGGTTTGTAGTCATGCTAAATCTGCAGGCCTGTCGCCAGGACGAAGTCCACAGTCTTTTCCAGGTCGGCGCGGCAGCCCCATAGCTTCTGCTGGAGCTCATCACATTTTGGCCAGGTCGCACGTCGCAATTTATCATGGGTTGGACAGTTCTGGAGAATGTGTTCTGGAGTCTGGATATCAGTTCCACAAGGGCATTCATTCGTGTGGGATATCTTGAGGCGATAGAGATGTCCAAGTAATCTGCAGTGACCAGTTCTCAGGCGGAAAATTGTCTTCTGTTGGTGTCTGTTTAGGTGGTGGATTGGGTCATCTCTGCTGTATATATTCCCTTTCTCCTTCCACTGATTTTTGTACTTGTTGCGGATGATGGTTTTTGCTTCCCGATAGGGCAATGGGTGGCTGTATTGTTCAATTTTACTGCCACTTCTTGATAGAGCATCTGCTTTCTCATTACCAGCGATTCCACAATGGGCAGGTAACCACTGAAGGGCAATGGTTGATGACCTTTGGATGATGTTAAGCTCAGATCTGATCTCATTCATCATGTTATCATTTCTGGTGTTTTGTATTGATTCAAGTAATGATCTGCAGTCAGTGAAGATTACTATCTTAGCTTGTGGCTGCTGTTCAGGTCTGGTGAGGATCTTCAGGGCTTGCAGTAGTGCCATAGCTTCTGCCCTAAAATTGGAGGAGATCTTTCCAGTTGGGAAGGCCTTTCGGATGATCTTTCCATTTAGGAATCTTATAAAAATGCCTCCTCCACCGTTCTTTACTGCCCCCTCAGCAGATCCATCTGTGTATGCATGTGTCCACTCCTTCGGGTTGTACTTTTCTTCAATCATTTCTTGAGCCAAAGTTTTTAGTTGTTGAGGGGTCAGGTGGCCTTTCTTTTTTATTTCAGGGACTTCTGTGATGATAGATATATTTCCATGGCAGTCGTCTGGCTCCTCGTAATCAATTAACATTTCAATCTCAGTAGATCGATTTGGGAGGAGGTCTTCATGGCATCGATGCAAATGTTTGGAGATGTTTAGGAAGCTGGTTCTTTTCAGCCTGTTCTTTGTCACACTATGGAGTTTGGCATGCATTGGATGTCTTGGCATTCGTAGAAGCTTCTCACTGTGAGTGAATACATTTTCCTCACGTCTGTCATCAAGAGAGCGGATGTTGGTGTATCGCTCCATTGCCTGGATTGGAGAAGTCTTCATCCCTCCAGTGATTAGTCTAAGGCCTGAATTTTGCACTTTCCCTAGACATTCTGTGTTTGTTTTAGATGCTGTGGCCCAGGCTGACATGCCATATTCAAGTACAGGCCTGACTGTGCCTGTATAAACTTTTTTTAGTATGTTGGTATTTGCCCCCCAACTTGTGCCAGCCAGTTTTTTCATAATAGAGAGCTTTCTTATTGCTCTCTGTTCTACTGCTTTTATGTGCGGCTTCCAGGTGAGTCTCTTATCCAACTTGACTCCTAGGTATGTTGGGTTTTCCTCGATTGGAAGTTCACTTCCATTTAGCTGCAGTTTAATCGTTTCTCGGCGATTTGACAGAGAGAAGCAGGTTGCTACTGTCTTGGAGAGGTTTATCTGTACTCCCCAATCTGATGCCCATTTACCGATGGTATTTAGCGCTGCTTGCATCCTGAACTTCGCAGTAGGCAAATGTTCAGCAGCACACCAGGCAGCAAAATCGTCAGCATGAAGAGTCCTGGAGATATGCCCGGACAGTTTCTCTGCAATATCATTTATATATATGATAAAAAGTGTGGGGGAGATAACTCCTCCTTGTGGCACACCCTGTTGTAGAGTGACGCGATGGCTCAGTTTCCCGTCAAGTTTTACTCTTGCTGTGCGGTATCGAAGAAAGTCCCGTATCCAGTTGAACATTCTCCCTTCAATTTTGCTGTTGAGCATCTTAAGGAGGAGTCCTTCTTTCCATACCTTATCAAAGGCTTTTGTCAAGTCTACAAAAACCGCCAGCACTTTCTTTTTCTCCTGAAAGGCATTTTCTACTTCCTGGGCTAGATATACTAGTTGGTCTTCGGTGCTGCGATTTTTCCTAAATGCTGACTGTGTGTTATCAAGCAGATGGTTTTTTTCCAGATGTTTCAGTAATCTTGAGTTCACCATTCTTTCCATTACCTTTCCCAGACAGCTCAGTAGGCTAACTGATCGGTAGCTGGACTTGCTTGTTTTCTCCTTTTGTTTCTTTCTGATGGGAACAATGATTGCTTCTCGCCATTGATCTGGAAATTTTCCAGTACTCCATGACTGATTGAAGATTAGGAGGAGCTTGTGCCTGGCTACAGGTCCAAGGTTCTTGATCATATCATTTGTGATGCCATCTTTTCCTGGAGCTTTTCTGTTCTTTAGTTTTGTTATGGCAGCACTGAGTTCTCTCATAGTAAGGGGTGACTTCATGCAGATATCTGGGTTTTGGTGCTTCAGTTTTTCTTTTACTTCCTTACGTACTTCTTGGATCCGTGCATGTGAAAGTGATGTGGTGCTTTCTTCCTTGTAGAAATCTGCCAGGATGTTTGCTGCCATCTTTCCTGTGTGGTATTTTTCATTTTCCTTGATGACAGTCTTACAGTAGCTGGTTGTTGTTTCTTCATTTAGCACTCTTGTCAGATTCCATAGCTTGCTTGAGTCCTTTTCCATGTTGAGACTGCTAGTCTTCTGGTGCCAGCTCCTTTGAATTTCAGCTTTCTTTTGTTCATTGAAAGCTTGTTTTATGCTGTTGTGCCTCTGTGTGTTCTCTAATGTGGGATTTTGCTCCATAGTTTCCCGTGCTTTATTTAATTCACTATGGAGTTTTCCCAGGTTGTCACTCCAGTATGGTTTGTAGTCTCGTCGTTTACCTCGTGGAATTGACTTCTTTGCTGCTTGGATGATTGCCTCACTGATGATGGAGATGTTTTTATTGATGTTATTTGAGTGGGCAATGTTCTGACAGAAATTGTCAGCTTGTTCTTTAAAAAATCCCCAGTTTGCTTTTTCGAAATTCCAGCTAGGAGACATATTGATTTCTCCTGCACTTCTTATCTCAGATATCTGTAATGTGACTGGTACATGGTCGCTACCCCCAAGTTGAGTATTTACTGTTCTGGTGGTGAGTCGATGTATGTCATCTGTAGCCATAGCAAGATCTGGTGTGCTCGTTGTTTTCCATACTCTGGAATAGAAGGTGGGCTTATCCTCTGGTTGGTTTATTAGAATTAGTTTATTCTCTACCATCCAATCTTCCACCTCTTCTCCTCTTGGATCTGTTGCGTTATAGCCCCAGCTGGGTGAGTGGCTATTGAAGTCACCCATAATGAGGTGTCTCGATGCTGCAAGCTTCACTTTGTGTAGCTCCAGAGTTGTGGTTGGAGGGCTGTAGCAGTTTGTGATCATTAAGTCTCCACTGGGCAGCAGTAGTTGGACTGTTATGTATTCAAGTTCGTCCTCACCAGATCTGTGTGTCTCTACTGCTGGGATTGAGGTTTTAATCAATGTGAGGATTCCTCCCTTAGTTCTTTTTGCCCTGTCTTGGCGGAAGGATTGGTATCCACGTACAAAGAATCGTTGGGTATCTTTTAGGTGAGTTTCTTGGATGCAGATTATATCAATGTTATTTTCCCTGAGGAATTCTTGTAACTCCGGTTTCTTGTTCCTCACTCCTTCTGCATTCCATTGAGCCACTGTAAGATAGTGGGTTGGTTGGTCAGTTGCTCTACTTTGCCTTCCCCCGACCATTTGGTTGGCAAAGGCACCGGTTGCTTGGGTGGGCCCTTTCGAGGCTAGGGGCCCGGCTCCGCTCCTCCCCGGTTGTAGCTGATAGGAGCGACGCCATGACGTAAGTCGAGATTGTCGCATGACTCCATACCGCAAAAGCGTGTGTGTCCTAATTTTTCCCGGTGTCTGCGCCGTAGCTAACACACTCCGTCTTCGGCAGGCCGGGTTGTGTTTGTTGTTCAGGGTTGTCTCCCATAGCCTTTCCATCTCCCGGTGGTAGCTGCAAGGCAGCAGATTGGTTTGTTTACCGAGGTTTACCTTCCCCGTGGCTAGAGCTTATAGCGGCTCTTACTCGCTTGATGCACCCGTCGTAGGACATATGGGGGATTTCAGTGGGGGTATCAGTGCCACCTGTTACCCCTCCCCGTCCTGCTGGGAGGACATCGCCGTTTGGTCCGCGACTGCTTATTCGTCCAGCTATGCTGACTTAATTCGCAGCTGACACACCATATCTGGAGGTCGTTCCACTATCCGCCACCCGTGGACGCGCCTGGTTGGGGTCGGTCGCCCCTTTGCCAGGGCAACTATGCTAAATGGGGTTCAAATCAGAACAATGGTTTCAATAGAGGAAATAGCAATCGTCCCAATAGAGATAATAATTGTAATAGACCTCAATATGACGGTAGATCTCTAAATGATAGATTGCATCGCCATGCTAACTCTGCTCAACAGGAGCCCCAGGTTATTGGTAATCAAGGTAACAATAATAATAGTGTCTCTAATGCTACTGCTTGCTCTGCTTTCGATTTCGAGAGAGCATCTCAGTGCCCGGAGTGCACAACTTTGTTCCAGCCTACAGCGGTGACTACCTTGAGTTGCGGTCATCCTCTACCTAATTCTCCTGCTTTGTATACATGTGACGGAGGAAGGTTTGATTAACATCGTACAGGGGTTTGAAGTTTACACGGCCACATTTGATAGGTTAAAATTAAAATTAACTGTTGTATTTCATAAAATCCTACCTTTACCAAACAGAGATTTTCATTTGTGTTTTTTCACAGCAACGGCTTTGCGATGAGAGTCAGAGCTGCTATATTGATTAAGTAGGCTGTTACTCTACAACCTGTGGTATATATCGCAAGATTTGCTGTTCCTATGAAACCAGTCGGCAGTTTGACGCCACACTAGATGTTTTTGGTATCTTCGTGTTCATAGGATGTTCCAAGACTACTGGAGTTTTCCTGTCTATGCAACTTCTTTAGGATAGTAGATAGTATTGTATAGTATGGAACATTATATAGTATTGTTTTAGGATATGGCATAACTTCTTTAAGATAGTACGTAGGTTCATCTTTATGCACCATTTCATTACCATATTATTTTTATATGACTGTGTTTTGATAATGCACCATTTCATTACCATATTGTTCTTATACTACTGTGTTTTGATAGACTTTGAGCGGGTGACGATTGTAATGATCATACTATTGTAACTTAACTTATCATTACAATACATTTCGGTATTGTGCTTTTTTTTTAATTAAAAAAAAATGAAGACAAAAGAAAAAGTGATTTTTTTTTCTCTCTGACATTGTAATGGTTTTTTCTTTGCCCAGCGCTTGATTGTGCGCTAGGGGTAATTAGGTATAGCGATATTAGTACATTGAAAAAATGTTTTTTTTCTGAGGTTTTGATGTATTTTTTCTTTGTCCAGCGCTTGATTGTGCGCTAGGGGTAACTACACATAGCGATTTTATTAATTGATGTCTATAATAAGTTCATCATTGGTACTTTATAAGTTTATTAACTTGGTTATCATGCACATTATGTTATTTTTAAATGGTACCTAGTTATTCGTCTTTTGGTATAAATATGCATTGTTTAATTTATTGTTTACCATGATATATCATTGTCTGCTCATTCTTCTTGTACTTCATCTGGTCTTTTTACTTTTCACTTATGATGTCACAGCTAGTCTATACTTGATATACTTCATATTTCTTGGAATTTGTTGATCTTCGTATGCTTATCTCATTATCTTTCTATACTTCATTTTTTTTTTTACTTTACACTTACTTCTATCCCTCTTTTGTTCTTTTTTGTTAACATGACTTAACATAGTGTAATCCTTAGGTGTAGATATTATGATTGCATCGACCTCAATTGTTTTTAATTTTTTGTTCGATGTATTTAAAATAAATAAAAATGTTCATATCATTTTTTTTCACCGGGGGTCGGTGTAGTCTGTTAAGTCATATTTTAATTAAGAGGAGTTAAGTGTTAAAGACTGGAATGTACGGGTTGGATTTTTGTACACGCTAGTAAACACGCTCTGCGTGATGAGATAATTTTTTAGTCGGGGGTTGTATGCTCAGTAATGTTTAAACTGTTACCTGACTAGTTGTTAGTTTGTTTAAAAATATGATAAAGAAAACTGTTCAAGTTCTTAATGAGATTTTTGGGGTAGGTACGGTTTGAGCTGAGCGGTTGTCTCTCGCGGCTAGCCCGCGCATGTGTTTTGGCTGAGCTGTACTGAGATACGGTAATCTCGTGACAGTGCGTTCCTGGGGGTGTTCCGGGCTGGTTGTTATCCATTCCGCGAGTGTGTTTCAGATTTGATGATGTTAAGGGAAGAGTTTATTTCCCGATGCATGGATTATTTTGCCAAGATATTATTAAAATGCCAGGGAGTACGCCGGCATTATGTATTCTAGAATTATGATGGATTTGTGATTTTGCCTAAGATGGATTTTCTTTTCCTGTTACTAGATGATATAGCGAGTTGCTGTGTAAGCGGCCAGTGATACGTTTGATATGCTAGGCCATGGATTATACCGGCCACTATCCTCATCATTTATAAGAATATTGATTGAAAGGATTTATGCTATGAGTTACTACGTTCCCATAGATATTTTGTATTTGACGCCTATGAGCTGCTGTATCGGTTTATGCAACTGATTTTGTCGGATAATTGATACCATGTTCTGGAATCTATGTTTATCTGGATATTTGGTACCTGAAGCTCCATGTTTTGCTATGAAATATCGTCCTATGATGTCTACGTGTGTGTGGCGTTAATAAACAGTGAAAAGTTAATCTAGTTCTACCATTTTCTGACCCATTGTTGCTGTGGTGTGTGAGTGCAGTAGATGGGTATCCAGGAACTCACAACATGCATATATATATATATATATATATATATATATATATATATATATATATATATATATATATATATATATATATATATATATATGTGACAGCGCCATCTTGAGGTCTGTCGTTCTAGGCGCTGGCCCCATCTGGGCAGTCATATTGTCTATGTGGTTTAGTGCTTTTTGATCACGTTATCTTCAAGCAGATTTATTACAAGGCCATAATAAGCCTACGAATTAGTTGTGTTTTTGCTCTAGTTGTGTAAATCTGTGTTTTCATGCATTCTGGAGCAATAATCGCGTGTGTTATCTGTGTGGCGCAGATTAATCCGCGTAGCGCGCAGTAAATTGAGTGGTTAGGCCAGGGCTTATAAAAAGGGGTAGCAAGCGGCGAAACCGGTCTATGTTTGAGAGAGCCGCCCAGTGAGAACAGACTAAGAAGACACACAAGAGCCAAGCTGTAAATGCCTTGAGCACGTGAGTTAATTTAAATTAGCATTAGTTTTCTAGGATTCTGAAATTATATCGATGTGGCTATTTTAATGTTTAATGGAATAAATAGATAGATAGATAGATAGATGTGAAAGTTTAAGAGCGATTATTTCATTCTTCAGAAAGGCAGACATAGTGTGAGGCTATTTCACTGCGAAATTTAGATAAGATTAACAATCGCAAGATAGCAACCTCGTGGTGATAAAAGGCGGTGATAGCGAGTCTGAGCAAACACGCTCCGCGTGTTAAACCTATAATATGTTATGCCGAGCGACACGCGGTGTATTTAGTTCCAGTTTTTGGTTAAAGCCAAGAATATTATTCTTTAATGTAAGAGTAATTTTATTTTGTCCTTTAATGTAAAAGTAATTAAGTGTATTTCACGATTATTGATTATTCTACTGTTTATCTTTAGTGGTTACTTAGAAGGAGAAGTACTGTTTTAGATTTCTGGTGAGTAAGACAAGTTGAGTATCTTTAGATTTCTGGTGTCCACCTGGTTTCGCCATCTTGGCCCTAGTTTATCTTTAGTGGTTACTTAGAAGGGAGAATAGTCATTTAGATTTCTGGTGCGTAAGACAAGTTGAGACAGGTGTTTCTCTGTTTGCTCCCGGTGGAGCATGGAAACACCAATGCGGCTGGTGTCCACCACAAGTCAACAGAAGCATTTTTATGCTGTTACAGTGGTTGTTCCTGTAATAATGTGTTTCATGTGATGAGTTCCCAATCTCGTCAGGGGTCACATATGACACGTTTGTGGCCAGGCGCACCAGTCGTCACTTACGACATGTTCAGAGTGCGGGAACGAGTATTGATGTGGGTCGGTTGAGAGGTAGTAGTTAATTCTCATTATTGAGATTATTTGTTGTACATGTATTGAAGAATATTATTTTATGTCCAGTTGATTATTATAGTTATGTGAACATGGTTTGTGAGAGCACGTGGGCGTACTTGGAGATGTATATTTCTCTTCTCCGCTCCTGAGGGAGCATGGGGCCACCGGTGTGGTTTACCTCAGCATGGAGCATTCAGATGCTCTTGCAGTAGTGGTTTCGGTAGCAACCTATGTTACCCGGTGCGATTGCCAGCCTCATGCACAACACCATACTAGTCGCATTGGACGACACGCATGAGTGTGTGAGATAGTTGATGATATCAGGTGGGCGCATGTTTTCTGTATGGTAAGTGTTATTATCCATGCTATTGATGTTCACTTAGACGTTGTTTTATTTATTATTTTTCAGACAGTCTATGAACACTGACTGGGTGTTCGTTTGATTGTTTGTTGGATTGTTTGTTTGGTGTTCGGTAGAATTAAATGTTGATCTGCTTAAGGCTTTGGGTTGCTTGAATTGTTAAGTCTGCTGCTGAGAGGGTTGCAAGCAACCAATAATTGCAACCCCTGTCAAACGATCCTTTATAAATTTTCTTAGTGCACGGGTCTTGGGTGTGAGGTACCCCTAGCGCCCCTGTCACATATATATATATATATATATATATATATATATATATATATATATATATATATATATATATATATATATATATATATATATATATCATCATCATCTCAGCCCGTAACCGGTCATGGGTCGTAGGGGTGCCATGGTGGAAGCATCAGCAGACAGGGTCCTCCACTGCTCTCTATCCTCAGCAATGCGTACAAGTGTGGAAAAACCGTGTCCTGCCCATTCTTTGATGTTATCAGCCCAGGATTTTCTCTGCCTTCCTCTTCTCCGTTTACCTTCGACTGTTCCCTGAAGGATCGTTTTCGAAAGGGAGTCATGACGAGTTACATGCCCAAACCAGGCAAGCTTTCGACGTTTCACTGTTGACAAAAGTGGTTCTTGGTGGCCTGCATAGGTGTTTATCTTCTCTCTAACATAGACATTTGTTTTGTGCTCTTTATAGCAAATGCGCAAAATTCTTCTATAACATTTATGCTCGAAAGCCTGAATCCTTCGCTCCGTATCTGCAGTGAGTGTCCAGCTCTCACACCCATACAAGAGAATAGATAATACAAGTGATTTGTATAATTTGATCTTCACAGGAAAACTGATGTTACTTTTCCAGATCACATTCAACCTTGTCATGGCAGCTGAGGCCATCTCAAGTCTTGTCTTGATTTCTTTAATTGATCTTCCATCACTGCATATAGTGGACCCGAGATATTTAAAGGTGTTAACTTCTTCTAACGTTTGCCCATTTAACTTAATGTTGGTCGGAACATGTTTCTTATGGCTATTCACCAATATCTTGCTTTTTTCTATATTAATTTCCATCCCATACGTTCTTGTTACTTTCTCCAGTCTAGAGGTAAGGTCTTGAAGTTCTGATTCTGATCCAGCTATCAGATCAATATCATCAGCAAAACGTAGGTTGCACAGAGGTCGGCCTCCAATCGATATGGTTGATTTATAATCGTAGAGAGCCTCCTGCATAATATGTTCTAGATAAATATTAAAGAGCACTGGGGACAGGATACATCCCTGCCGAACTCCTACAGTTGTTTTGAAAAATTCTCCAATGTCGTTGCTTGCAAAAACAGCACTGCTTGCGTCCTTGTATAGTGCTTCAATGATATCTATGATGTTGGTATCAAAATTGAATTTTCTCATTACTTGCCATAAGCCTTCATGCCAGACTCGATCGAAGTCTTTTGTGAAATCGATGAAGTTATGGTATAAATCGTGTTGATGTTGGAGATGTTTTTCGATAAGTAATCTAATATTGAAGATTTGTTCTGAGGTACTTCTTTTTGGTCTAAAGCCAGCCTGTTCCTCTGACAAGATTTCTTCTGATTTCTGTTTTATTCTGTTCAAAAGTATCCTTAACATCACCTTACTTGGATGACTAATAAGGCTAATGGTTCTGTAGTTCTTGCACATTTTTAGATTTCCTTTCTTTGGAAGCGGTATTACTAATGACTGCATCCATTCTTTTGGCCATTTTTTTGTACTCCATATCTTCTGGCAAATTGTTGTCATGATTTTTACTATATCTGGTCCTCCATATTTCAAGAGCTCTGCTGGGATATTATCCACACCCGGTGACTTCCCTCCTTTCATCGAACATATAGCCTCTTCCACTTCTTCCCGTAATATTGCTGCATTTCCGAGTTCCCTGTTTTCGCACTTAATGTTGTTTAATATGCCTAAGTCAGTGTCAAGTTTACAGTTATATAATTCTTTACAATATTCTGTCCATCTTCTCATTACAGCTGTTTTTTCATTGAGCAGAGCCCCATTGCTATCTTCTATGACAGTTACCCTGGGCTGTTGGGGTTTTGATAGTTTTCTTAATGTGTCAAAAGCTGACTTGCTGTTACCTTTTATTAGCCCCGTATTAATGGACTCACATTGATCAGCTACCCATTTTTCTTTGGCCTGATTCATTTTCTTCCTAATATTTTTATTCACCATACTGTATTGCCATGCTGCTTCAGGAACCTCTTTCTTAACCTTTTTCATTTCCCGCCGTGTATCACATAACTTCAGAATGTCATCTGTAACCCATGGTTTGTTTATTTTCTTTCTTTTACCAAGTATTTCTGTTGCTGATTCAATGAGCACGTCTTTCATGTTCTCTGTGATTGAGTTGATATCATCCTCCAAAAAGTTGAGAGCTGCGAATTTTCCTCCAACAGTTGCCTCAAAGATTCCCGCGATTTCTGGATCTTTCAGTTTGTCTAAATTGAATCTTAACTGAGAACATCTGTTTTGATTATAGTTCTTTTTAAGTTTAAGCTTGAGCGTCATCAATACCATGTCGTGATCACTACCAATGTCGGCGCCAGGAAAAGTCCTAGTCTTGGCTTTATTAATACTGGACTTGAATCTTTTGGATACAAGAATAAAATCAATTTGGCCATGTATCTCAGTTTTTGGGGCATGCCACGTTGTTCTTCTTGATAACTTATGAGGAAATAGTGTATTTGCAATGGTTAGTTTATAGTTGCTGGCAAATTCTAGTAGCCTTAGTCCTCGATCGTTAGTTTCACCTGTCCCAAATCTCCCCACTGTACCAGCCCAGTGACCGTATGCATCTGGCCCTATTTTAGCATTCCAATCACCTAACACGATGAGAAGATCTTTCTTTGGAATTTTCTTAATTGCTTCATCCAGATTGTCATAAAATGTATCAATTGCCTCATCCTCATAGTCAGTAGTGGGGGCATATACCTGTATGATGGAGATGTTCTTTGGATGTGCTGCAATACGAATGGTGATAAGCCTGCTATTTATTGGGGTGCAGCTGATGACAGAGTTTATATATATATATAGAAACTTTCTATTGCACCACCGTCGGCCATCTGTAAGCCCGACTAGAGCTGATTTGCATATATCAGAAGTAATATTAACATTCTCCTCCTAGACCACTTATGAGTGATAACATGGGTCTTCGGGTGTGAGGCTCCAGCTCGAGAGTTCAAACTTGGCAGTCCGGCCAATTTTATAACACGTTCTACATTATATTGTGCATATTGTGTAAACGTAGAATAAATATTCAAGATTCATAGGCCTACGTAATCTAGTGTACATAGGCGCAACACACTCAGACACACCAAACTTTAGAGCCATCCAGCAGGAGCCGCGCTAGCGTAGTGGTTACAACATCGCTCTGGCGACCGGGTGATTCAGGATCAAACCCGGGCGACGGCATTTGAGGATTTTTCGTCGACCGGGATTTGGACTGGATTAACTCGAGACCTGGCGAGACATTTGAAGGAGTGTCGTCGACCAGGGATTGGCGGCTCCTGAGCCGACCCAGCTCTAATGGGTACCTCCGAAATCGGCGAGTATCTGCCTGAATGGCGAGGGACACCTGTCTCTGTACAAGAAAAAAGGGATACTCACGTAAATTCAATGTCAGGTTAGACATTAATAATAACCTGAGATTTCGCCTCGAGTATTAGCCGGCGTACGAAAAAAAAAAAAAAAAAAAAAAAAAAAAGCCATCCAGCGCTTACAGGATTGGGGACGGCCGCCTGAAGCTCGGTTTTATGGTGCAAATAAAAGCAGGAGATGTAACATACGTATGAATTACACTTAGTATATTTCATGCTACCTGGCAACTGAGGGCTACATTTTTAGAAAATTATAGAACGCCCTATACCGTATATCTATTGAAATAAACTTTTTTGAGAAGCAAAGTTTTGAAAGCATCACTTTTAGTGAAGTGTTTTGTTCATCAGAAGGAAGATTTTTAAAAACAACATCTACATACATACAAATCAAAGTAAGATGCAGTGCTATTCACGCTCCTCTCGCGTGAATTCCAGCGTTAGACCTAATCAAGATACCTACGCACTTCCAATGTGAAGCCTGGCCAAAACTTCAGTGTTAGGCTAGTCACAACCGAGGGGCTCAAAATCACGTTTCCCCCATGGTGAAACATGTTGAGACCCAAGCATTGCACATTAAGCTTGGAGGGTCCACTTGAGGCCCAACAACTCCAGCGTTATCTGGTTGGCTATGTGCAGGAAGATCTCACAATGAATAGTTGACAGGCGAGGGGTGCTGGCAAGTAACCAGGACGATTCATTGGCGAGAGCCCAGAACCAGAGTACAACATTTTTAGTCCTTACATATTTGGAGAGCCCCGTGTATGGCGGGAAATGTTCAGTATGCCACCCCTACCACCTCTAGCTTGAAAACAGATGTGAGGTTCCTTGCAATGCATGTCAAGCCAGGATAGAGTACTCAGCAAAGATACTGGAGCTCGTGACGCCAACTTAACTAGTTTCTGAATGGCAGAAAAGCCACAAGAAAAAGCCTTGATGTACAATGCAGATAATGGACCGGATTGTTAAACTTCGCGCTGGCTGCGAAAGAGCGACAAGCTCATTAGCCCTAGTTAAACAAGAACACATAGGATTGTGATAAATGTAGCTTGGACCAAAACTGCGACAGACCCGACCAGTCGACAGTGTCATATGGCTAAGTAAATAGAAGAATATCTTCCAACTACGCAGGCAAAACGTGGAAGATGCTTCACTTTTTTGCACTTTGTTAACTTGTATAGTTTCTTCTTTTTCGTATACTATCAGACGTGTACTTTAATATTTTCAAAGAAAGCAGTGGACATCTTGAAACTCCATAGAGCTTGTCCAGGAATGGTACTGGGGAAGGCCAGATCTGCTTTTTCTGTTGCTCATCATACGTATACAGTTTGATGCTGAAAGAGCGCGACAAAAATTCTGGAATGTTTTTGTTATTAGCCTTACCTTTCGCTGCGGCGTAGTATATAAAAACTACACAACGGTCATAGACAAATACTAATATAAATTAAAATCAGCAACTGCTAAAGACAATAGCTATTTAAATTGAATACAAAATAAAATAAAATGACACTAAATACCCCAATTATAACCAAATTTCAGGTTGAACAGGGTAGACCAAGATGGAACGAGAAGAGGCAATAACGGTCAGCTGTTAAGTGCCCGCTCTCCACCCATCACCTCATCAAAACAACAACAACAAAAGCCGCTTCAGGGCATGATCCTGAATGGTGTATAGCCGTCATTTCCTCAATCTGGGCAACTGTGTCAATTTCTTGCACTCTCAAATAAGTAAAGAGGAAAACTTATTAAGTTTCAAACTATCCGAACGTACACTATCATTGAAGGTGCCGATAATTGTTTCTCGAGTTTTTGTGTGGAAATTTACACCAAGGAAAGCATCTTCGGCAAAATTATTGAGAAGACGATCACTTTACATTTGGACAGATGGAAAAAAAAAAAAGGGACACGCGAGGCATGTAAACAGTAAATAAATCAATCAATCAATACCCTTTAGCTCGCCGAGAATCATTGGCCTTCAACAAACACATGCCAAGTCTTCCTGTCCTGTGCCATCCGCTCAAGTTCTTTCCATGTTTTCCTCATCATTTTCCCCTCTGCATCCAGTTCTCTTCTCCATGTAATTTTTGGTCTACCTCTGCCTCTCTTTTCCTGTGGATTCCAGAACAAGGACTGCCTTGTAATACTATCAACAGGTCTCCTCAATGTGTGTCCTATCCATCGCCAGCGTCTTCTCAACTCTTGTTCCATTGGCACTTGTCTAGTTCTTGTCATCAATTCCACATTTTTGACTTTGTCATACCATTTCAGTCCTTCTATTCTACGCAAGCACCCGTTTATAAAAGTCTGTAGATTTTTAGTTGTTTTTGTTGTTCTCCGTGTCTCAGAGCCATACAATAGGACTGACTTGACATTTGAGTTGAAGATTCTTATTTTCGTGTTGGACTTGATTTCTCTTGTTCTCCATATGTTTCCTAATGCAATGAGAGCTCCACTTGCTTTTGTATTCTTATTTTGATATCATTATCTTTCCCTCCAACTTTGTCTATATTACTGCCAAGATGTGTGTACGATTCTACATCCTTTAGTGGTGTTTCTTCAAGTTCAACATTGTTATCATTTCTTGCATTTATTCTCATAATCTTTGTCTTTTCCCTGTATATTTTCAGGAACACTTGTTGTGACCTCTCATCGAAACTTTTCATTTTCTCTTGCATCCTTCTTCTTCTTCGTACACTCTCAGACGTCCACTTGAGTGTTCTCAAACAAAGCAGTAGTCAGTTTGAGGCTATTTGAATCCCCGTAAAGCTTTTCCACGAAAGGAGCTTGGCGTCGGCCATATGCACTTTCTCTGTACCACATATAAGAGGCAACTTTGAAGCAGATGTTCAGCAGTCATTTCATCAGTGCCACAGTTACACTGATCGGTAGTTCCTATCTTTAGCTTGTGGAATAGATGGTATCTCAATCTGTTGTGGCCAGTGCGGAGTCTGGAGATTACCACTTGTTCTCTTCTGTGGAGCTGGTAGTAAGCATCATTCTGTGTGTGCCCTGGATGTTCAACATTCCATTTGTTTCTGTATCTGATTCTGATAAAACTCTTTGCCTCTTCAAAAGTTATGCTTGCATCAGGCTGAGGTAGATGTGAACCTTCTTTTGCCATTCTGTCAGCCTCTTCATTGCCGGTGATGTTACAATGAGATGGGATCCATTGGATCACAACACTTTTGAATCGTTGACAAAGTTTGTGGAGCACTATTCTGAGATCATCCAGGTCTGTATTATTTTGGCTTTTCAACGTTGCAATTACTGACTGTGCATCAGTAAAGAAAGCAACTTGTCTCTCTGCGCTTTCTTCTGTCAATATAACTTCTGCTGCAGTTTTCAAGGCCTCTGCCTCTGCTCTGAAGTTGCTGGAGAATCGTCCTGTCACCACTGACAGCCTTTTTTCTGCACCAGTGCTTCAGACAGACACCCCAACCTCCATTTTCTGTTGCATTTGTTGCTGATCCATCTGTGTAAGCATGGGTCCAGGTGTTGCGTGGATAATGTTTCTCTATGTATTTTGTCGCTATGGATTTTCTATCTGTTGCAGTTTTGCTCTTTTTTCTTTCAATTCCAGGAATGTTTTCTATCATTTTAGGGAAACGATTTTGTTTCCAAACTGGAAGCTTGTGTGCATTGTAGATGGGTTTAACAGTGGATATTTCATCTATGGATACTGCTCTCATTTGTGGTTTGGTTGATTCTACAAAATTGCTTCGTTTGAGTCTTTGCCTTCTAAGAGCATTTATTCTATGGCACATTGGGTGGTCTGTTAGTCTTTTGAATTGTTCAGCCTGTTGCTGAGCCCTGCAGTCTTTTCTATCTTTCACTGGCTGGAGGCATGTAATCTTTTCGAGTTCTTTTATAGGTGTTGGCTTCATGCCTCCCGTTATAATTCTCATTGCTTGATTTTGGAGTCTGCTAATTTTATCGAAGTTTGTCTTAGCCGCTGTTGCCCACGCTGCCATGCCATATTCAAGGACTGGCCTCACTCGCCCTGTGTACAACGTCTTAAGCACTTTCTCATCTGCACCCCAAGTTGTTCCAGCAAGTTTTTTTCATAATTGCCATTCTTTGTCTTGCTCTCATTCGATTTCTGTCAACCTGTTTTTTCCAAGTCAGACGGGGATCAAAAATAATGCCTAGGTAGTTTGGACTTTCATTTAAATGAAGGTTTTGTTCCGTTTAGCACTAGTTGGAAGCTCTGAGGTCTAGTTGAGAGGGAAAATACAGTGTAGGTTGTTTTCTCTTCATTAATCTTCATGAGCCATGTTTTGGCCCACTCTTCCAGTGATGTTAGTGCTTGCTGCATCAGAATGTTTGCAGTAGGGATACGTTCTTCAGAGATCCACAAGGCTAAGTCATCTGCAAAGGAAGCATTGTGTGCTATTTGTTGAATATTGTCAGTTATGTCATTTATGTATGCAAGGAACAGTGTGGGTGACAGGACTCCCCCTTGTGGGACACTCTGCTCTAATATAAACTTTTAACTAGTCTGTCCTTGCAGCTGTACTCTGGCGGTTCTATTTTCAAGCTAGTGACCAATCCATTTGTGCATTCGCCCACATATACCATTTCTCTGCAGTTTGACTTTCAATCCCTCTTTCCATACTCTATCGAAAGCTTTTTCTAAATCTACCCAAACCACTAGCATGGGCTTTTTTTCGTGGAAGGCATCTTCGATTTCCTGAGCTATATATGTGATTTGATCTTCAGTGGATCTGTGTTGTCTGAATCCTGCTTGTTGATGGTTTAATAGGTGTTTGCTTTCTAGGTGCCACATCAGTCTGGTATTTATCATGCGCTCCATCAGTTTTCCTACACAGCTTAGTAGGCTGATCGGTCTGTAACCATTTGGTTCTTCCAGGTCCTTGTCTTTCTTTGGTATAGGTATCAGTATAGCTTCTTTCCATGCCTGCGGGACAATTCCTCTTTTCCAACTGTAGTTCAGTACTGCCAGAAGCTTCTTTTTTGCCCTTGTGCCGAGACCTATTAACATTTCATTGGTTATTCCATCTTTTCCAGGTGACTTCTTTTTCTTTAGTGACTTTATTGCCTCTTCCATTTCTGTCATTGTCAAATTTGTCATCATATGCTCTTCAGGTGCAATCTGTGTGTTGTCATGAATCAACTGTTCATCTGTGACGATTATGGTTATGGGACAGAAGAGCCAAGTCATCTGCAAAATCCAGATAATCAAGCTGTTTAGTCAGATTCCACTGGATTCCATTTTTGTTGTGTATTGTCTATGTTTTCATAACCCAATCTATTGCTAGTAAGAACGAACAAACGAACGAACGAACTTTATTTTCAAAGGGTTAAGAATTGGGCATGCAGGCCCGTCTTACATTCTGCCCTTCTTCTCTCTGTCATCTTACATACCGTATCCTTTCAATAGCACATGTATTTTGAGCATTATTTAAGCATGCAACATTATCAAGGTAAAATAATAACATAAATTTGTAACATCCAGTCATAATCAAATTTAAGTATGTTAAAAGAAAAAAAAAGAGGGGAAAAAATTAATTAAAATTAATTTAAAAATTAATTTAAACAAAAAAAAAACATACAAACAAACAAAATCTAAACCATTCATACAGTAAATTAGACATAATTTGAAACGTAATCAGATTATGGTGGCATATAATAAGAACTCGTGACATATTGGAAATCTGCTGCTGAATGACCTGGGACTTCATGTGTTGTCAGCGCATGCAGCAAATGTTCCCACAGGTGAGCAGCTTTGAGTCCCAAGCAGATACTGCCACAGGGAGTGAATTGTTGACGCCCCCACTTTACGAGATTCAGCTTTTTCTTCTTCCGTCCTTAGCCACCGACCGTCAAAGCAGTCAGTGGCCAGTACGCCTAGTGGCGTCTTAGGGCAACAGCAGATAGGTTTTCTTTGCCATTGTTTCCCATCACGCCTAGTGGCGTCTTTAGGGAAACGGCAAATCAACCCATTTGCTGTTGTTTCCGTAATCGAAGTGACTGGCAAACGGGTGATCAGCCCGTTGTGAACTAATACAGTATATTAAATAATAATTCGAAACATAATCCCTTAGGGCGGCATATAATCCGCACTCATAATGTATTTGAACAATCTACGATTATATGAGTAGGGACTGTGCATGTTTTTCAGGTCATGTGGAAGATTGTTCCAAAGATGAGCAGCTGAGTAAGCCAAGCTCTTCTTGTACAAATCTAGCCTGGGCTTGGGTACCTGTAACTGGTTTAAGCGCTGACTACGTTTTTCATTGAATTTTAAAAGTGGCCACAGCAGTGGCGTATTCTCTATGTGTGCTGTGCGTGCTGCGCACACCTATGCGCGAAGGAAAATAAAAATTTAATTTATTATTCTATAAAATATTTCTCCTCTAAGTTCTGCTTTCGGACCGCACGCATCAGGATAACGGATTTTCCCGCATAGAATCTACGAGTACATCTCGTTTCAGTTTCACAGACGCGTTTTATAGTGCAGTTTTTATTGGTTGTAGCAATCGCCCGAAGTTTCTTGGGTAATTCCGTCACAATGCGTGCTGGACCGTTCGGATTCACGTCTAAAGACTGATTTGTGTGAACCGGGGTCATGGGCAGATACGTCAATACAATGCGAACACGCGTGCGGTGGCCTAGCAGCTCTCGAGTTGTAAAAATCGGCTGTGTCCGTCCAGTGTTTTTTGTGATTAATTTTTGTTAGTTGCCGGAAATGCAGATTATTACAGTGACAGTGAGTTTCAAGTTGTAAGTTAATTAGTATTTCGGAGATAATTGACATATACCCCTAATAACTATCGTTGCGTAATTGAATATAGATGGTTTTTAAATTAAGAGGGGAAGAAGTTAAATAGTAGGCGTACATATTCATTTTAAGTAGCAGCACGCCTAGCTCGCATTACCAGGATACGCCACTGGGCCACAGGTACGTTGGAGCATTCTGTGAGTAGATTTTGTGAGCGAATTTAGCTTTGTTAAAAAGGAAGCGCTTTCTAAGGGATAATATTTTAAGATAGTTATATAGATCTATACAATGTGTTTGGTGTTTATCAGCAACTAGGCGCACTGCACGTTTTTGAAGTGAATGAAGCCTTTTTGTGTTGGTTATGGAACAACCATCCCAGATTGTGGAACAATAGTCTAGGTATGTTTGTATATGAGATGTGTAGAACATTTTCCTTGCCCCCTCATCCAGGAAGTGTTTGATTTTGGCTAATTGGTAAACTTTTTGTAACGTTAGCTTTGTGAGTGCACTTACATGTGAGTTCCAACTTAGGTGCTGGTCAACAGTTAGACCTAGAGTTTTATGTTCATTTACGTTTTCAATTAGTGATGTTCCAATGTAGAGCTAAAGTGTTGTTTTCTGCGAGCTTTTTAGTTTTTGTCTGGTTGATATTAACATACATTTCATTTTACTAATATTTATTTGCATTCGATTCTCGTTGCTCCACTTAATAAGATTATGTGTATCAGTTTGTAAAGATAGTTCTAGTGAGGTGCAACTTTTGTCACTAGTGTAAACAGTACAGAAAGTAAGAAAAGAAATGGAGACAAGAGGCATCCCTGTCTCACTCCCGTTCTAATCCTAAACGGTTCTGTAAGTTGTCCTTCATGAAGAACTCTGCATGTCATGTCTTCATAGGTCTTCTTTATTAAGTTAATGATCTTCATGGGAACTCCATAATGCCTCATCAATTTCCAAAGTGATTCTCTGTCTACACTGTCAAGTGCCTTTTCATAGTCCACGAATCCGATGTATAGCGGTGAATTCCATTCCAGACTTTGTTCAACTATTATTCTCAATGTGGCTATCTGGTCTGTACAGGGTCTATTTTGTCGAAAACCTGCTTGTTCATCTCTCAGTTGCTTGTCTATGGACTCTTTTAATCTCTCCAGGATGATTCTGTTTAATACTTTTGCTGGCACCGATAGTAACATTATTCCTCTATAATTTGTGCACTCTTGTAAATTTCCCTTTTTAGGCAACTTGACCAGATAACCTTCCATCCATTCTGCTGGTATTTCCTCTCTCTCTCCCAGACTTTGCCAAGTAGTTTGTATAATATCTCTGTTGAGGTATCAATATCTGTTTTGATGGCCTCTGCTGGAATGCAATCTGGACCAGCTGCTTTTCCATCTTTCAGAAGCTTTATAGCTTTCTTTATTTCTTCTCTACTTGGTCGTTCACAGCTGATTTGTAGCCCCTCGTCTGCTGGCTGGATGTCTGGGGGATTAGTTGGAGATGGTCTATTGAGAAGTTCCTCAAAATGTTCTGTCCATCTCTTCATTTGTTCTTGTATATTACTAAGCAATTTTCCATTCTTATCTTTTATGAGGCCATTTGCTTGCTTATATTTCACTGTTAGCTTCTTTGTGTTGTTGTACTCGTACATATCCCTCATATTTTCTTTGGCTGCAGCTTCCTCTGCTTCCCTTGCCAAATCATCAATATATTTCATCTTGTCTCTTTTGATGTTTCTTCTTACTTCTTTGTTTGCTTCTATGTACACTCCATGAGCCTTGGCTTTGGAGCTTCTGGTTTTGCATCTGTTTAAATCTGCTTTCTTGTTTTTCCTGTCTTCTATCTTACTAATGGTTTCTATTGTTATCCATGCTTTGTGCTAATGTTCTCTTTTTCTCAGTACTTCTTCACATGTCTCGTTCCATATATTTTTTACTTGTTGCCAGTGGTCTTCCGTATCTGTTTCATCTTCCAACTGTTCGAGTACTTGGTATTTGTTGGATACTGTGATTAAAAATGTTTCTCTTATTTCCTGATTTCTTAGATATTCCACATTATACTGTTGTCTATAGCTATATTCTTCTTCTTCTTCCATCCTTAGCCACCAACCGGCAAAGCAGTATGTGGCCAGTACGCCTAGTGGCGTCTTAGGGCAACAACAAATTGATCAATCTATCGCTGTTTCCACCACGCCTAGTGGCGTCTTTGTGGAACAGAAACAGACCAAACAATCTATCGTTGTTTCCGTAATCAGATTGGTTGGCAAGCAGGTGATCAGCCCACTGTGCAAAGTTTTTTACGGGATGGGGTAAACAGCCCCATGCCCAACCCTCCTTAGTCGCTTTTTACGACATGCGTGGTAGGGTGCAGTGTTACTATTCTTTGCTCCCCTTTCGGGCCCCGGCAACACACGGGTGTATAGCTATATGCTGTTGTAAATTTCTTGAGTTTTAATTTTGTTTTAGCCAACAGAAGATGGTGGTCTGATACAACATCTGCTCCTCTACATACTTTCACATCATGCAATGATGACCTAAACTTCTTGCTTATGCATATGTGATCAGTATGATTCTCAGTTCTGTGGTCTGGTGAAATCCATGTTGCTTTATGTATTCTTTTATGTGGAAATATGCTTCCTCCTATAGCTGGTTGATTTGAAGCACAGAAGTTTGCTAATAGTTCCCCATTCTCGTTCATCATACCTAATCCATGATTTCTTCAAAGCCAGTGTTGTCTGTTCCTATTTTCGCGTTTAGGTCCCCCATCAAAATTGTGATATCCTTTCTTTTTTTTTATTGTCCAAGACACTTCATAGTCTGGTGTAAAAGTCTTCTTTCACAGATTCTTCTTTATCGTTTGTTGGTGCATAACACTGAAGGATGTTATTATTTACTTTCTTTTTGGCTGATTTAAACCTTGCTGTTATAATTCGGGGTCCCATTGCTTCCCATTCTATAAGTGCCTTCTGTGCTTCCTTGGACAGCATTGGAGCCACCCCTTCACTGTGGTGGGCTCTTTCCTCCTCATGTCCTGAGGACAACACCATTTCTCCTGTGATCAATCTCCTCATCTCTATGCCTTTCCACTGTGTCTCGCAGAGACCCAGGATATCAATCCTGTAATTTGTCATTTCTCTTGCTACCTGTGCAGTTTTCCCTTGTTCACACAGAGTGCGACCATTCCAGGTGCCAATCCTGGAGATTTGCATAGACGAAAAAAAGGTTAGTCGGCAACCCAGACTCCTTTCGGCTTTCTCTAGGTTGCTTCATGCGCCTCCTTTCCAGAGGACCTTCTTCTGTCTTGGGCGACTGATTTGATTTATATTCTGTATTTGTCTTGTCCATGTTTGTTGACGTTTTTGTGGTAAAACGTTTTTTACGGGATGGGGTAACCAGCCACATGCCCAACCCCCCTTAGTTGCTTTTTACGACATGCCTGGTAGGGTACAGTGTTACTATTCTTTGCTCCCCTTTCGGGCCTCGGTAACACACGGGTGATGACAAAGTCACAAATGTGGAATTGATGACAAGAACCAGACAAGTTCCAGTGGAATGTCATGAAATATTCTAATCCACATATATAAATTATTAGGTAAATATGAAGCCTAACAAATAAAATTAATAAAGAAAAGAGCAATGGTAAAATGACAGTGCTGTCACAAGGAATGTACTCGAAATCCCCCTTGTTTTCTGCTTCGTCTGCAAATTGTAACGCTTTCACGTTGATAGTAAAAGCTTACTGTATTATACCCGCTTTCTTCAATGAAACGTGTGCTGTATTTCTTGGAAAAACATTAAGAGGCAGACTGCGTAATGACCTAAATTTTAAATTCCATTCATGTCTTTTTCTACATTACGTTACCAAAACGAACGAACAGATGGACAAAAGGATAGCGAGAAGGGAGAGGCAGAAAGCCGAACATTAAACACGCGTCGCGCGATACACAATTACTACTATCACGCGTGTAAGTCTACAAGCACTAACTTTTTCAGACGGACAGTGATAAAATACACTACCCTTTCCCAGAGTTAGGTTTTAAAATCATAAAAAACGCTTATTGGGGAAACCTGACATTCTACTGTTTTATGTCCGAAATCCTGACATTAGTCTGACAGTACAGCAGGACAGGTGGCGGTTCTCACATAAAAAATAAAACAACTATACGACTATCCTAGAAATTGCATATTTTGAACGCAGCCACGTAGCTCCTTTAAATTAGTATTTTTGGGTTCCTTAGGGCTTGCTGACAAAGAATATGTAAAACGTTACGCAAATAGTCCAGGAATTAATAAATTATACCCAAAATAAAATATTGGGGGTGCCTGACAGCATAAAATCATTTCTGCTCATAAAATTTTTTATAACGTGTTTGAAAAAAACCTTACGTTACAGAAATAGCCTACCATGTAAACTCCAAATTGATTGGAGCGCAACAAATGAAAGCCTAACCACGATTGGTCGGGCTATAAATACTATCTTGGTTGTTAGGGGAGACGGGAAAAGATAACATTTTTTCAAACACTTGTCGAAACGTGGCTCATTGGCCAGTCTCGCTGATATACACACTTGGGAGCGTTAGTTCGAGACCACTTGTTTAAATGATCTTGATAAAGCAACAGTGCGTTGAAGCCAGCTCATAATTGTGTTAAATAAAAGCCTGGAACATAGGCAGATGGAAATTTGTGCCAGTTTGTGCCAGAATTCATTGCTAATCAACGTATCTGTGTTTATTCGTATGAATTGTGGGACAGTGGTCTTGATGGTACTGAGCAGCACCTAGTCAGAGCTTTGCTGAATCCAGTGTCGGACAGCATACTCCTTGGTCCTTTTAGCTATCAGTGAGGTGTCTCCAGAGCCCAGAGGAGAATTCGAGCAGAGGAGTCCTTTCCTGCCGCCATCACGCCAGATAAGCGAATTGGCCAGCTGAGCTCAACATTATGTCCCCTCATCTTGAAATGACTTTATAAAATTAACATTAAGAGGGGAATTTACTTGTCTTAAAATCAGGAACTGTGAACATCTCAAATACTAGTCCCTAAAGACAAACTATTGAAGTCATGATGACAAATACCAACAGAGCTTGAACAAAACAAAACCAGTATTACCTCATTTTACTACTACACAACTGACACACATAGAACATTTGTAATAATATATGTCACTACAATATTCATATTAAATACATTCTGTACATAACTTGTAATTTAAATTGATTGTGATTCCTGGTTCCCTTGTAGTTGAATCAGGACACATATTCATTCATGCCAGTAATGAATACATATTGTTTTTTGAAAGTTTATCAGTGACTCTTTTAAGATATCCTTGTAGAGTGTTATATGTATGTGAGTGTCACAGTGTTGTCAAGAGTAGTGGATTAAATTAAATTGTTTATCTGTCTGTTGTTGTGACTTACACTTCATCATACACATACCCTAGACACATAACGTAGCATCACACTATTCCAGAATAATTCTGACTGAGATATATAGATATGTGGTAGCAAGTAAGGTTATCTATAATACACTACTCTTAATAGATATAGATACCTTCACAGCTGATCTCAGTCAGTACACTAAGTCCCCCATAAATATTTATAACATCCCACTTCACCACATATATTGGGGTCTCGCTCTCGGGATTTTGAATCTTTAACTATTAAAAATATTGGGGGTAATTCACTTCAGGGAATATAAGAATTAAAAGGTATCCTTGGGTGGAATTAAATAAGGTTGAGCTCACGGTGCCTGTGTTGTCCATTAGATATATAGTTAGAAATTGAATTGTTGGGTAGACATTATAAAAATTTACCTGATAGACAATGGCGGACCTGGCCAAATTTCGATCTGCTGCGGTTCAGACTGCAAAAGAGTTAGGATTAGATGGGCAAGTTATGGTTGCCTATGTCACTACGGAATGTGACAAATTTATTGAACGCGAAGAAAGAAGATTAGAAAAAGAGGCCGAAAGAAAGTTGGAGGCTGAGACTAAGAGGTTGCAAGCTGAGGCTGAGACTAAGAGGTTGCAGATTGAGGCTGACAAAGAGGCTAAAGCATTGGAAGCCGAGGAAAGAAGACAGGCTGCAGAAAGAGAAGAGAGGAAATTAGCTGCAGAAAGGGAAGCAGAAGATAAAAGATTACAAAGGGAACATGAGTTACGACTAAGGGAGTTTGAGTTTCAAGGCCATGCTCCTGAAAATGGTGCCAGTCCCTTTGCCTCTGATGCTACGGTTACTCAAGGAGCCTCAACCTCAGCTATGAATTTTCATTTAGATCATTTTGTTGAGAAAGACGATGATATTGAGAGCTACCTAAATAGGTATGAGCTATTAGCTACCACGTATGGGTTAGAGAGAGAAAGGTGGAGCTTAAAGTTATCTCAGGGACTTCGTGGGGCAGCTTATGAAGTTTTTGCAAAAATGAGCAGAGGTGATCAGGAAAATTATGACATGCTAAAGCAGGCTCTTTTGTTAAGGTATGAAAAGAATGCAGAATTCTATAGAAAAAAATTTAGGAATGCTAAACTACTGTCAGGTGAAACCTATCACCAGTTCTCTGCACGAATAGAGACATACTTGGAGAAATGGACTTCTCTGGGGAAAACCCAAGATCTTAAGGAAATGGTCCTTATAGAGCAATTAAGAGAGTCCATGGCTCCAGACCTGAGAAAGTTTCTCATGGAACAAGGTGCAGAGAGGCTGGAAGAGTTGCTAAATGTTGCTGAAAGGTATCAAGCAGCTCAAGCAGAGGTAACAGGTAATAAAAAGAAACAGGTGGATAACTTTAGGGCACCACAGAACTTTAATAAATTTGATCCTAGGGATCAAAATAAAGGTAAGCACCAATTTGATAGGCCACGGTATGAAAATAAAAATAAATTCCCACAATTCGATGAAAGGAAATATGATGAAAGAAAATCTTTCAACCAAGGAAAAAGGTGGTGTAAAAATTGTCAGATGGACAATCATGACACTGACCGTTGCAGAAGGAAACCTGTGTATATGGCAACCCTTCAGGTCAGGTCGACCTCAAGACAGGAGGAGGATATTATGTTAGATACCACTCCAGAAGAGATGAGGAAGGCACAGGCTGGGGATAAAACACTCAAGCCTTGTTTCAGAAAATTGTCAACTTGTCATACAACTCCAGGCAAGGGAGATTTTTACATGAAAAACAAGTTGATGTATAGGAAGGCCGGAACTAGATCCCATGGTCACGGACAGCTGGTTCTTCCAAAAAGATACAGGACAGAATTAATAAGGAGCCTACATGTGAAACCAGATGGGGACCATGAGAAAATAGGTACCATCATTCAAAAGGTGGCTCACAATTATTATTGGCCCAAAGCAAGATGGGACATTGAAAATTTTGTAGAAAGGTGTAGCATAGCACATGAGGGAACACCCACAAGTGGGAACATGGATCAGGACCTGGACACGCCACGGGGCAAAATTAGGCCTGATAATAGAAAGAAATATAGATTTGATAAAGTGGACCAAATGGAATGGGAAGCCCCTTTTCACGGACAAGCTTCACTTAACTGTTTTACAATGGCCACTATGCGGAGAGTGCAAAAAAGATGTCTTACCCCAGGATAAGCCGAAAATCCCTCAATCGGACTTAAACAAACTGGAGGAAGAAGATGTAGAGAGGAAATCTCTCATCAAGAATTTTAAGTGGGGAGGAAACCCCAGGAAAAGAAAAATTGGTAGCGGTCGTTTTGTGAATGATAATTCTGGGAGGAAAAATCATCACTATAAAGCTTCGAGTGGAAGAGACCATACCGGTGCATGGACAAATAGGTCCACACAATTAAAGGTCCATATGTAGCTTTGTTAAGAACGTGGACTGATGAAAAGGCAGAGGAAAACATTACATCTTCATACCAATATGTGAATGAGCTGACCACTCGGTTGAAAACTGGCTGGAAACTTGCCAATGAAAATTTGAAACAAGCCAGGAAGAAACATGCTGCCTATTATAACAGGAAGGCGAAAGACAGAAATTTGGCTGTGGGAGAGAAAGTACTGCTTCTTTTGCCCGGGAGTCAGAATAAGTTACAAATTGGATGGCAGGGTCCATATACAGTTCTAGAGAAGGTGTCTAGAACAAATTATAAGATAGATAAGAAGGGGAAAGAAAAAATCTATCATGTGAATCTCCTGAAGAAATATTTGGAAAGAGAACATCAGGAAGAGACACACTTGTTGACCTTGTCCATCGCCATGGAGATGAAAAAGGAACCACTTTCATCATTTGAATATCCATTACACCCCTGTGAGACAGCAGCACAGGTGAAAATCAGTACACATTTAACGAAAACTCAGAAAGAGAGAGTGCAACAGGTTCTAAATAATCATGCAGAGGTGTTAACAGACCGACCAGGGCATACAAACCTATTGGAATATGATATGAAACTCATAGACTCCACACCTGTCTGTATGAAACCATATTCGATTCCGTTTGCTAAGGAAAAAGCTTTGAAGGAAGAGATAGACTATCTGTTGAAGGAAGGAATTATTTCGCACAGTGAGTCTTCGTATAGTTCCGGGGTGGTACTCTTAAGGAAGCCCTCTGGAGAACATAGACTCTGTATAGATTACAGGAGACTGAACGCTATTACAGAAGGACAGGTGGATCCATTGCCGGATACAAATCAGCTGTTTGCCAGACTAAATAAAGCTAAATATTTCTCAAAAGTGGATCTGAGTAAAGGATACTATCAGATTCCAGTAAAGCCTGAGGTTAGACCATACCTAGCTTTTAGTACCTCAGAAGGACACTATGAGTTTAATAGATTGCCATTTGGATTGAAGAATGCGCCTAGTGTCTTCTCTAGAATGATGAGAAAATTATTGGATCCTCTGAATAATCCCTGTATAACAAATTTTATGGATGATATCCTTATAGCAACAGAAACATTTGAGGAACACATTGACTCTCTGAACATGCTGTTTGATCGACTTAGGGAGGCAAATTTAACAGCCCGTCCAACCAAATGTTGCGTTGGATGTAAAGAATTGGAATTTTTGGGACACACAGTTTATCAGGGAAACATGACCCCTGACCCAAAGAATTTAGAGAAACTACAGAAAGCCCCGAGACCACAAACCAAGAAGGACGTGAGATCCTTTGTCTCATTATGTGGTTTCTACCAGAAGTATATCAAAAACTTTAATTCCATATGTGCACCTTTAACGGAATTGACACGTAAAGGACTTCCAGATCGCATTACATGGACACCACAATGTGAAATGACTTACCAAGAATTGAAGGAAAAGCTCACAAGTAAACCCATTTTGAAATTACCTGACTTAAGTCAAGAATTCATAGTAAGGACGGATGCAAGTAATATTGGGTTAGGTGCAACTTTACTACAGAAATCAGATGCATTGGATGGGGAATTAAGCCCAGTGGCATATGCTAGCAGAAAGTTGAATAAAGCTGAAATCAACTACTCAACTAGCGAAAAAGAATGTCTTGCAGTAATATGGGCAATAAAGAAATTCAATATTTATCTATATGGGAAGGCATTTAAGTTGCAAACAGATCACAAACCTTTATCGTTTTAGCACAGGCTAAGCATGAGAACTCTAGGTTACTCCGATGGTCTTTGCTTCTGGCTCCATATAATTTTAGCATCGAGTATATATCTGGAAAAACCAATTTGGGAGCGGATTTTTTAAGCCGCCATCCGTGTGATGAGAATCACCGTAAACCCCAGAAATAATAATAAATTTCTCTATGTGTATATAGAATAAAGGACTGACATATAATGTCTGTTTTAAGAGGGGAGGTGTCATGAAATATTCTAATCCACATATATAAATTATTAGGTAAATATGAAGCCTAACAAATAAAATTAATAAAGAAAAGAGCAATGGTAAAATGACAGTGCTGTCACAAGGAATGTACTCGAAATCCCCCTTGTTTTCTGCTTCGTCTGCAAATTGTAACGCTTTCACGTTGATAGTAAAAGCTTACTGTATTATACCCGCTTTCTTCAATGAAACGTGTGCTGTATTTCTTGGAAAAACATTAAGAGGCAGACTGCGTAATGACCTAAATTTTAAATTCCATTCATGTCTTTTTCTACATTACGTTACCAAAACGAACGAACAGATGGACAAAAGGATAGCGAGAAGGGAGAGGCAGAAAGCCGAACATTAAACACGCGTCGCGCGATACACAATTACTACTATCACGCGTGTAAGTCTACAAGCACTAACTTTTTCAGACGGACAGTGATAAAATACACTACCCTTTCCCAGAGTTAGGTTTTAAAATCATAAAAAACGCTTATTGGGGAAACCTGACATTCTACTGTTTTATGTCCGAAATCCTGACATTAGTCTGACAGTACAGCAGGACAGGTGGCGGTTCTCACATAAAAAATAAAACAACTATACGACTATCCTAGAAATTGCATATTTTGAACGCAGCCACGTAGCTCCTTTAAATTAGTATTTTTGGGTTCCTTAGGGCTTGCTGACAAAGAATATGTAAAACGTTACGCAAATAGTCCAGGAATTAATAAATTATACCCAAAATAAAATATTGGGGGTGCCTGACAGCATAAAATCATTTCTGCTCATAAAATTTTTTATAACGTGTTTGAAAAAAAACCTTACGTTACAGAAATAGCCTACCATGTAAACTCCAAATTGATTGGAGCGCAACAAATGAAAGCCTAACCACGATTGGTCGGGCTATAAATACTATCTTGGTTGTTAGGGGAGACGGGAAAAGATAACATTTTTTCAAACACTTGTCGAAACGTGGCTCATTGGCCAGTCTCGCTGATATACACACTTGGGAGCGTTAGTTCGAGACCACTTGTTTAAATGATCTTGATAAAGCAACAGTGCGTTGAAGCCAGCTCATAATTGTGTTAAATAAAAGCCTGGAACATAGGCAGATGGAAATTTGTGCCAGTTTGTGCCAGAATTCATTGCTAATCAACGTATCTGTGTTTATTCGTATGAATTGTGGGACAGTGGTCTTGATGGTACTGAGCAGCACCTAGTCAGAGCTTTGCTGAATCCAGTGTCGGACAGCATACTCCTTGGTCCTTTTAGCTATCAGTGAGGTGTCTCCAGAGCCCAGAGGAGAATTCGAGCAGAGGAGTCCTTTCCTGCCGCCATCACGCCAGATAAGCGAATTGGCCAGCTGAGCTCAACATTATGTCCCCTCATCTTGAAATGACTTTATAAAATTAACATTAAGAGGGGAATTTACTTGTCTTAAAATCAGGAACTGTGAACATCTCAAATACTAGTCCCTAAAGACAAACTATTGAAGTCATGATGACAAATACCAACAGAGCTTGAACAAAACAAAACCAGTATTACCTCATTTTACTACTACACAACTGACACACATAGAACATTTGTAATAATATATGTCACTACAATATTCATATTAAATACATTCTGTACATAACTTGTAATTTAAATTGATTGTGATTCCTGGTTCCCTTGTAGTTGAATCAGGACACATATTCATTCATGCCAGTAATGAATACATATTGTTTTTTGAAAGTTTATCAGTGACTCTTTTAAGATATCCTTGTAGAGTGTTATATGTATGTGAGTGTCACAGTGTTGTCAAGAGTAGTGGATTAAATTAAATTGTTTATCTGTCTGTTGTTGTGACTTACACTTCATCATACACATACCCTAGACACATAACGTAGCATCACACTATTCCAGAATAATTCTGACTGAGATATATAGATATGTGGTAGCAAGTAAGGTTATCTATAATACACTACTCTTAATAGATATAGATACCTTCACAGCTGATCTCAGTCAGTACACTAAGTCCCCTATAAATATTTATAACATCCCACTTCACCACATGGAACAAGAGTTGAGAAGAAGACGCTGGCGATGGATAGGACATACATTGAGGAAGCCTGTTGATAGTATTACAAGGCAGTCCTTGTTCTGGAATCCACAGGGAAAGAGAGGTAGAGGTATGTCAAAAAACACACGGAGACGAGAACTGGAAACAGAGGTGACAATGATGAGGAAAACATGGAAAGAACTTGAGCGGATGGCACACGACAGGAAGACTTGGCATGTGTCTGTTGAAGGCCTATGCTCCTTGGAGAGCTAAAGGGTATTGATTACCGGGAACTCGCGCTCAGGACCCGAACGAGTGAATCGTGGTCGGGGTGGGGGCCGTGCTAATATCCACTGTCCACGAAACACTTTTTTGTGGTGCCTAGTTGGCGCTGCAGTTAGTCACGATTCACTTTCTTATTGAGGTGGTGGTGCAGTTCGGAAAATCCTGGGTTCGAGTTCCTGGTAAGCCTATCACTTCTGTTGTTTTTATGTTGTCTAGTTTTCCACTTCTTTATTTAGAAGAACCTTACTGTGCAGGATGTCTTCAAGACAATAATATAGAGCATTTCTTGTTAAAATGTAAGAGGTGTGAACAAATGAGAATACCAATATTAGATTATCTGTGGGCATCAAATTTACCTATAAATATAGAAGAGGTGTTGAGAATAGACAGACCTAGGGAACTGCATAATATAGTCAAATAATATTTAACAAGAATAAAAGTTAATACATAGTAATTGGGAATGTGAAGGTCTGTTGCTGTTCTTACAATACATATGACTTTTAACAGATGAAAGTCAATTAAGTATCTGTTAAAGTCAGTTATTTAATTGGAACCACCAGGCCTTTATACCCCTCCCATGAATATTATTCTTGTTTGGAATTTCTGTTTGATTTTATCTCGTACAGTATTTGGTTTTTTATTATTTTTAAACATCCAAGCATAATTGGTAATTATGATCTGCCCTATTTACCATGATTTGACAGGTGTGATGCCACTTTTCCATATCAGCAGTTGATCATATTATTTGGAATTCAAAGCAATATAAATCCTAATTATAACCCATCAGAGGTTGAACGGGATATTTTTCATCATTAAATTTAAAAAAAAAAAGTCTTTTTTTCTTACGGCTGCCTGCAACACACCTCTCACTGGAGGACCGTTGTTCACCCTTGCGGGCACTAATTATCTTATCTTTGATCCGTCATCACTGAACGTTAGCGCTGTATGCAGGTTGATTCTAAATAAATGTGGATGTGACAGGTCTGCTAGGATAAAAAAAAAAAAAAAAAATATATATATATATATATATATATATATATATATATATATATATATATATATATATATATATATATATATATATATATATATATATATATCTTTAATATTTGAACCTGCACAGTAATATAACCGACAGTCTTTTATTACCCTAAGATATATGTATGAGTCAACATTCTACAAGAGTGTTTCTTGAAGTGCATGCTTGTTATCATTTGCTGCATGATTGTGACAATCTTTGAATTTTTTCTATGTATTTTTAGACCAGATTTCTTTGATCTCTCATCAAGTTTTCTTAGTTTAACAGACCCTGTTAACTTTTGAGGTTAAAAGATAAAATTCTAAAACAATTGTTAGAATGAATTACCCCCCGAAAAAAAACTACCCGTTCTAAACGTTTAGAAAACGCCGTGAAGACATGAAATGTAGAATTCTTCATTTAAAAAAATGTACAGAGCTGTTTCATGTAACAATGTAACAGCTGGATGCGGTAGGAATGCCTCTTATCATACCTCTTATCATTAAAGTTGCTACCATAAGTGAAATGGGTTCATTTTCGATACAAGACAACAGGAGGCTGAGACGCTTGGGAGTCATGACCCAAGTGGGCCCGCCCCCCTTAGAGTGTAAAGGAGTATACTGGGCCGAAACACTTGTCTGATGGGGGGACTTCTTCTGATGATCAGATTGCCTCCGGTTGTATCGCTCTGTAAAGAGTTTCCTATCATCATACTTTTTCATCTTACTGGCTATTGACTGGATTAAGAAACCAGCATTAACCATTAGAAATGGAATTCAGTGGAGTCGGACAAACAGCTTATCTATCTAGAATCTGCCGACAACCTGGCTCTTCTGCCTCATAACCGCGACAGATGCAATTAAAAAAATGAAAATTCTGGAACTACTTATTGATAGTTCACATAATTGGGTTTGAAATACACAGAGAACCGACAACGATTTTGAAAATACATACAATTAACGATAACCAGATTACACTGAGAGATACATCCTATATAATATGGATTCATATAGATATCTTGGGAGTAGTATAGACAAAGTTGGAGGAAGAGATGATTATACCAAAATAAGAATACAAAATGCAAGATGAGCCTACATTGTATTGGAAAATATGTGGAAATAAAAAATAAATCATGTCCAACATATACAATCAGAATGCGCAGTCTTAATGTGTGGCTCTGAAACATGGAGGGCAACAAAACTGACAGCCAGAAAGATACAAGCTTTCAAAAATGAGTGCTTGCGCAGCGAAGAAGGACTGAAATGGTAGGACAAGATCACCAATATGGAACTGATGGAAAGAATCAGAGAGCTACCAGATGGAACAGGTGGGGAGAAGTAAACTCTAGCGTTGGGTATGAAAAACGTTACGAAAAACCACTTAATAGCATAAACGTTTAGAAATTGTTCTGGAATCCATTGAGTAAGAGAAATAGAGGGAGATGTCACGGCTCTGCAGTAGTGGTCCAACAGTGGCCAAAACTTAGAGTATCTAATGTAGGTCTTCAAAGGTGTCTATCTTCGCACAAGATTACTCTTGGCAGAGTTGTAGATAGAAGGATAATGATGCTTCTACCTCGAGGGAGTTTTCACAAGATATTTCAGAAGTCAAGAGCAATGGTGAATGACTCTGAGCACGTTAACTTTTTATCTGACCTGCCGCCTTTTGTAAAGATGTATATTGCATGATTTAGCTCGTTCAAGTTCCAAGCTGATTTAATTCAGCGAAATACCTCTTATTAGCTCGACATATATATATATATATATATATATATATATATATATATATATATATATATATATATATATATATATATATATATATATATATATATATATATATATATATATATATATATATATATATATCAGGACTGCATCGAATAGTGGTTTTTACTATTCGGCCGAATGCGAATAGAGGCCTTAAACTATTCGGCCGAATACGAATAGTGAGTGAATGTTGGACATACAAAGTTGTGTTCAATATGTCTACTGACATTTTTATTAATTATACAGCGTTACAACAAATAGGGCAAATATCTTGGAAATATTTAAAGCTACTAACTAGCCATTAATCAGTTTTTAAATTGCTGCATGAAATATGCATTTGCTTTCACAAAAAACGAGTTTCTCTCAACATTCTCTGCCAAAATACAACATCTGTTATCTGAAAACGTGTTGCCGGCAGGGCTGAACAGACGTCCACTTGGGACTCTTGTTGGAGGCGCAGCGAGATATCGTTGTGCACAGGAGCGGAGAATAGGAAACATGTCAGCGTTGGTCTGCCACCATGACATTGGATCAACATCCCTCAGCACACACGGTTCATTCAGAAACATATTCAGTTGATCTTTAATAAGGTTTGAAGTACTGGTTTCTGGCTAGTTATTGCATGTTTGCACCAAATCCCACGAGGCCCAGAAATCATCTGATGCGATCTTACTCTCCTTACTGGGTGGATTTTCATATTTCACTTTCACACTGTTGTCACTGACAGTGTTGACGTCCTGAGATTGACATAATGTTACAGCTGCTAATATTTTCGCCCTGCCTTTAATTTTCTGTACTTCAGTTAAGAAGTTAAGTTTAAAACGGGGATCTAACCCTGCAGAAACAACAAAATGTTCATGATCAAACAGACCAGAAAGCCTGTGTTTCAATGCTGATATAATTTCTGTGACCGTCATCTTGATTCCATCATCACGTATGTCCTTCTGCAGATACAGCAAGATAGCTTGAATGGCTGGCAAGACCACTGACAAACATGCATTTGCGCTGCTGATTTCACGAGTCAGTTGCTCAAATGGCTTCAATAATGTCACATCGCGAGACACCAGACTCCACTGATTTGTTGTCAAATTCAGGCTTTTGCTGTCATGATCGCCAACTTCTACGCTGAACAATGAGACTAAATGTTTTTGTTCTGCAAGACGATGTAGCATGTAAAATGTTGAATTCCAACGAGTCACAACATCTTGACATAGCTGATGTCCAGGCAATCCCAGTTCTTTTTGTATTTCATGAAGGCGACCAGTTGCTGCAGAAGAATGTTTAAAGTGCCCAACAATTCTGGGGACAGATGTTATTAGTTCTTCTACTGGTGGCTGACATAGAATGGCATCGTGAATAACAAGCTGTAATGTATGAGATAAACAGCTAGCATTTGTCAAGTTTGCTTCTTTTGTGGCCTTCGCTATATTTGCGCCATTATCATGCAATACAACATGTACTTTGTTGCAATCAATTTTCTGTTCGGTCAACATTTGTGTCAGTACTTCAGCCAAACGCGTCTTGCAGAAATTATGTGAGGACAGCAAACCATAAGTCAGAAGAGTTCAGGACCACCACTGGTGTAAGACAGGTAATATTCTGTCACCTTATCTTTTCATACTCCTCATGGACGATGTTATCAAGGAATGTAAGGAGAGAACAAGAAAGTATTCAGTGGGGTACTGGAAGATGAGACAGGTATGTATTTCAGAGCTGGCATTTGCTGATGATATTGCCCTGATTGCTAAATCAGAGGCACATCTCCAATCCAACCTGCAAGTCTGGAAGGAAGAGCTGGAGAAGAGAGGGATGGTCATAAGCAGCTCTAAAACAAAATCCATGGTGATATCACGAAAAGAAAGAAGACATCAGATTAAGCTGAGAAAACAGGTCCTGGAGCAGGTCGACCACTTTAAATACCTCGGAGCTATTATTGACCGAAAGGGAGGCATCAAAGAAGAGTTGGCCACTCGAAAAGCAGCAGCTGGGAGACTTTTTCAAGCCATAAATTGAGGATTCCTCAGCAAGAGAGAGGTTGGTAAGAAAACGAAGATGGCTGTATACCGCTCCACCTATGTCCCAGTCTTGACATATGGATGCGAGTCATGGGCAATGACTACAACCCACAGAAGCCAGATCCAAACCTCAGAAATGAGGTATCTGAGGAAGGTGGTTGAAGTAACAAGAAGAGACATGGTCCGCAAGGCCTAAAATACCACCCCCTGTAGGACAGTCCCAACTAACATGGTTTGGCCATGCCTGCAGAATGGGAGAAGATCGGCTACCACGACAAGCATGGGAAACAAAGAGCCAGGGATCCAGACCCCCAGGACGACCCAGAGTCTGCTGGGAGGACAACATTAGACAATCTTTGAAGGACCGAGGACTAGAATGGAACCAGGCCAGGAGGAAGACAGCCGATACGATAGTCTGGCGCTCTCTCTTCCAAACCTCTACACCTCACGGTAGAAGGGGAACGACTAAGTAAGCTTCAGCCAAACGCAATCCCGTGTGCTTTCTTTGAAATTGCTCACAGTGCGTTCTAAGGCTAAGGAAAGAATCTGTAGTATGTTGAGCTGTCCAGATATCTGTTGTCAGACAGATGTATTTCGCTTCATCAATATGTGACTGGAAATTAGCCTTAATAGAGCTGTACTTGTTAGGAATTACTATGTCAGTAAAAAAAATTTCTGCTTGGCATTGTGTATCTCGGCTCCAACAAACCAAACAGAGACCTGAAACCGACATCTTGTACGATAGAATATGGCTGAATGTCTAGTGCCATCATTTTGCCGATGGCTTGATGTACTTTCGTTGCCTCTGCACTGTCTATTGCCCACGACTGTTTTCTGACCGCCATCTCAGTTAGCGTCATCTGGGTTATCGCTTGACCAGTCGATCTAATTCCAGCTGTTGATTTTTCATTTGTCATTGACCTTTGAGAAAAAACTTGTTTGTATTCTTCTGGGTGTTTAAATGACAGGTGATTGTTGAGTGGAGATGTTGAATATATTTTGGATGTTACACCACCACGTGATATAACCGTTTTGCACAGCGAATCACTGGATTTATGCATAAGCTAAATAAGCTACAGTTTAAGGCCTCACAGTCGTAAGGGGCCTCTCTAACAATGGTGTAGCGAAGTTGGGTTGGGGGGGGGGGCCTTGGTGGCACAAAAAGTTACATAAATAGTTATAAAAATTTCACTTATAATGACAGTACCGCCGTACATCGTACATGATATGCCTAAATAAATGTTTAACGTAATTATGATTTATTTCAAAGAAATTGTCAAACTACTTCTTTTTTTATTTTTCCGTTAAAATTTCTTTAAAATGAAGAGAACTTTTGAAACTGCATATCAGAAGATTTCCATCTCTTATGGATTTGTTTTCCACCTTTGCCACATTCTTGCCAAGTTCGGTTGTTACACGGCCTTATTCTCTGTTAACAATTGCCAAATAAGGCCTCCACAACTTCCTATAGCTTCGGGCATCACCATGTCTACTGCTGTCGTACTCCCATCTTATTTCACGTATCTGTGAGAAAAAACATTAGAAACTTGACTGAAAATAAATTTTTTTTTAAACCCCCCCCCCAAAAAACTACATACTAACATTTATGTAGAATTGTAGATCATGCACTTTCTAGTTCACGGTGAATGTTTCTCTGCTAGAGAAAAAAACTGCAGATATGTGAGCTTGTTTTTTTTTTTTTTTTTTTTAAGCTTTAAGAAGAAAGTTGTATTTCTTGTATTTTCATGTGTTGAAAAAATATGTTTTGTCTTAGGTTGCAAGTAAATTTGTAAAACATGTAAATTAATAAACTAAAGGAATCTTCAACTTGGAATTGGCTGCAAAAGAGCGAGAAGCTCAGCAGCCCTAGTTAAACAACAACAACAATAAGAGGGATATATGCGGTTATTTGAAAGTTAACGAAGAAGTCCTTATATACTCCTTGTCATTGTTTACCTGTTTGTGATTATGGCTGACTAAGGGTTAACGAACACCACAATTATATACTGCTATGCACCAACAAACGACAGCGATGAAGAGATCAAGGACGAGTTCTATCAACAGGTACAAAAAAGAAATGGAAACTACACCCAGGTACGATCTCATTATAGTAATGGGAGACCTAAATGCGAAAGTGGGAGCACACAATAATTATAACGAAAGAGTAATGGGGAAATGCGGCAGTTGAACAGCAAATGAGAATGGGGACAAATTAATAAGCTTCTGCAGTATTAACAACACTGGTCATTGGAGGAACACTTTTTCCACACAAGGAAGTGCACAAGTTAACATGGGAATCACCAAACGGACGAGACAGAAAACAGATAGATCACATAATGATCAATGGCAGATGGAGACATGCACTACAAGACGTGAAAGTAAGAAGAGGCGCAGATGTGGGAAGTGATCATCACCTATTAGTAGCAAGACTGAAAGTGAAACTCAGAGCTGCTGGACCAGTTGCAGTCAAACAGAAAAGATACAACATCACGAAACTGAAGGATCCCCTCACCAGAAAAGCTTTCGTGGTCGACGTAACGAGAAGATATGAGATTATCAAAAGCCAGGAAAGAACAGAGACCGATGATGTTGACCAGAGATTCAACACCATCTCAACAATATACAAGGAAAGCAGCAAGTCATGCTTGGGATTCCAGGAAAGAAAGAGCCAAGACTGGATAACACCAGATACGCTAAACACCATAGCGAAAAGAAAGGAAATGAAAAGAAAGAAAACAGAAGCTAAGTCTTCCAGATTAAAGGCAATATATAGTGAACAGTACAGTCAGCTGGACAAGGAAGTTAAACGCCAAACCCGTGCTAACAAAAAAACATTTCTGGATGACCTTGCAAGACAGGCAGAAGAGGCAGCACTGAGAAATGAACAAAGCACAGTATACAAAATAACTAAAATCATCAGTGGAAAACGAGGTGCAAACAATATTACATTAGTAAGAGATAAGCAAGGAAATCTCATCACAACAGTAGAGGGACAGGAAACAAGATGGACAGAGCATTTCAGAGAAACTCTGAATAAGGAACCACCAGAGACACAATTGAATGTTCCTGAGGCTGAAAATGATCTAGATGTTAATACAGACATCCCACGGAAAGAAGAAATCATCACAGCAATCAAAGGGTTAAAGAATGGAAAAGCTCCTGGTCATGATAACTTAAATGCAGAGCTATTTAAGACAGACCCAGAGCTAGCAGCAGAACTATTAGAACCACTATCTGCACAAGTCTGGAAAACAGGGACAACACCAACAGAGTGGAGAAAAGGAATAATTGTCAAATTGCCCAAGAAGGGAGATCTTGCAGACTACAATAATTGGAGAGGAATCACTCTTCTCTCAGTTCCCAGCAAAATACTAGGCAGGATAATTATACAGAGAATCTTAAAAGCAGTAAACCACAAACTGAGGAAAGAACAAGCAGGATTTAGAAAGAACAGAAGATGTGTAGAATCATCAGAATGGCAAAGACAGTTGTACATTAATTTCGTTGATTTTGAAAAGGCTTTTGACAGTATACATAGGGACAGTTTATGGAAAATACTGAGGGCTTATGGAATTCCAAGCTGCATAGTGTCAATCATAAAAAGTCTTTATGCCAACTTTACGTGCAGCATTGGGCAGAGCAACCTAACCTTTGAAGTGAAGACAGGAGTACGACAGGGATGCCCCTTATCAACCACTCTATTTTTTAACAGTCATAGACTGGGTGATGCGCCAGACAACAGAGGGCAATCTAAGAGGAATAAGATGGACTACATTTTCTACATTGGAAGATCTGGAATATGCAGATGACATTGCACTGCTAGCACATTCACATCAACACATCCAGGAAAAAACGGATAGACTTAATAAGTATAGCCAGCAGGTGGGCTTCAACATCAACCTAAAGAAGACAGAGGTCATGGCGCTCAATGTAAGCAGCCCTGAGCCCATATCAGTAAGGAATCAGCAACTGGAACAGACAGATGCCTTCACATACCTAGGATGCATAATAACACCAGACCGCGGAGCAAGCAAAGACATCAACAACAGAATGAACAAAGCAAGAACAGCCTGTTTTAGTCTAAACAACATCTGGAAGTCCTCTCAGTACAGCACAAGCACAAAATTAGGATTATATCAGAGCTGTGTGCTTTCTGTGCTTCTCTATGGCGCGGAGAGCTGGAGAGTTACAGAGAAGGAAATGTCAAAATTGTCCTCTTTTCACACAACATGCCTAAGAAAAATTCTCCGAATCTTTTGGCCGAATATCATCACCAACCAAGATCTGCTTACTCGGAGCAAGCAAGAGGACATGCACACCACCATAGCTGGCAGACGCTGGAGCTGGGTTGGCCATGTCCTCAGAAGAGATCCCGATGCCATCACAAAAACAGCTATGCTATGGACCCCTGAAGGAAAACGAAAGAGAGGCCGACAAAAAACAACTTGGCGGAGGACTGTGGAGGCTGAGATGCAAAGAATGAACCAGAGTTAGGGCACTGTACGAAGGATGGCCGCCGACCGAGCAAAGTGGAATCAATTTGTTGTTGCCCTACAAGACGCCACCAGGAGTAATGGCCACTGACTGCTTTGACGGTCGGCGGCTAAGGATCAAAGAAGAAGAAGAAGAAGAAGGGTTAACAAAAAAAAGTCCTATATTTTCACTGTATTGTTTACTTGTGAAGTTGACTTCCATGTCTTTAAAAAAATTATCATTATTAACTTGGTATTAAAGAGTAACATTAAATTGTAGATGTAAATCAGGATGTTGTTTGTGATTATTTACATTTAATAGTTTTTTATGCAGTGAGTGACGCACTTACATGATTCACGTTGGATGTTTACATTGTTGTCCATTCTATGCACGGCCTTCTGTCAAACAAGACGTGCTCCGCCCTTATTATTAATATTTCAGTACGAACAAGTTTTCTTCTTTCTCTTCTACCCCCTCCCCCCAATTTATGTATCATACGTGTCGTTCCTCTCGTAATGAGGCTAACCCTAGAGAGTGGGAAGCATACTGGAAACAAGTTATCAATGTCAAATCTACAGCGGCGTCAGAGTGGCTAAGAGGTATGGCGTCCGCCTCGAGTTCTAGAGGTACCAGGTTCGAGTCCCAGTTGAGGGAATATAATTTACGGAAATTTTTTTCAGAACCGGTGGTACTAATGACGTCACACTCCCCCCTGGTCTCCTGGGTAGTGAGATCGGATGCCTAGCCTTCTCGGATAAGGGCGAAATAATTAGGAGGTCCCGTGTGCAAGTTGCGCACGTTAAAAATCCAACGGCAGTTGGAAATCGTAAAGTGTAGGCCTATCAGACCGCTGCCTTGGCAAAAATTTAAAATTAGAAACCTACCCACCACAAAAATATTTATAGAATGTGTGATTCCTACATACACACAATGGGATTCTAGCCGGTGCTACGGAGTTCGTGCACTGTGCTGAGATCCTCCTTGTGTGATCTAAGGGAGGAGATCTGAGCACTGATGGAGTTGTCCGTGTGCAATCTTCCAAAAACCAAATCTACAGCACAGTTAATTTAATAAATGTAGCCGCTACAAAACTAGCAGGTAACAAACACAAATTTCAGTCGGTAATTTTCGTTGCTTTACGGCAATTTGTCAGATAGGTTTTCAATATGGCTTCAGATTAGGAAGTGGCGTTTTGTTATTAACTTAAAATTTACGCGAAAGTGTAGGTTCGACGTAAAAAAAGATAATGCGTCATTTTGCAGTCACGTTGATGGGATATGTGCTGAACATTAGAAGGTACTGTAATAAATAATCATGCATTTGTGAAGTTACGACTTTGAAGAAATAATATAGGCTACTGGAAATATATGATTGTTTTGTTTTGTTTACTAGGCCTAGGGCCTAGGCCTATATAACAAGATATAGCCTACTGACTTCGACCAGCATTCTCTTATTCTGATGTTTTTATATTTTATTTCGGAATTTCACTGTTTAAAAATAGTAAACCACATTCTGTTTAGCCTACATTTTGATTTTCAGTGAATGAACAGTAAGCCTACATTGGAGTAAACATTCTTTCCGCATTTCGCTTAAATTTAGGCCTACCTACAGTGATTTTAACTGATATTAAATAGCATATTTGCAAGCGTCCCCAAAGCATTTTTTTAAACATGTAGGCCTATTTGAATTAATTAATTTCCTTTTTCAGCTGGCTCCTTGTAGGAAGCTTGGCTTGAAATTAAAGAATAGTGGGACATGTTCTTTGATGCCATTCAAATAAGTCACCCACGTCATTAGGGTTAGGATTCCTAAACCTAACCATACCCCTTGTTACTGTACCTCTGAAGAAATGCAGAGAAAACATGTCATTATAACTCTTTCAAGTTATGAAGTTAGAACCAGGTTATGAAGATAAATGTTGTTACAGGCAAGTTATGAAGATAAATGATGTTAGAGTGAAGTTATGAAAATAAATGACGTTTAAAGTCAAGTGGAACATAACATGATACACCCATACCTCACTCTTTCGGCATTTAGGGACCAGAGCTATGACGAAAGTCGAAAATCGACGAAAGTTGAAGCATAGCCTTTATTTAGCTTACAAATGCATTAGGGCCGCCAAAAAACGTAAATAACTAACTATATAACACTTGTGAATGCGTGCAACACCTAGATAAACAGAAATAAACATGAGTAAAGAAAATACAGTAAAAAATAAAAAATACGTAAATAGCATCTTACCTTAAAATCATTCTTGAGCAAGTAGACGATGAATATATACAATATGTACAGTTTTGAATGTTGGTAATTTAGGGGGATTCTAGACTTAGAAAACCAGATGGAGAAAATTGAGGAGGCTCATCTTCAGAACTGGAGGATTTCAATCTAATTCTTTTAGGAGAAGGGCACTTTGAAGGAGATCTAACTGGGGCTGATGTTGATGGCTCGGAATCTGAAGGGTTAGAGGGAGGGGTGACTGAAGTTGGTTGTGGCGGTTGCGTCTTGAAAAAGGAGAGCAAAGACGTTTACCTCATTGATCTCTCCACATGTAAGCCTACCTTGCCGTGGTTGGAGAGCTTGAGCGCCTCAATGATCCCGGGAGCTATGCCGGCGGGAGTTTTACTCCTGGCAGGGTCACCCAAGCCGGACAGGTCCTGGGTGAGGGGCCAGACTAAATGGGCTGAGGAGTGGGTGGAACCCTATAGGTGTAGATGCAGAACCCACCGGCGAGTGGTACATGCTCTGGTCTGCACCAATCCACCCCCACTTCATGGGTTAAATGCTTTCTTGCCTCATTCTTCACTGTTTGTCGTCTATCACGCCCATGGCGACCGTTGCCTCAATTGGCTGAGTGTGGTGTACCCGGAAACGGGGCCTCCCAGTACTGAGGCAAAGTTAAGTCCCCGATGTCACTTATCGGTGCAGAATTGAGAGAGATGGCTGAGCATCACAATCCCTCCTGTGTTGCAGCATGATGAGAACCCAGCATTGCACACTGAGCTTGGGGGGATCACTTGGGCACCAGACTTAATACTGGCTCTTGACTGGATGGCCGCATGCAGGAGATTTCTACAATGGAGGGTTGGCAGGTGGTGGGTATCGGGAAGTGGCTCTGTGCAGGACGTGAGGATTCCTTGGGAGAGCCCAGAACCAGAGCACAGCATTGTGCAAGCTCTGCATAGTTGGAGAGCCCCCTGGATGACGGGGAATGCACAGTGTGCTACCCCACCTATCCCCAACTGCTAACTTAGAACCAGAAGTGGGGTCCTCTGTATGCGTGCCAGGCCAGGATAAAATGCCTGGGAAAGAGACTGGAGCTCAGAACTCCCTAACTCAAAGTTGCAGGATGGCAGAAAAGCCACGGGAAAGACAGGGCTATTTTGAAGATAACGCAACCATATTTTCACCATACGAGCTCGGACGCCGCCTCGGTAAACAAGGTCCGCGCAGAGCAGTGACACCCCCAGGCTGCTTGCGAATAGTCTACTACTGGGAACATAAACAGATTAGGGATGAGCCCACTCTCCCGTTGAACAGGTGCTAAAGTCGTAGATACTGGGCCAGAAGGCGCACCGGAAACCACAGTATCATGCAACTCGCTTTTTTTTTTCTATGGAGAGTACACCGTCAAATAAATCTCGTTCTGGTGCTCGCCCTGTGGAGCTCCACCAGGCAGGTGCAGTGCCGGGCTCTGAGCCTCGACAGAGCCCACCCTCAGCTACTGGAGGACCCTCTAGACCGTCTTGTGGAGTCAACAGACGGCGGAGGAGAACTACTGACCAAAACAAAACAGAAAAAGAGAAACCCAGAGTGCCACTTGTCATGATGCACTGGAATGCAGAGGGAGTGAACAGCAAGCAGGCTGGATACAGCAAAAAGACAGAGCTGGAAAACATCTTGTATGAGAAGCAAGTCAGTGTTTGCTGTATCCAAGAGACTCACTTGAAAGCAGATCAAACCTTTAAAATAAGGGGATATCAATGCTTCAGATCCGACAGACAAGATAGACGAAAAGGAGGAGTACTTACTCTTGTAAGGAATAACATTCCTGCACACGAAAGGAAAACCTTCATGGATGGAGCAGAATATCAGCTGCTGCAGATAAAGGTAGACAAGATGGAAATAGAACTCCTGAACTATTACTGTCCGAACAACAAACCCCTGAGTCTCAGCTCTATACAGGTACCAGCCACCAACTTTATAGCAGTTGGAGACTTTAATAGCCACTCCCAGAGCTGGGGCTATAACCATCTAGATCACAGAGGTGAAGAGGTTGAAACTTGGCAAGATGATCACTCCCTAATCCTAGTCAATAATGCCACAGATACTCCTACCTTCTACTCCAGAGGATGGCACACAACCTCAACACCAGATCTTGCCTTCTCCACACCAGATATAGCTGGATCTATTAGTAGAGAAGTAGGAGACCAACTAGGGGGAAGCGACCATCGCCCAATCTTTCTTACTGTCCAGAGTGCAACTCTCAGTACAGGCCCAGCCATTACAAGATGGAACTACAAAAAAGCCAACTGGGGTTTATTCAGGCATCAGGTGAACACGCTGCTGTCTACCCTCAAGGTACAGAACAGAGACATTAATGAAGTGGTAAAAGACTTCAACAGATGCATACTACAAGCTGCAAAAGAAACCATTCCCAAAGGATGCCGGCGTAACTACATACCATACTGGTCCAGCACACTCCAAGAACGTCAGGAAGCTATGGACAAGGCTAGAAAGGACGCAGAGTCTCAGCCTTCACTTGAAACTCACAACAAATGGAAAAAGGCTGTAGCAGAGTTTCAGAGAACAAAGCTAGAAGAAAAGCGGAAAAGCTGGAGAACTAAAACGGCATCGCTGAACCTTGAGAAAGACGGCAGGAAACTTTGGAGATTAGTCAAGTCTCTAAATGAAGAGCATTCCTCACCAAGGCAGACTATCACATTGGATGAAGGTGGCAAACTTTTCAGAGGAAAACAAGCTGCAGACTTGTTTGCTAGAAGATACAGTTCAGAAAGCAACTTACCCATTAACATAGACCATCAGAGAGAGATAAGAAAAGAAATACTGGCAACCATGGGACAGACAGATACTCCTGCCCCAATGAGGGAACCCATCACACTAGGAGAACTACAGAAGGCTATTTCCAAGCTTAAGTTTCAAAAGTCACCCGGCCCAGACAAAATCAGCAACGAAATGCTAGTAAATCTGAGCTCAGCAGCAAAGACAAAACTGCTTGAGATATTCAACCACAGCTGGTTGAAAGGAACGGTACCCCAAGTATGGAGAGAAGCCATCACAATACCCATACTAAAGAAAGGGAAATGTAAGACCGAGGCTGCAAGTTACCGGCCAATCAGTCTCACAAGCTGTGTTGGGAAGACTATGGAGCGAATAGTCAACCACAGATTGAAATGGTATTTAGAGTCTGAGCAGATCCTGGTGCCGGAACAAGCTGGATTTAGAGAATGCTACAGTATAGAAGACCAAGTTACTTACTTGTCTCAAGCAATAGAAGATGCCTTCCAGGAGAAGAAAAAGGTCCTAACGATCTGGGTCGACTTCAAGCAGGCCTTTGACAAGGTGTGGAAAGATGGCCTCATTGCAAAACTTAGGAGAAGTGGAATCCAAGGCAACATGATGAAATGGATCCAGTCATACTTGCATAACAGGAGAGCTAGAGTCACTCTTGACGGTCTGCAGAGCAGAAAAGTGTTGCTCCATCAGGGGGTACCTCAAGGAGGAGTAATTTCCCCAACACTCTTCCTTGTTTACATCAATGACCTGGTGAAAGATCTCCCTGCAGGAGTTAAAGCTGCCTTATATGCAGATGACCTAGTACTCTGGTGCGCTGATGAAAATGTCACCACAGCAAATTATAGAATGCAGCGGGCAGCAGACATGCTAGTGTCATGGGCAGAGAAATGGCTTATCACAATAAACACAGACAAAACCTCCACAACACTGTTCTCCCTCGCCCCCAAGGACAAATCAGCTAACATACACCTAGGGACAACCGTGATCAGGGAAGAAAGCTACCCCACCTATCTTGGGGTGACATTTGACCAAAGGCTTACATGGAATAAGCATATTGAAAATGCAGAAGGAAAGGCCCGAAGACGACTAGGCATACTCAGAAAATTAGCAGGTACCAACTGGGGAGCAAATGAACGAAATCTAAAGAAGATTTATAATGGAGTAATAAGACCACACTTAGAGTTTAGCTCAGCAGCATGGTCATCAGCTGCTAACTCACATCTGCAGTCTTTGGACAAGGTGCAAAATCAAGCTCTCAGGCTCATTACAGGAGCCATGAAAACTACACCAATAACAGAGATGCAGAAGGTTGCTGGATTACAGACATTGTCCCATAGAAGAGACACAAAAACCATGATCCAGATGGAAAAGTACAACAGTATGCCAATGCACCCAATGAAGGCAAGACTAGATGATCTGGCATTGGGACGTCTAAAGCGTAGCAGCTTTGTGCATCGGGGGAAAAGACTTATAAGACAGCATCAAGAAGACCTATCCATGAAGACAACACCACTGAAGCCCACCCTATACCCTGTACCATGGGAGCAGGCCAGCAGTGCCCTCCAAATTAATACAACAGTCAGTGGTCTCACAAGTGGATGTGAGTATAATGATCTGCAAAAACGAACTGCTACATTGAGTATGATCCAAGAAAGCTATCCCGATCAATCATGGATACATGCCTATACAGATGGATCAGCAACTAATGCTGTTAGGAATGGAGGTGCCGGTATCTTTATCTCATATCCTGACAACCACTATGAGACTAGGCACATTCCCACTGGTAAATTCTGTTCCAACTATACAGCTGAGGTTCAAGCTCTAGAGCAGGCTGCAAATATGATTTATAACACCAACTCTGACTGCCACCAGGTAGTCATCCTCACAGATGCACTGTCTGTCCTGCAAGCTCTCAAGGGTGGTAAACTCCCGCATCTGAGAAATGAACTAAACAAGGTAGCTGCCAAAAAGAGAACCATACTTCAGTGGGTACCATCTCATTGTGGTGTACCCGGAAATGAAAAGGCAGATAAACTTGCAAAAAAGGGAGGAGAATGTGAACAAGAAGATAATGAAGTCACATACTTTGAGAAAAAGAGAGCTATCCAGACTATCAGAAGAGAACAGAACCAACCCAAAGACGACTATCACACTCTCGACCGGCAGGGACAGACAACTATTTTTCGACTCAGGACAGGGCATAACAAACTGAATAAACACATGCACAAGCTACGATTGTCTGCTTCACCACTGTGCACATGTGGATTAAACGAACAAACTGCTGAGCATGTTCTACAGGACTGTCCTCTGTATGACCAGTTAAGAAAGATATACTGGCCCAATGACTCAACACTAAACTCAAAGCTATATGGAGTTAAAGAGGAACTTCAAACAACAGTCGAATTCATCATGAGAACTCGTCTGACGGTGTAATCATCAAAGATGCGATCGCAAGAAGAAGAAGAACCTCATTGATGTCTTCTTCCTTTCCCTAAGAAGTTCTCTGTAACAGACTATTTGGTGTTCTAGCCCACTATTTACTTTTGAACTTCTGTCAAAATTTATTCTACGTTGAAGATCTGCTGCTTTGTGTAGCCAACTTCTTCTATAATTTTTTCAAGCTCCACTTAAAAAGCTCCTGCAGATGCGGTATCTGCGCTAGCTGATTCTCCCTTCACTGCTATATTATGCAAATTTGACCTTTTCTTAAATTTCTCAAACCAGCCCCTGCTAGCTCCAAATGTCTCTTCAGCTGATGTCTCTCCTTGTTCAGCCTTCATTGCATTAAATAAAGTTTGTGCTTTAGCCTGGATAAGATCTTGGCTTAGAGGAATGTTGTGGCTGACTTGGTCTTCAATCCACACATTTCTTTGGTATGCACTGGCGTAGCATTTTTAATTTCCTCTAACACTTTAGCTCTGTTCTTTACAATTGGGCTAACTGTAGTGCTTGGTACACCTAGCCTGCGGCCTATTTCAAAATTTAAGATGCCTTGTTCATTAAGCTTGATTAGCTCAAGCTTTTCTTGCAAATTGAGAACCTTATGGGTTCTTTTAACTTTGTCACTACACTTAGGACCCATTATGAATATATTAAAGCACAAAAATAAGTAGTACTGTATAAGGCCTAATCACACAAAAAAGTACAGTATGAAAACTGTACACGTGTCTTATAATCACGATATGAACACTGTCATTAGACTGTTATCACTAAAATAACTATGAACTGTTTACAGTATAATCACAAAAATAATATAGTATGAATAGTTTTGTTATTTTAATCACAAAAAATAAGTAGTATTAATATGTTTAATGACAAATATAAGAGATTCAATGCGGACAACTTAAAAAAAACAGTGCACACCGAACGATTTCTGTTCAAAGACTGAACGACGAAAGAATCAAGATGACGCGCAGTTGTGACCAAATGCGACGAAAGAGCGAAGCGAGCGACGAAATTTGGAAACGTGGTTAGAATTGAAAACCGACGAAAGAGCGAAGCGACGAAAGTCGAAGCGACGGAAGTCGAGGTATGGGTGTATATCCTACAGTAACACTCATCATAGAGAAGAGCTTTTCTGATGGTGCTTATTATAAATATCCATGATTGTATTTTAGCAGCAGAGAGCACATACAAGTAAAAATAGGCCAACATTTTTGTTTCCTTCTTTCCTTCTTTAAAAGAAATTTTTTTTAAACTGGGTTTTGTAAACAGGCTAGAACACGAGTTGTGGCACACTTGTTCTAAAGTAATGAAAAAGAGACATCATTCAGCTCAGTTTCAGCCACCAAGCCTATTCAAATAGAAAAATTATACTCGCCCTCTATGTAAAGCCATGTAGCATATACAAGTTTCATTGCTTCCCATAACTGCTGTTGGAATGAAAAAAAAAAAAAACAAGAAAAATCTTATAGATTTTCCTAATGTTTATGTGTGAGCTTAATATTGATAGGACCATTAGCTAAACCCCCAAAAATATGCTGCCAATAGAAGCCAAGTACTCTTTTTCATTGTTAATAGAAGAAAGACTAAACATTTTTGATATAATGGGTAGGTAGATCTGAAATAATAGTTTGCAGTTTTAAAGATATATTTATATACAGGTAGTTATTAAATCACAGGAGGGAGCACACAGTGTGGTTGAATATTGAATAAAAGACCAAGTGATCACTTTGATTTTAGTGAAAGTGTCTGGCCCAGGCCAAGCGCGCTTGTCTATGGCGAACTGTCAGTGCTGGTCTAACTGCAGGTCTGTGAGGTAAGAGATTTGCCTATTCCGCACTGTTCTGCACGACACGGGTCTTAAACCTGGAATGTTCCTGGCAGTCCAAGTTGCCTGAATAAACCTGTTACGCAAGTGCATAAGGCGTATGTAACGGTCTTGTGCAGGAGTGGTAACTCGTGGTCAGCCACTTCTATGGCGATCAGCAGTGGATCCAGTTTGGTGGAAACAAGCTTGAATGCGTGATATAGTGTTCCTGTGAACATTAAAATGTTGTGATTCAGCTAATATAGTCACTCCAGCAGCTAACATCCCTATAGCTATTGCTCGCTGTTGTTGGTTCAATCTTGGCATTGTCAAAAAAGATGTTTCTGTTGGACTCTTGGTACTCTCTATTTCAACGATTACATTTTCACATGCTTGTGATTAGAGCTACACACTTACCTTCCTTTTATCTGTGATAAATTCTCCCCTATGGCACTTTTCACGTGATTTATCTTGCACCGTGATTATCTCCCCATGAATAGTGCGATCCAATTATAATTGCACGGGTAAGTGAACAACACTCACACAGAAATGTGTGCCAACTTGCATTTGAGTTCACCCAAGAACACACGCAGAGTGCCCTGTTGAATGCTGCATACTTACTTTTTTCCATGAGTATATTAAGAAAACGTTTGATTAGCTAAGTGGTTAGAACACTTTCCTCACATGACATAGTTACTGGCTTCCTGGTTTGAAACCTGGTAGCACCACTATCTAGTCTGTCTAGTTGTAAATGGGTATCTGACTCTGCTAATGAGTTAGGGAAGGTGAGCAGCGAGGAAGGGGACTGGTCTACCCACCTCATAAAAAAACAACCTAGTATAGTGAAGTCTTTAATATTTCATTCCCCTACAGCTAACTTTTTTAAAAATAAAGAAAATAAAAACTGTAATAACTATTTGCAGTGTTCTTTTGTCATTTTTCGCTTATGTGTCGCCTCTGTTTCTTATCATTGTCTCCTGTTTGTTACTGTGTCTGATAAATGGTTAACCCAGAAACAATCCGTGTTTAAAGTGTGTATTTCACTTATAAAACTGACTCAATACACATTTTCATTATTTTTCTTTTGCTCCCCATCAACAGTTACTGAGGGTTCTAGTCTCTCACCCATAACTCCAGTCAGCAGTCAACTAATGTCGCTGAGGTCTTTCGCTCCACTCTTAAACCTACTGTTGAAGTCTGTCTTTCTCTTCCCCCCGCCACCCAACCCCTAATATTAGATGCACACCCTCCCCCCCCCAACTACCATTACTGAGGCATTTTTTCAGTTACACATCCCCTCTCCTAGAATGTGGCAGCTTATGTTTGTCAGAATGCTAGCTCTCTTACAATTTTTAAAACATTAAAATTTTGTCTATTGAAGCAGACTATTTAACTCTGCTGCACCACTGAGAACAGGCTTACCAGCAAATGTCCATTAATGGGCTGTACAGGCACATATTTTAGCAGAGTAATTTATTGCTCACCATGTCATAGCTGACTAGTAGGACATTAACATTCACACTTGCTTGGTGTGTGTTATATTCATCCAACGTGATGTAGGACTGCTGACTGTCGAGTATGTTGTTTAATTAACAAGTTTTAAAATAACTGTAGATTCAACATGTGTTCCGTTTACATAATGTTATTTAATAGGGTCAGAGAATAAACAGCAGTATTTTTATATATAAAAGAATAAGGGTCAGAGATTAAACAGCAGTATTTTTATATATAAAAGAATAAGGGTCAGAGATTAAACAGCAGTATTTTTATATATAAAAGAATAAGGGTCAGAGAATAAACAGCAGTATTTTAATATATAAAAGAATAAGGGTCAGAGATTAAACAGCAGTATTTTTATATATAAAAGAATAAGGGTCAGAGAATAAACAGCAGTATTTTATAATACTTACTTACTTAGTCGTTCCCCTTCTACCATGAGGTGTAGAGGTTTGGAAGAGAGAGCGCCAGACTATCCTATCGGCTGTCTTCCTCCTGGCCTGGTTCCATTCTAGTCCTCGGTCCTTGAAAGATTGTCTAATGTTGTCCTCCCAGCAAACTCTGGGTCGTCCTGGAGGTCTGGATCCCTGGCTCTTTGTTTCCCATGCTTGTCGTGGTAGCCGATCTTCTCCCATTCTGCAGACATGGCCAAACCATCTTAGTTGGGACTGTTCTACTTGGGTCTGCAGGGGGTGGGATTTAAGGCCTTGACGTATCGTCTGGTTGCGGACCATGTCTCTTCTTGTTACTTCAACCACCTTCCTCAGATACCTCATTTCTGAGGTTTGGATCTGGCTTTTGTGGTTTGTAGTCATTGCCCATGACTCGCATCCATATGTCAAGACTGGGACATAGGTGGAGCTGTATACAGCCATCTTCGTTTTCTTACCAACCTCTCTCTTGCTGAGGAATACTCAATTTATGGCCTGAAAAAGTCTCCCAGCTGCTGCTTTTCGAGTGGCCAACTCTTCTTTGATGCCTCCCTTTCAGTCTATAATAGCTCCGAGGTATTAAAAGTGGTCGACCTGCTCCAGGACCTGTTCTCCCAGCTTAATCTGATGTCTTCTTTCTTCTCGTGAAATCAGCATAGATTTTGTTTTAGAGCTGCTTATGACCATCCCTCTCTTCTCCAGCTCTTCCTTCCAGACTTGCAGGTTGGATTGGAGATGTGCCTCTGATTTAGCAATCAGGGCAACATCATCAGCAAATGCCAGCTCTGAAATACAGACCTGTCTCATCTTCCAGTACCCCACTGAATACTTTCTTGTTCTCTCCTTACATGCCTTGATGACATCGTCCATGAGGAGTATGAAAAGATAAGGTGACAGGATATCACCTTGTCTTACACCAGTGGTGGTCCTGAACTCTTCTGACTTATGGTTTGCTGTCCTCACATAATTTCTGCAAGACTTGTAGAAGCTCTGTATAGCATGAATCAGAGGTGCTGGAATGTTCTTCCTTGCCAAACAGTCCCAAAGTTTGCTCCAGGGGACCCTGTCAAACGCCTTTTCCAGATCTATGAAACAAAGATGGATCTCACTCTTATACTCAAGGGCCTTTTCACTCAGCTGTCTGAGTGTGAAGATTAGGTCTTGAGTACTTCGGTTTGCTCGGAATCCGCACTGGACCTCATTCAATTGTGGCTCAGCTAGGCGTCGGAGTCTCTGCTCTAGGATTCTTGAGTAGATTTTACCAGGGACACTGAGAAGGGATATGCCTCTATGGTTTCCACATTGTCGATTGTCACCCTTTTTGAAAATTGGTGTTATGATGGCAATCTCCCAATCCTTTGGTATGGTCTTGTTGCACCACGCTGTCTGTAGGACCCTTAAGAGTAATAGGTCGCCTGATGCTCCCATGTACTTAACCATTTCTGGTGTTATACCATCATGGCCTGCTGCTTTGCCCATCTTGATTTTCTGCAGTGCTGCCTTCAGTTCTTCCATCTTTATGTCATCTTCACCATCATTGGTTTTCTCTTCTGTGCTAGTGGTTATCATTTCTGATGATTCACCATGCTCACCATCCAGGAGTTCTGAGAAATATTCTTTCCATCTTTCCATTACTTCCTTCGGGGCAGTAAGTAGTTTGCCTTGCTTGTCCTTTATAAATTTGAGAGGGCATTGTTTTTCCTTCCTCATGTTCTTTAGGGTCTTATAGAACAATTTCTGGTTTTCTTGCGCATCTTTTTCTAGCTTTTCTCCAAATTTTTCCCAGGACTTCTGTTTTGCTGCTAGCACCTTACAGGGTATACAGGAACAAGGTTCAATATTTAATTCGCAAAGAAGAGAAAAATCATTTTAGAAATATGGTTCAGAACAAATCAAATAGTAAGGAAATATGGAAGGCAATTGACACCTTAGCGAAAAAAACGTAATGCACCAGACTCATTCTCTTCCAACACTTCATTTACTTGCACCGACTTCAGCAATCACTTTCAAGCAGAAATAAACAGTCTGAAATCCACAATACCACCTTCCTGTAGTGACTTAGACAAACTTTCAGCATTCTGTAAGAACAAATGTACAAACTCAGTTCCACCTGACATTCCTTTTATGACAGTTAATGAAGTGTATAACTATCTTATTGGCCTTAAAGATAATAGCTCATCAGGGCTTGACGGAATTAGTAATCGAATACTGCGTTACGCCGCACCAGCTATTAGTGATTCACTAACTTTTATACAAGGTATATAATCAATGTATCGCTAAAAGTTATTTTCCTTCGGCCTTTAAGATTGCCAAAGTATATCCTCTCTTCAAACCTGGTTCATCAGATAACAGTAATCTTGGTAACTATAGACCAATTTCTCTTTTATCATCGCTTTCTAAACCACTAGAAAAACACATACATAAAGCAACACTACATTACCTAGTTAGCAATGACTTGCTAATTGACAGTCAGTCAGGGTTTCGACAAAAGCATTCATGCCACACAGCTCTAACTAAGATGATAGACAACTTGCACCTAAACATAAATAACGATAACATATGTGGAGCAATCTTTGTAGACTTTAGGAAAGCATTTGATATGTTAGATCACGCTGTTTTAATAAGAAAATTAGAAACAATGAAAGTTAACTTTAAACTGGTGACATTACTTAAATCATTCCTGTCCGACAGACAGCAAGTAGTGTGGTACAATAACTTCTTGTCAAGCCTAACTATTATTTACACCGGTGTTCCTCAGGGTTCTATTCTTGGCCCTCTATTTTTTTCCATTTACATAAATGACCTTCCACTACACATCGAGCACTCATCCTGCGACCTATTTGCCGATGACTGTACCATTTATACTAGTGATAAAAGTTGCAACACGCTAGAAATATTATTACAAAGCGACACAGACAGTCTTATTAAGTGGAGCAATGAAAATTGCATGCAAATAAATATCATTAAAACAAAATGTATGATAATATCAACTAGACAAAAATTACAAAACTCACCGAAAACAACACTTCAGCTCTACATTGGAACCTCTTTAACCCTTTGAACCCTGGCAACCCAGCCTGTAAAATCCCATTCCCCTGGGCTCCTGAGCAAAAAATGCATAAAACAGACACATAAGCAAAACTAGTTACTGTGACACAACAATATAGTCAGTTTTAACTATTTTATATCATATTGACTGACCTGATCATCTCCAATATTCCTGCTTAGTGTGCCAGTCCTCCCAGCATGTAGACCCTTCCTTTAGGCACAGATAGCTTTCACAATATTTACACCAGAATTTAGTCTTCACTTTTTTGAATGGTCTGTCTTTGTAGGCCATGTCTGGGAAGTCACTAACATGTTTGTTGAATTTGTATGCACACACAACACAAATGTTATTGCCAGTAGCTTGTGGAGACACTTGAGGATGATGCAAGCCCACATTTTGCAGCCTCTGATGTGCATCAACACGGTTGTGAAGCTTCATTGCCGCTGTTCTGTAATCGCCAATGAGTGATAAACAGATTTCATTCATGAACATACCAAATGTTCTGTAGCGTCTTCCAGTTACATTGTGGGTGTCATGAAATATTCTAATCCACATATATAAATTATTAGGTAAATATGAAGCCTAACAAATAAAATTAATAAAGAGAAGAGCAATGGTAAAATAACAGTGCTGTCACAAAGAATGTACTCGAAATCCCCCTTGTTTTCTGCTTCGTCTGCAAATTGTAACGCTTTCACGTTGATAGTAAAAGCTTACTGTATTATACCCGCTTTCTTCAATGAAACGTGTGCTGTATTTCTTGGAAAAACATTAAGAGGCAGACTGCGTAATGACCTAAATTTTAAATTCCATTCATGTCTTTTTCTACATTACGTTACCAAAACGAACGAACAGATGGACAAAAGGATAGCGAGAAGGGAGAGGCAGAAAGCCGAACATTAAACACGCGTCGCGCGATACACAATTACTACTATCACGCGTGTTAGGCTACAAGCACTAATTTTTTTTTTCAGACGGACAGTGATAAAATACACTACCCTTCCCCAGAGTTAGGTTTTAAAATCATAAAAAACGCTTATTAGGAAAGATAACAATAGATGGGTTTACGGTTGAAAACATAACAGTACCCAGACAGCATATCTTCGAAACAGGAGGTAGAAAATACATATTTTGAACGCAGCCACGTAGCTCTTTTAAAGTGGGAAAATTGGGTTCCTTAGGGCTTGCTGACAAATAATATGTAAAACGTTACGCCAATAGTCCAGGAATTAATAAATTATACCCAAAATAAAATAGTGAGGCTGCCTGACAGCATGAAATCATTTCTGCTCATAAAATTTTTTTATAACGTGTTTGAAAAAAACCTTACGTTACATAAATAGCCTACCATGTAAACTCCAAATTGATTGGAGCGCAACAAATGAAAGCCTAACCACGATTGGTCGGGCTATAAATACTATCTTGGTTGTTAGGGGAAACGGGAAAAGGTAACATTTTTTCAAACACTTGTCGAAACGTGGCTCATTGGCCAGTCTCGCTGATATACACACTTGGGAGCGTTAGTTCGAGACCACTTGTTTAAAATAGCTTGATAAAGCATCAGTGCGTTGAAGCCAGCTCATAATTGTGTTAAATAAAAGCCTGGAACATAGGCAGATGGAAATTTGTGCCAGTTTGTGCCAGAATTCATTGCTAATCAACGTATCTGTGTTTATTCGTATGAATTGTGGTAAGCTTGAACCATTCAATATCTTTTAATGAAAATTGAATGTGAATTGTTGATTTATGCCTGTATATATATATGTGTAGTTCAGTGGCCAACGTGAGGTAAAGCCTGTAATGCTCCAGCCTGAACAGAGGGTGTCGGAGAGAAGTAAAACGGCATGGAATGGCCAAATAGTACACTGACACCTGGATGATTGATTAGACAGAAATAATGCTGGAAGTGCAGAGGCGTAGTGACCATTAAGAAGGGTAATACTGGAATAAAGTATTTCAAATGAAGCTGACAGTTGGCCTAATGCTCTGAACTCAATGTTTGTGCTGTGTTGTGATCAATGTAACAGGAGAGTTTAAGTTAGTTATGAAGTAGAAGGTACATCCTTCTTGATTTCAGGGACAGTGGTCTTGATGGTACTGAGCAGCACCTAGTCAGAGCTTTGCTGAATCCAGTGTCGGACAGCATACTCCTTGGTCCTTTTAGCTATCAGTGAGGTGTCTCCAGAGCCCAGAGGAGAATTCGAGCAGAGGAGTCCTTTCCTGCCGCCATCACGCCAGATAAGCTAACTTGGCCAGCTGAGCTCAACATTATGTCCCCTCATCTTGAACTGACTTTTTAAAATTAACATTAAGAGGGGAATTTACTTGTCTTAAAATCAGGAACTGTGAACATCTCCAATACTGGTCCCTAAAGACAAACTATTGAAGTCATGATGACAAATACCAACAGAGCTTGAACAAAACAAAACCAGTATTACCTCATTTTACCACTACACAACTGACACACATAGAACATTTGTAATAATATATGTCACTACAATATTCATATTAAATACATTCTGTACATAACTTGTAATTTAAATTGATTGTGATTCCTGGTTCCCTTGTAGTTGAATCATGACACATATTCATTCATGCCAGTAATGAATACATATTGTTATTTGAAAGTTTATCAGTGACTCTTTTAAGATATCTTTGTAGAGTGTTGTGTGTATGTGAGTGTCACAGTGTTGTCAAGAGTAGTGGATTACATTAAATTGTTTATCTGTCTGTTGTTGTGACTTACACTTCATCATACACATACCCTAGACACATAACATAGCATCACACTATTCCAGAATAATTCTGACTGAGATATAGAGATATGTGGTAGCAAGTAAGGTTATCTATAATACACTACTCTTAATAGATATAGATGCCTTCACAGCTGATCTCAGTCAGTACACTAGGTCCCCTATAAATATTTATAACATCCCACTTCACCACATATATTGGGGGCTCGTCCGGGATTTTGAATCTTTCCCTATTAAAAATATTGGGGGTAATTCACTTCAGGGAATATAAGAATTAAAAGGTATCCTTGGGTGGAATTAAATAAGGTTGAGCTCACGGTGCCTGTGTTGTCCATTAGATATAGAGTTAGAAATTGAATTGTTGGGTAGACATTATAAAAATTTACCTGATAGACAATGGCGGACCTGGCCAAATTTCGATCTGCTGCGGTTCAGACTGCAAAAGAGTTAGGATTAGATGGGCAAGTTATGGTTGCCTATGTCACAATGGAATGTGACAAATTTATTGAACGCGAAGAAAGAAGATTAGAAAAAGAAGCCGAAAGAAGGTTAGAGGCTGAAAGGGAAATTAAGAAGTTACAATTTGAAGCTGAGGCTGAGACTAAGAGGTTGCAAGCTGAGGCTGAGACTAAGAGGTTGCAGATTGAGGCTGACAAAGAGGCTAAAGCATTGGAAGCCGAGGAAAGAAGACAAGCTGCAGAAAGGGAAGAGAAGAGATTAGCTGCAGAGAGGGAAGCAGAAAAGGAGGAGAAGAGATTACAAAGGGAACATGAGTTACGACTAAGGGAGTTTGAGTTTCAAGGCCATGCTCCTGAAAATGGTGCCAGTCCCTTTGCCTCTGATGCTACGGTTACTCAGGGAGCCTCAACCTCAGCTATGAACTTTCATTTAGATCATTTTGTTGAGAAAGACGATGATATTGAGAGCTATATAAATAGGTATGAACTATTAGCTACCACGTATGGGTTAGAGAGAGAAAGGTGGAGCTTAAAGTTATCTCAGGGACTTCGTGGGGCAGCTTATGAAGTTTTTGCAAAAATGAGCAGAGGTGATCAGGAAAATTATGACATGCTAAAGCAGGCTCTTTTGTTAAGGTATGAAAAGAATGCAGAGTTTTACAGGAAAAAATTTAGGAATGCTAAACTACTGTCAGGTGAAACCTATCACCAGTTCTCTGCACGAATCGAGACATACTTGGAGAAATGGACTTCTCTGGGGAAAACCCAAGATCTTAAGGAAATGGTCCTTATAGAGCAACTAAGAGAGTCCATGGCTCCAGACCTGAGAAAGTTTCTCATGGAACAAGGTGCAGAGAGGCTGGGTGAGTTGCTAAATGTTGCTGAAAGGTATCAAGCAGCTCAAGCAGAGGTAACAGGTAATAAAAAGAAACAGGTGGATAACTTTAGGGCACCACAGAACTTTAATAAATTTGATCCTAGGGATCAAAATAAAGGTAAGCACCAATTTGATAGGCCACGGTATGACAATAAAAATAAATTCCCACAATTCGATGAAAGGAAATATGATGAAAGAAAATCTTTCAACCAAGGAAAAAGGTGGTGTAAGAATTGTCAGATGGACAATCATGACACTGACCGTTGCAGAAGGAAACCTGTGTATATGGCAACCCTTCAGGTCAGGTCGACCTCAAGACAGGAGGAGGATATTATGTTAGATACCACTCCAGAAGAGATGAGGAAGGCACAGGCTGGGGATAAAACACTCAAGCCTTGTTTCAGAAAATTGTCAACTTGTCATACAACTCCAGGCAAGGGAGATTTTTACATGAAAAACAAGTTGATGTATAGGAAGACTGGAGCTAGATCCAATGGTCACGGACAGCTGGTTCTTCCAAAAAGATATAGGACAGAATTAATAAGGAGCCTACATGTGAAACCAGATGGGGACCATGAGAAAATAGGTACCATCATTCAAAAGGTGGCTCACAATTATTATTGGCCCAAAGCAAGATGGGACATTGAGAACTTTGTAGAAAGGTGTAGCATAGCACATGAGGGAACACCCACAAGTGGGAACATGGATCAGGACCTGGACACGCCCCGAGGCAAAATTAGGCCTGATAATAAAAAGAGATATAGATTTGATAAAGTGGACCAAATGGAATGGGAAGCCCCTTTTCACGGACAAGCTTCACTTAACTGTTTTACAATGGCCACTATGCGGAGAGTGCAAAAGGATGTCTTACCCCAGGATAAGCCGACAATCCCTCAATCGGACTTAAACAAACTGGAGGAAGAGGATGTAGGGAGGAAATCTCTCATCAAGAATTTTAAGAGGGGAGAAAGCCCCAAAAGAAAAATTGGTAGCGGTCGTTTTGTGCATGAAAATTCTGGGAGGAAAAATCATCACTATAAAGCTTCGAGTGGAAGAGACCATACCGGTGCATGGACAAATAGGTCCACACAATTAAAGGTCCATATGTAGCTTTGTTAAGAACGTGGACTGATGAAAAGGCAGAGGAAAACATTACATCTTCATACCAATATGTGAATGAGCTGACCACTCGGTTGAAAACTGGCTGGAAACTTGCCAATGAAAATTTGAAACAAGCCAGGAAGAAACATGCTGCCTATTATAACAGGAAGGCGAAAGACAGAAATTTGGCTGTGGGAGAGAAAGTACTGCTTCTTTTGCCCGGGAGTCAGAATAAGTTACAAATTGGATGGCAGGGTCCATATACAGTTTTAGAGAAGGTGTCTAGAACAAATTATAAGATAGATAAGAAGGGGAAAGAAAAAATCTATCATGTGAATCTCCTGAAGAAATATTTGGAAAGAGAACATCAGGAAGAGACACACTTGTTGACCTTGTCCATCGCCATGGAGATGAAAAAGGAACCACTTTCATCATTTGAATATCCATTACACACCTGTGAGACAGCAGCACAGGTGAAAATCAGTACACATTTAACGAAAACTCAGAAAGAGAGAGTGCAACAGGTTCTAAATAATCATGCAGAGGTGTTAACAGACCGACCAGGGCATACAAACCTATTGGAATATGATATGAAAACTGATAGACCCCACACCTGTCTGTATGAAACCATATTCGATTCCGTTTGCTAAGGAGAAAGCTTTGAAGGAAGAGATAGACTATCTGTTGAAGGAAGGAATTATTTCGCACAGTGAGTCTTCGTATAGTTCCGGGGTGGTACTCTTAAGGAAGCCCTCTGGAGAACATAGACTCTGTATAGATTACAGGAGACTGAATGCTATTACAGAAGGACAGGTGGATCCATTGCCGGATACAAATCAGCTGTTTGCCAGGCTAAATAAAGCTAAATATTTCTCAAAAGTGGATCTGAGTAAAGGATACTATCAGATTCCAGTAAAGCCTGAGGTTAGACCATACCTAGCTTTTAGTACCTCAGAAGGACACTATGAGTTTAATAGATTGCCATTTGGATTGAAGAATGCGCCTAGTGTCTTCTCTAGAATGATGAGAAAATTATTGGATCCTCTGAATAATCCCTGTATAACAAATTTTATGGATGATATCCTTATAGCAACAGAAACATTTGAGGAACACATTGACTCTCTGAACATGCTGTTTGATCGACTTAGGGAGGCAAATTTAACAGCCCGACCAACCAAATGTTGCGTTGGATGTAAAGAATTGGAATTTTTGGGACACACAGTTTATCAGGGAAACATGACCCCTGACCCAAAGAACTTAGAGAAACTACAGAAAGCCCCGAGACCACAAACCAAGAAGGACGTGAGATCCTTTGTCTCCTTATGTGGTTTCTACCAGAAGTATATCAAAAACTTTAATTCCATATGTGCACCGTTAACTGAATTGACACGTAAAGGACATCCAGATCGCATTACATGGACTCCACAATGTGAAATGACTTACCAAGAGTTGAAGGAAAAGCTCACAAGTAAACCCATTTTGAAATTACCTGACTTAAGTCAAGAATTCATAGTAAGGACGGATGCAAGTAATATTGGGTTAGGTGCAACTCTACTACAGAAATCAGATGCATTGGATGGGGAATTAAGCCCAGTGGCATATGCTAGCAGAAAGTTGAATAAAGCTGAAATCAACTACTCAACTAGCGAAAAAGAATGTCTTGCAGTAATATGGGCAATAAAGAAATTCAATATTTATCTATATGGGAAGGCATTTAAGTTGCAAACAGATCACAAACCTTTATCGTTTTTAGCACAGGCTAAGCATGAGAACTCTAGGTTACTCCGATGGTATTTGCTTTTGGCTCCATATAATTTTAGCATCGAGTATATATATCTGGAAAAACCAATTTGGGAGCGGATTTTTTAAGCCGCCATCCGTGTGATGAGAATCACCGTAAACCCCAGAAATAATAATAAATTTCTCTATGTGTATATAGAATAAAGGACTGACATATAATGTCTGTTTTAAGAGGGGAGGTGTCATGAAATATTCTAATCCACATATATAAATTATTAGGTAAATATGAAGCCTAACAAATAAAATTAATAAAGAGAAGAGCAATGGTAAAATAACAGTGCTGTCACAAAGAATGTACTCGAAATCCCCCTTGTTTTCTGCTTCGTCTGCAAATTGTAACGCTTTCACGTTGATAGTAAAAGCTTACTGTATTATACCCGCTTTCTTCAATGAAACGTGTGCTGTATTTCTTGGAAAAACATTAAGAGGCAGACTGCGTAATGACCTAAATTTTAAATTCCATTCATGTCTTTTTCTACATTACGTTACCAAAACGAACGAACAGATGGACAAAAGGATAGCGAGAAGGGAGAGGCAGAAAGCCGAACATTAAACACGCGTCGCGCGATACACAATTACTACTATCACGCGTGTTAGGCTACAAGCACTAATTTTTTTTTCAGACGGACAGTGATAAAATACACTACCCTTCCCCAGAGTTAGGTTTTAAAATCATAAAAAACGCTTATTAGGAAAGATAACAATAGATGGGTTTACGGTTGAAAACATAACAGTACCCAGACAGCATATCTTCGAAACAGGAGGTAGAAAATACATATTTTGAACGCAGCCACGTAGCTCTTTTAAAGTGGGAAAATTGGGTTCCTTAGGGCTTGCTGACAAATAATATGTAAAACGTTACGCCAATAGTCCAGGAATTAATAAATTATACCCAAAATAAAATAGTGAGGCTGCCTGACAGCATGAAATCATTTCTGCTCATAAAATTTTTTATAACGTGTTTGAAAAAAACCTTACGTTACATAAATAGCCTACCATGTAAACTCCAAATTGATTGGAGCGCAACAAATGAAAGCCTAACCACGATTGGTCGGGCTATAAATACTATCTTGGTTGTTAGGGGAAACGGGAAAAGGTAACATTTTTTCAAACACTTGTCGAAACGTGGCTCATTGGCCAGTCTCGCTGATATACACACTTGGGAGCGTTAGTTCGAGACCACTTGTTTAAAATAGCTTGATAAAGCATCAGTGCGTTGAAGCCAGCTCATAATTGTGTTAAATAAAAGCCTGGAACATAGGCAGATAGAAATTTGTGCCAGTTTGTGCCAGAATTCATTGCTAATCAACGTATCTGTGTTTATTCGTATGAATTGTGGTAAGCTTGAACCATTCAATATCTTTTAATGAAAATTGAATGTGAATTGTTGATTTATGCCTGTATATATATATGTGTAGTTCAGTGGCCAACGTGAGGTAAAGCCTGTAATGCTCCAGCCTGAACAGAGGGTGTCGGAGAGAAGTAAAACGGCATGGAATGGCCAAATAGTACACTGACACCTGGATGATTGATTAGACAGAAATAATGCTGGAAGTGCAGAGGCGTAGTGACCATTAAGAAGGGTAATACTGGAATAAAGTATTTCAAATGAAGCTGACAGTTGGCCTAATGCTCTGAACTCAATGTTTGTGCTGTGTTGTGATCAATGTAACAGGAGAGTTTAAGTTAGTTATGAAGTAGAAGGTACATCCTTCTTGATTTCAGGGACAGTGGTCTTGATGGTACTGAGCAGCACCTAGTCAGAGCTTTGCTGAATCCAGTGTCGGACAGCATACTCCTTGGTCCTTTTAGCTATCAGTGAGGTGTCTCCAGAGCCCAGAGGAGAATTCGAGCAGAGGAGTCCTTTCCTGCCGCCATCACGCCAGATAAGCTAACTTGGCCAGCTGAGCTCAACATTATGTCCCCTCATCTTGAACTGACTTTTTAAAATTAACATTAAGAGGGGAATTTACTTGTCTTAAAATCAGGAACTGTGAACATCTCCAATACTGGTCCCTAAAGACAAACTATTGAAGTCATGATGACAAATACCAACAGAGCTTGAACAAAACAAAACCAGTATTACCTCATTTTACCACTACACAACTGACACACATAGAACATTTGTAATAATATATGTCACTACAATATTCATATTAAATACATTCTGTACATAACTTGTAATTTAAATTGATTGTGATTCCTGGTTCCCTTGTAGTTGAATCAGGACACATATTCATTCATGCCAGTAATGAATACATATTGTTATTTGAAAGTTTATCAGTGACTCTTTTAAGATATCTTTGTAGAGTGTTGTGTGTATGTGAGTGTCACAGTGTTGTCAAGAGTAGTGGATTACATTAAATTGTTTATCTGTCTGTTGTTGTGACTTACACTTCATCATACACATACCCTAGACACATAACGTAGCATCACACTATTCCAGAATAATTCTGACTGAGATATAGAGATATGTGGTAGCAAGTAAGGTTATCTATAATACACTACTCTTAATAGATATAGATGCCTTCACAGCTGATCTCAGTCAGTACACTAGGTCCCCTATAAATATTTATAACATCCCACTTCACCACAGTGGGGATTGTATTTATTCATTAGTATATAGGCATTATTGCATGCCCACGTGAAAAATTTCACTATGAGCTGTCGAGGCCAGCGATAATGCCGGCGCGTTTTATTGAGACGACAAACTTGGTCGTTGACATCGCAGCCACCCATGAAAGTATTGTAGTCAATACAAAGTTGTAGAGTTTGAACATCCACAGTTGTTCCATCCTTGTTTCTCCTTCTAACAGTTCCCATTTCTGTTGGGTTATGATAATTAGATATAAAATTGATGGGTCTTTGGTCCATCCATACAAGGCAAACAGTGTTATTGAAACAGACAAATTCTGATTGCCCCCTGCACATTTTCTTCTTTCCTGACAGTTCTTTTGGATAATATTTCCTATTTGTCATTGCTGTCCCTACTGCAAGTGTTCCATAATCACTGTATAACTTGTCAAAGAGAGTTACACTGTTATAAAATCTGTCCATGACAAGAATATGGTTTTTGTTTGCCAAATCACCTGAAGTCAAAATCCTGATGACGACACTACCAACAACACCGAGTTCTGGAATAACATCCTCTGTTTTTCCAGTGTAAATTTCCAAATTTAGAATATAGCCCGAGCTCGCTTCACATGCCATGCAAGCCTTTATTCCCCACTTTACGGGCTTTGATTTTATGTATTGTTTGAAGGCAAGTCTGCTTTTAGTGGGGATCATGCCCTCGTCTAAACTCAAGTGTTGTGTGGGGGTGAATAATAATATCGAAATCTTGGAAGCAACAAATTCAGCATGGGCCTTACTTTGTACAGTTTATCTGCTTTATCCAGAGCAGGGTCCTCTTCATCTACAAGATGAAGAAGTGTCCATATAGCAAGAAAGCGATCGCGTTCCATTACAGTGCGAAATCCAGGAGTTTGCGAAATGAAGTTCGAAGACGAGCTGGACCAGTAATCTTCGTAACGTGGTTTATTCACACTGTGCTCCATTTGAAGACGCAGTCCAAAGAATGCTTTTACCTCTGGCACTGTTACATCTTTATAATTTTTAGCATAGTAGCTGGTTGGCTTTTTGCTTTTTACTTGCTCTGCACGTCTGTTTGTCTGCTCACACAAATTGTGCCAGAAATTACTGTCGAGGAAAATTTCCAAAAACTCAATGGCTTTACTCTCAGGAGAAATGGAATCTGGAATATTCTTAGGGCCTATCTGTTCCATAAATGTTGTGTCTACGGTAAACATAGGTCTAAATATATTTGCAGTAGACCAACCTGTATCAAATTTACTTGATACATTGTGTGGGATACGCCCCTTTCCACGCCCCTGCACCAAAGCCCGATCCCCTGAGGGGCCAGGAACAGGGTTAGAACTAGCTTGATCATAATCTGATTCACAAGTTTCGTCACTCGATTCATTTTCGATGTCACTTTCACAATAATCATCATCTAAATCTAATTCATCATCCTACGAATCATTGAGCACAAGTTCAACAGCTTGTTCCGTTGTTAGCCTTTTAGAATGGCTATTTCCTGGATTTTCAACACGCCTTTTCATTGTGAAAACAGTTAAAAAATTGCAAAATATTATCACGTCCTGGGCGCCGCCATTTTGGTCTAACATTCCACAAGATATGTGTACTTCATAACGTCATTATTTTTTACACATTTCCATTCCCACCCCATTTTGCTAAGCTAGGTGTGTCAGACCGAGATTACGGTCTCTCGGGGAGAGGATTTTTTAAGCACGGACCGAAATTTCGGGACCTCGGGTTCAAAAGGTTAATTGAAAATGTAAATGAAAATAAAACACTAGGACTCATAATTGACCAACATTTAAGTTGGAATTCGCATGTACAAGCACTGACCAAACAAACGGCACAAAAAGTTTACCAGTTAGCTAAAATCAAACATTTCCTAGATGAGGAGACACGAAAAATGTTCTATACATCCCAGATACAAACACATCTAGACTATTGTTCCACAATTTGGGATGGCTGCACCATGTCCAACACTAAAAGACTCTATTCATTACAAAAACGTGCAGTGCGCCTAATTTCAGACAAAAACCTCACACAGTGTGTAGACGCATATACATATCTTAACATATTACCACTAAGAAAGCGCCTTCTCTTCAACAAAGCCAAATTTATTCACAATATCTTGTCACAGAATGCTCCAATGTATCTGAGGCCTATTTTCAAATGCAGCGGAAGACGCAGTCAACGCTTAAATAAATTACACATGCCCAAGCCTAGGCTCGACTTATTCAAGAAAAGTTTAGCTTTTTCTGCTGCTCATCTGTGGAATACTCTTTCACACGACTTAAAAAATACTCTTAGTCCATATTCATTCAATCACAGACTTTTCAAACACATCATGAGTGCAGATTATATGCCACCCTAATTTCATTATGTTCTTAAATGTACTGTAAATCTGTGTAACTGTTATTGTACTGTTACAATGTTGGGATTTTATTTTATTTTGTTATTTTATTATTTAAGTAATATTTAGGATACATGTGAAAATAAATGGATTCAGTATGGAAGATGAGAGAAAGGAAGGGCAGAATGTTAGACGGGCCTGCGTGCCCAATTCTAAACCCTTTGAAAATAAAGTTCGTTCGTTCTTTGCTTCTATTCTGAGTGTTACATATTCTCTATATTTCTCCATTTGTCCTGTTGTATTTTTAGCTCCTAAGTATTGTTTACATGCCATTTTCTTCTCTCTTATTTTCTCTTTGACTTCCTCTGTCCACCAAGGTGTCCTCTTTCTCTTGTTCCCAAGTCAGACTTCACCACATGCTTCTGCAGCAGCTGTCTTTATGATGTCCTTGAATTTAAGCCAGAGGGTTTCCAAGTCATCAGGTTGTTCTTCTGTGTTGCTCACCGCTGCAGCAATAAGCCCCTGATATCTGGTCTTAATTTCTGGCTCTCTCAGCTTGTAGGTCTTAATGCTCATTTCTCCCATTCGTTTACTTAGTTTCTTGCGTGATGCTGGGCAGTTCCTAGGCTGAGCAACTCTTTCAGTTGTTCTTTTGATTGTAAGCAGGTAGTGATCACTTCCAATGGGAGCCGCGCTGGTGTAATGGCTTCGGCGTTGTACTGGCGACCGGGTGTTCATGGTTCAAACCCGGGCGTCGGCGTTTGAAGAAATGTTTACGGCCGGAAATTTGACTGAATAACCTGAATGGCTCCTGTGATAAACCCTCTGTGGATGGGAAGGAGCGAAGCTCCTGACCAGGTTGGAAGGAAAGTCCTCAGGTTCCCCAGCCTCGCAATGACATGTCATTGGGCCGAAGGGCTGAAAGCCCAAGTGCCGCTGGTTAAGGAAAAAAAAAAAAAAAAAAAAAAAATCACTTCCAATCTCTGGCCCCCTCCAGACTCTAGCATCCCGGACATATTTGAATGAGCTCCTCCTAACAGTGGCATAGTCGATCACTGACTTCTCATTCTTTGTTGGTTCACATCAAGTGTATGCATGTATGCGCTTATGGGGGAACTTTGTGTTTGTAATGATCAGATTCTGCTCACTGCAGAATCTAAGGAGTCGCTTTCCATTGTCATTGAGAGTATCTTCTCCATATCTTCCGATAACTCCACCCCATCTAACATTGTCATTTCCAACTCTGGCATTGAAATCTCCGAGCATGATAATTTCATCTAGGCAGTCATCCACTGTCCTTTGAAGCAGCTCGAAGAATTCTTCCTTGACCTCTGCTCTCTCATCCTCATTTGGCCCATACACTATGACCAGGTTGACTATGGTTTCTCCTTCTTTTAGTTTTACAACCATAATGCGCTCCGAGACAAAGTTCCATCCCTTGATACTATCTTTTGGGTGTTTGGCCACAATGCAACCCACTCCTCATTAGCTCTTTCAGATGTGGGTACACCACTGTAGAGCAGCGTGTTGCCATCGAGATCCATGACTCCTTGTCCTTTTTTCTTTGTTTCCGTTATAGCCAGGATTTCTAGTTTTGCTTTCCTCATCTCTTCCACCAGCTCCTCTTCTTTCCCATTTATACTTCTTGTGTTCCAAGTTCCAATTTTTACCTCTACACCTCACGGTAGAAGGGGAACGACTAAGTAAGTAGTAAGTAAGTAAGTGTTCCAAGTTCCATAATTCGTAGTCCGTAGTCCGTTCCAGTTCATCGCCTTTAGAATCGGCCCGGTTTTCTCTCTTGTAGTTCTCGTAATCAAAAGTTTAAAGCAAACAGGTGATTGGCCTGTTGTGCCTTTGCATGGTGGAGGGGCTGCCTCCTTACGGCCTCCATGCAGGCCGCCCTCCTCCTTTTTCAGCCGGGCGTGGGACCGCCCTAGGCGGAGTTAGTATTTTATAATTTGAAAGAAAAGGCCTACTGCACCCTCAGGCATGTCATACGAGGCAACTAATATGAGGCTGGCAACCTCATCGTATAAAAGAAAGTGCCACAGAAACCACCACTACAAGTGTATGAGAATGCTTGCTGCAGGCTTCCTGGAAGGGGACTGACTGCAGTGGTGGCTCCATGCTCAGTAAGGAGCTCAAAGAAAAATGATGAGGATTATGATTTTATATGTCTCTTGAGTGTGGATATTTGATCTACCTGAGCAGTTGTTGTTACTGTTAATTTACTGCATCCTGGCATTTCCTTATGTTAGCAAATCAGATTCTCTGTTTCATATTTAAGTCACTAAGAACTTCTGTTATATTGAACTAAAAATTACTCCCCTGTCATGTAAGGCAGTGTTCCACTGTACGTTTACCATGTTACATTTGATACCATATTAGTCAGCCAAGAGAAGGCAAGTTATTTTACTTATTTATGTACATAGAGATGATGGTTTGAAATGATGAACATTTGGACGTGTGTTCGATAATGACTAAACAAAAAGAATTCAGAGACGTAATAATAATAGGTAAGGATTAGGGTTCCTAAACCTAACCCTAACATTAATCCTTACTTGTAATGTAATGTAATAGCCTTTTCTGTCATAACTTATTTATTTTGATGGTATCAAAGAACATGTCCCACTATAATTCATTTCAGTCTGATGGTAAATGCACTATGTTCTGCTTTAATTACATCAATTTAAAGACCACATTTGTCTAATGGTTTCAGTGATCAAGTTGATAAAAATCTTATTTGAAAGTGAGAAGGCCCATTGTTAGATTTCTGGGTTGAATTACGGTATACTGTGCAGTCGACCAAGTTGCAACAGTCTTGTTCCAAATAAGGTTAGATGACAATTAATATGATGAATTCTGAGAAAGTCCTTCCCTTAAGGAGGCAAATTTATATGTTCCCATGCTCCATATATATTATTTTTATGAGCCTGAATATTTTTATGAGCCTGAGATCTGCACATAAAATTATGTGGATTCAAAATATGGAACTAGTATATATGTTGTTGAATATAAATATGTAACACTCAGCTTTATCAGATTGGGTGACCAGTTTACTTCCTCACTGCCTTTGCTTTCCCTAACTCAAGAGCAGAGTAAGGTAATCATTGTTACAGAGCTGGTTAGACTGCAGCATGACATAGCCTGGTTTCAAACTTGTGCTTGCACAAAACAGAAGGATTAAAGAAATATGATAGGATCACCAGTGTGGAAGTAATGGACAGAATCAAATACTAGTGCAACAAGAGATGAAGAGAGGATATTGGCAATGGGTAGGAAATACTTTGGGGACATCAAGGCAGTCTTTGTTCTGGAATACTTAGAGTAAAAGATATAGAGGAAGGCCTAGAAATACATGAAGATAGATCTGGAGACAGAGTATGAGGAATATTGAAGATGTAGAAAGGACTGAAGCAGATGGCACATGACTGGATGGCTTACATTAACTATTTAAGGGCTTGTGTTCCACAGTTAGCTAAGGAGCAAAGAAGAAATTGAAAATTCTGCACACAGGACCCATCTTCTTCTTTGTCGTTTGCTCTCAAATAACCACATCTATCTCTGCTATAAAGCTAGCAGTCCATGTCAGGCGTCTCTCTTCATCATAGAGTTTCTCCCTCATCTAGGTTAGAGGAGGCCATGCTGCCACCTTGCTGCTCTCATGGAGCCGACAGCCTAGGAGAACATGTTCTACTTTTTGTTTGTCCTCCCCACATGGACATACAAGGGGATTGACATAAGTCTTGGGCCTGACCATGAAGGACATGTCACAGAGAGCTGAAATTTTGTATAGTGTTTATTCCTTTTCAATATAGCCACCGTCTGAATTGACACACTTCTGCCATCTCTGCTTGACCTTGAAAAGACCTTGGGAGTAGAACACCCTATTTTTCAAACTAAACCAGTCATCACATGCCAGTATAACCTCTTCATCGCTGTCAAAATGATTTCCTTTTAGCTGCTTTTTAAGATTTGGGAATAGAAAAAAGACTGATGGAGCCAAATCTGGAGAATATGGTGGGTGTGGAAGAATTTCAATATTCAAATCGTTGGCTGCTAGCTGCACAAGCCGTGTTTGTGAGAGGGGCGTTGTCTTGAAGCAAAGGAAGATTTTGAGTGCGCGTTATCCCTCGTTTCCTGGTCACAACCTTTCTTAGTTTTGTGAGAAGATCTGCATAGTACTGTCCATTAACTGTGTTGCCATGAGGCAGATAATCTTTCAAAAGGACACCTTTGCCGTTCCAAAAAACAGTCAGCATCACGTTTCCTGCAGATTTCTGCGCCCTCGGCTTGACAGGTGTTGGGGAGCCCGGGGTTTTCCATTGCATGCTGGCAATTTTGGATTCGGGGTCATAATGGTGTACCCAAGTCTCATCTACTGTCACCATGGTCTCCAACAAATTTTTTGACTGACACTTTTTGAGCAACTGTAGATAGCAATTTACCCTCGTTTGCTTCTGTTCACATGTCAACAGTCGCGGAACCCAGCGTGCACACACTTTTCTCATGTTCAGTCTGTTGTGTAAAATTATATAAACTGTTCTTTCATTTAGTTTTACTCTACTAGCTATCTCCACAATTGTCATTTTTCGATCCTGGTCAATGATTTTCTTCACTCTTGTTGCATTTTCATTGTTGCACTCTGAGGCTGGTCTACCAGATCTTGGCAGAATAGCAACATTTGAGCGGCAGCACTTAAACTGTTGACACCAGATTTTTACCGAAGTATATGAAGGACAAGAATCACGAAACACTGGTTCCATCTCCCTGTGTATTTCTGTAGGTGTTTTTTCCTGAAACATCAGAAATTTTATCACAGCTCTGGCCTCCTTCTTTTCCATTGTTTTGTCAAATCTTTGGAGCAGCAGATCCGGTCAATAGGGTACATTGCGCCATGCACCGTAGCGGGAAAACCCATTGAAGAAACGAACGCGTACGTTACACATTCAGTGCAAATATTATGAACTTTAAATGTGCCAAGTTTCATCTTCCTCCTGTGACTCCTTCATGGTCAGGCCCAAGACTTATGTCAATCCCCTTGTACATCTTTCTTATTTAGAACCTGGCTGACCATCCACAGTTTCTTTCTCTCGATATGATTTAATGTATCATTTCGTTCTCACATGTGTCTGCAAAATTTAATATATGTCACACCTCATCAAATCTGTAACCTTGTGGGATATGTGAATTAGAGGGGAAAACTCTTTAATTTGGTTAAAAATACCAATTTTAAGACTCGTGGAAGCATTTCTTCTTCCTTGTTTGTCCTCAGACTTCCACATTATTGACTCTAATAAAGGCAGTAATTAGTGCAAGGTTCCTGACATCTCCAAACAGCTTTTCATGCAGAGAAGTAGGTTGTTTCCATATGCTACTCCGTTCACTGCAGCGTATTGGGCAGGACTGCAGCAGATGTTCGGCTGTCATGGGGGCTGATGCCAGAGGTGCAGAGATCTGTTGTACCAATCCTGTACTTATGGTATAGATGATATCTATATCTGTAGTGCCTGCCATGAACGGTACCTATACCTTGTAGCGGTATGGCAGCTTGTGTACCCTGACAATCCCCAGAGCTATGCCAGTGGGAGATTTACTCCTGGTAGGTTCAACCAAGCTGGACTGGTCTGCGTGGGTAGGGGTCATACAAAAGCTGGTACCTTGGTCCTCCAGGATGGGGGTTTTAGCTCAGGGCCGACACCCCTGTCTATGTAAAAAAATCGCACATGTTACGGAAACGGCAACAGATGAAAAAACTTTGATGCGGGACGGACATCCGGAGTCTCAGGCTCGTATGACTGACAGTGGTGAAAGCCGAAAGGAAGCCATTGGCATGAAAACGGATGCCCTGACCGCAAAACACGAAACCAGAATTGGTTTTTGGAATGTCAGAACTATGAATGAGGCAGGAAAGAAAGAAGTGCACAAGTTAACATGGGAATCACCAAACGGACGAGACAGAAACCAGAAAGATCACATAATGATCAATGGCAGATGGAGACATGCACTACAAGACGTGAAAGTAAGAAGAGGCGCAGATGTGGGAAGTGATCATTACCTAGTAGTAGCAAGACTGAAGGTGAAACTCAGAGCTGCTCGACCAGTTGCAGTCAAACAAAAAAGATATAACATCACGAAATTTAAGGACCCCCTCACCAGAAAAGCTTTTGTGGTCGACGTAAAGAGACAATATCAGATTACCAAAAGCCAGGAAAGAACAGAGACCGATGATGTCGACCAGAAATTTAACACCATCTCAAAAATATACAAGGAAAGCAGCAAGTCATGCTTGGGATTCCAGGAAAGAAAGAGCCAAGACTGGATAACACCAGAAACGCTAAACACCATAGCGAAGAGAAAGGAAATGAAAAGAAAGAAAACAGAAGCTAAGTCTCCCAGGTTAAAGGCAATATATAGTGAACAGTACAGTCAGCTGAACAAGGAAGTAAAACGTCAAACCCCTGCTAACAAAAGGACATTTCTGGATGACCTTGCAAGACAGGCAGAAGAGGCAGCACTGAGAAATGAACAAAGCACAGTTTATAAAATAACTAAAACTATCAGTGGAAAATGAGGTGCAAACAACATAACGTTAGTAAGAGACAAGCAAGGAAATCTCATCACCACAGCACAGGGGCAGGAAACAAGATGGGCAGAGCACTTCAGAGAAACACTGAATAAGGAACCACCAGAGACTCAGCTGAATGTTCCTGAGGCTGAAAGTGACTTAGACGTAAATACAGACATCCCACGAAAAGAAGAAATCATCACAGCTATCAAAGGGTTGAAAAATGGAAAAGCGCCTGGTCACGACAATCTAAATGCTGAGTTATTCAAGGCAGACCCTGAACTAGCAGCAGAACTATTAGAACCACTATTTGCACAAGTCTGGGAAACTGAGACAACACCAACAGAGTGGAGTAAAGGAATAATTGTCAAATTGCCCAAGAAGGGCGACCTTGCAGACTGCAACAACTGGAGAGGAATTACTCTCCTCTCAGTTCCCAGCAAAATACTAGGCAGGATAATCATCCAGAGAATTTCAAAAGCAGTTGACCATAAACTGAGGAAAGAACAAGCGGGCTTTAGAAAGAACAGAAGATGTGCAGATCATATATTCACCCTCAGGAACATTATAGAGCAGTGCTCAGAATGGCAGAGACAGCTGTACATTAACTTTGTTGATTTTGAAAAGGCTTTCGACAGCATACACAGGGACAGCCTATGGAAAATACTGAGAGCTTATGGAATTCCCAGCCGCATTGTTTCCATCATAAAAAGCCTATATTCTAACTTTACATGCAAGGTCAGATTGAGTAATGTAACTTTCGAAGTGAAAACAGGAGTATCACAGGGATGCCCCTTATCAACAACATTATTTTTGACAGCCATAGATTGGGTGATGCGCCAGACAACAGAGAGCAGTCCAAGAGGAATTAGATGGACAACATTTTCTACACTGGAAGACCTGGAATATGCAGATGACATTGCACTACTAGCGCATTCACATCAACACATTCAAGACAAAACCGATAGACTGACTAAGTATGGCCAGCAGGTTGGCCTGAACATCAATCTGAAGAAGACAGAGGTCATGACACTAAATGTGGGCAATCCTGAGCCAATAACAGTAAGGAACCAGTAGTTAGAACAGACAGACACATTTACTTACCTAGGATGCATAGTAACACCTGATGGCAGAACAAGCAAGGACATTAACAACAGAATGAATAAAGCGAGAACAGCCTTTGCTATTCTCAACAACATTTGGAAGTCTTCCCAGTACAGCACAAACACCAAATTAAGACTGTATGAGAGCTGCGTACTTTCTGTGCTTCTCTATGGTGCGGAATGTTGGAGAGTAACAGAGAAGGAAATGTCGAAACTGTCCTCCTTTCACACAATCTGCCTAAGGAAAATTCTCTGAATCTTTTGGCCAAACACCATCAACAACCAAGAACTACTTATTCGGAGTAACCACGAGGACATGCACACCATCATAGCTGGCAGACGCTGGAGTTGGGTTGGCCACATCCTCAGAAGGGACCCTGATACCATCACAAGAACAGCTATGCTATGGACCCCCGAGGGAAAGCGAAAGAGAGACCAACCAAAAACAATTTGGCGGAGAACTGTGGAAGCTGAGATGCAAAGAATGAACCAGATTTGGGGCACTGTACGAAGGATGGCCGCCGACCGAGCAAGGTGGAATCAATTTGTTGCTGCCCTACAGGACGCCACCAGGCGTGATGGCCGCTGACTGCTCTGACGGTTGGCGGTTATGGATCGAAGAAGAAGAATATCTGTAGTGCATTGCCAGAAAATGATGATCTGATCTTGCCTAGAAAGCTGATGATATGCATCATTTTTTATATGGCCTGGGTGCACTGGCGGATCTAGGAATTTTCCAAGTGAGGGGCGATACATCAGAATGATGAGGCACCCACCCCCCGCTCCTTATTTACACATAATTTAGAGAATGTTGAAAAAAATGTGACAACTTGACAGTTTTATTATACAGTAAATAAAAAATATTAATTTTTAATTATAAAGAAAAAATATAACTATTTATAACATAATTACATAAAAGTAAGGTACAACTACAAAGAGACAAAATTAGATAAAAATTCTCTCATGTTTTATATTATAGCATAACTTTTTTTATTTGGGATTGGTTGCCCGATACAGAAATTATCCGTCTCTTGTCACAAAGTCCTCTGTTTTTGCGGCTTCAGTGAAGTCCTCATGTATCGCCTGCGGATTTTTCATTTTAAATCACTTGCAGCAAAGTTACACGGGTTAAGCATGAAAATGACTCTGGACAATGGGCATCACAGAGCAGTTGTGAAGATGGAAGGGCTTGCTGATGATGAATATTTTGATTTCTGTGTCCACCAAAGAATTTTATATAAAATATATTTTTAAAATGTAAAGTTATGCATGATCATTTTTTTTTTCTGCCAGATGATTGCACAGATAGGAGACTATGTGAGAGCATCCTATGACTTCCCACGGGAAGCAGCATCAGATCTACCACTCAGTATTGGAGATATTGTCAAAGTTACAGATGTGGTGGATGAAAATTGGGCAGTCGGCCAGAAAGTTGGGGCTCAAAGCAAGACTGGGACCTTTCCTTTAGCATTTGTTGAACATCTCACTCTTCCTTCTGTCCGCACCGGCCAGAAAGTGTTCCTGGCTGTTGAGGACTTTCCAGCAGAACAGAATGGGGATTTAGAGCTCAGTAAAGGTAATTATCATGGGAGCTTAGCTCTAATAGCATACTGATACAGTGCAAGACAACATGTCTGCTATACTCAATACGATTTCTGTCAAGTGCCTGTGACAGGGATCTAGTGGTATATACAGTAAACTTGTACCACCTTTACTGTTAACACACTCTCCTATCACACAGGGAACATATACGGGACATTGAACAGCAAAGATGTAACAACACTTGATGTGCAACCCCAAAACTGGCTCATGTTGTATTCAGAAACAAGGTGTAGGAGTCCTTGATATTCCCAGATACAACCATACCAGTAATCACACAGAGTACTTGACATTAATCATTGTCAATTACACATAAAAAAATCATTGTACATCCATTAATCCAAGACACAGCTAGAATGGAATTAAACACTCAGTAGGAAACTTGACAGATTCTCAATTAACACCTCATGTCACGGAATGATCCTCGCAACACAATCACCTGTCCCATACAAATTGAAATTCTCACTTGCACCAAGTATTGGACTACGTTTTTCAGCCCTCTTAACAGCCTGCACTCTTTCCACGTGCTAAACTGGATCTTGTTCACCTTTCCAATGCCACACACTAGCCCAAATTATACTTAAACTCAAGACAGTCTTGAATACTACTCAGGCTTTTAAATGAAACTAGAACTGGCAGCGAACTAAACCTGACACTCACATCTCACAGCAGCATCAGAAGTATTTATGCAACAATCTGTCCATCATTCTCCCATATACACCCACATAAAGCTTCTTTACAGTGTCTATTTTTCAAAGGATGTTATAGATAACACTCGTGTATAAAAATGCATCAGTCATATAGGTCAGTCTTCTGCAGTTGCAAGTAGGCTTCCATAGTAGATTAATACAAGTGTTTAGCCGTGCTTAGCTGGTCTTTCTCCTTAACACATTCATTTATTGTGGTTAGGCGATGGCACCACCTAGATGGCTAAACGGTCAAGGCAGTCCCATACTGCCATAGGGGAATGAAGGGTTAGAGAATTCACTGTACTAAGTCACATCTTTATGAGGTGGGGTGACTGATTCCTTTCGTCACTGCCTTTGCCTTCCCTAACTCAGGAGTAGAGTCAGTTGCCCATTTACAGCTGGGTAGACTAGAAAAGCAGGGATGAAATCTCTTGGAGGTCTTATTACTTATCTTTCTTTTATGTTGTCTGATATGCTGCTTCTTTCTTGAGAGTGCCTACAGTTTACTTACTAATGTCATTTGTTAACATTAATTTGGCATATTGAGGTCAGATGACTAAAAGGATTAATTCTTTTCTTGTAAATGCATAATTTAGTTGCTTTATTAGCATTTTATTATGTTAAGTAAATTTTTCTTGATTTCAGTTATTGAGTAACACTTTTCTCAGTTTTAGATATTTTAAGATAACACTTTTCTTGCATTTTAGGCAGTATTTTTTCAGGTTTTAGATGACACTGTTTTTACATTGATTATAATCCTCTCATCATCTTCATCATCGAGCATAACTTTTGAAGAGGCAGAGAGTTTTATCAGAACCAGATACAGAAACAAATGGGATGCAGAGCATCCAGGACACACACAAAATGATGCATATTACCAGCTCAGCAGAAGAGAGCAAGTGATAATTTTCAGACTCTGCACGGGCCACAACAGATTGCGATATCATCTATTCAACAAACTAAAGATAGGAACTACTGATGAGTGTAAATGTGACACTTATCTGCTTCAGAGATGCCCAACATATGAGGAACATAGAAAGCATATATGCTAAATCAGAGGCACATCTCCAATCCAACCTGCAAGTCTGGAAGGAAGAGCTGGAGAAGAGAGGGATGGTCATAAGCAGCTCTAAAACAAAATCCATGGTGATATCACGAGAAAAAAGAAGACATCAGATTAAGCTGGGAGAACAGGTCCTGGAGCAGGTCGACCACTTTAAATACCTCGAAGCTATCATAGACCGAAAGGGAGGCATCAAAGAAGAGTTGGCCACTTGAAAAGCAGCAGCTGGGAGACTTTTTCAGGCCATAAATCAAGGATTCCTCAGCAAGAGAGAGGTTGGTAAGAAAACGAAGATGGCTGAATACCGCTCCACCTATGTCCCAGTCTTGACATATGGATGCGAGTCACGGGCAATGACTACAACCCATAAAAGCCAGATCCAAACCTCAGAAATGAGGTATCTGAGGAAGGTGGTTGAAGTAACAACAAGAGACATGGTACGCAACCAGACGATACGTCAAGGCCTTAAATCCTACCCCCTGCAGACCCAAGTAAAACAGTCCCAATTAAGATGGTTTGGCCATGTCTGCAGAATGGGAGAAGATCGGATACCACAACAAGAATGGGAAACAAAGAGCCAAGGATCCAGACCCCGAGGACGACCAAGAGTCCACTGGGAGGACAACATTAGACAATCTTTGAAGGACCAAGGACTAGAATGGAACCAGGCCAGGAGGAAGACAGCCGATAGGATAGTCTGGCGCTCTCTCTTCCAAACCTCTACACCTCACGGTAGAAGGGGAACAACTAAGTAAGTAAGTAAAAAAGCATATATAGCTGTCACTAGTACCATGTTGGAAAAACTCTATAGAAATGCAGATAGCCTGAAGCTGACCACTGCTTGCGTTCTTTCAAAATATTCAAGCAGACGTCTGAGAGTGTACGAAGAAGAAGAACATGCTCTCAAAAAGTCAAAAAATTTCAGGTTTAGCTGTTAGATTTCAGTAAGGCGTGATAATTTAAATTTCTAGGAAAATTGATTGTAATGTTTATCATTTCTGTGTTTATTTGGTTCTTTGTAGTTCTTGGGGGTCTCTGAAGAGACAAAGAAAGAATAGTTTGACTACACCCTCAAGCGTGTCTTACACGGGTGGCAAAACAAATTGTTATATATAACACCGCTGCAAGCGCATGAGAATGCTTGATGCAGGCTTCCTCCAGCTGCAGTGTTTGCTCCTTGCTCTGAAAGAAGAATAAAGGAAAATGATAAATGATGACAATAATATTTATTTATTAATGTGTTAAGGGTTTATAGCTATTATAACAGTTTTAGAACGTAAAAATATTAATTTTTAAAATGGTGTGTGAAAAAGCATAATGTATATATTATTGAGACCCATTGCTTTTTTTTTCGATGACGTGATTCGTCATGTACATTTATGTGCAAATGAAAATGGCCAACAAATTCAGCAGTTTTTGTATTTTACTGATAAACATGCTCTGCTCGTGGGTGTTCGGTAAAGAAATGCAGTGGATTTTAATAATAATGTCTAAGTTCAGCATTTTTATTTTCTTTACAGGTGACATTATTCTTGGCCTAGAACATGTCAGTGAATCATGGTGGAGAGGGAAGAATGGGCCATTGAAAGGAATTTTTCCTTTGACTGTGGTGGCAGAGCTTGAGGTATATGATGGGCTGAGATCAAGGTCAGCTAGCTGCCTGAAGTTCAGGTCAGATAGTGTAACCTCTCAGTCAGAAAGTTCTGGTGTAGGTGGCATCAACAGCGGGATTACCAAAGTAACAGAGACCACATTTGCACGCGCCTTGGTGGATGTAACACCTCAGCTTGATGGAGAATTGGCTTTTCAGCTTGGTGATCTGATTGAGATTACAGACATTCTAGATGATGATTGGTTTTATGGCAAATGCCATAATAAAGAAGGTTTAGTATCAGCAGTGTGTGTAGAACTTCTGGTTGAAGCTGGTGAAGGGAATGATTATTCAGAAAACAGGCTTCCTCAGGGTAAATCTGAACTCTCTTTTTATCCAGTATCACCATTACAGGAACTGAAGAAGAGTACTGGATCTCAGAATGTGGAAGCCTGGGGATCTAGAACTGAGAATGCTCATGGATCTTACACCAGTGAAAACACACGTTCCCACGATGCAGAGATCACTCCATATGGGCGGGTTATCTACCCTTTCACAGCCCAGATTCCATCGGAACTTTCCCTTACTGAGAACAGCATAGTAACACTTATTCAGCATGTAGATCAAGACTGGACTGAGGGTGAGGTAGATGGCAAAAGAGGACTGTTTCCCACCAGCTTCATTGAAATTATTGTGGACTGTCCCTATGCTTACAGTCAGTGCTTGAATGAAAAACAGGCTTTCTCAGAACTTCCTCAAGGAGCTCACAGCGCTGAAAATGCTAATGCTGATATCAATTCCAACATTAAATCTGCTGATACGTCTGCTCCTTTTAGTGTTCATGACAGTGGTTCTAAATCCTGGGCTGCAAGTAAAACTTCAGCTAAGCCTGAGAGTGATAAAGAAAATAGACATTCACTCAGAACTGGCAGTATCAGTACAGAGTTCACTGATGTGCCAGAGGAGAACCATGAGATAGGGTTAGTCTTGTATAGTTTTGTGGCTGAGGTCACTGGAGACATCTCTGTGAATGAAGGTGATACGGTTGAAGTGATCAGGCCGCTGAATGAGAACTGGCTGAAGATTCAAACAGAAGATGGTCAAGTTGGGCAGGTTCCTAGAAAATATGTTGAAATAATTGGACCCTGGCCTAAAGCAAAATCAGTATTATCTGAAGTAAGTGGTACTGCCAGCATTCCCAGTGCATTTACTGAAGGCATTCAAGGAAAGCCCTCGAGTGCAGGCTGTGAAGGTAACATTGTAGTCAAAGATGCAGTAGTAACAGTTCCTGAAATTAATGGAAGCCCTGCAGGGCAAAGCTTTTATGCGTCTACTGAACAATGCAACAGCATAAACGCTTCAGAGCGTTCTGCATCTCAGTATCATACCCCCATTTGTAAACCAAGTTTGCCCTCAAAGAGCAAGCCACCACTTCTTCCTAAGCCTGCCTTATCTCCTAAACCCATTATTGCCTCAAAGCCCTCCTCTGTGATAACCCAGCAGTCTTTCACATTGACCAGACCCAGCTCAACTGAACCCAGAACATGCTTACCTGTGTTGGAAAACAGATGCAACAGCCTCTCAGATTTAGATACTTTTATTAAAGAAGAAATCTCCAAAGCCAAAAGTGGCTCATCCAAAAATTCTGACAATGCTTTAAATTCTGATCATTCTTCATTGGCTGATAGTGATATTTCTACAAAGAGAGACTCCCTTGACCATCTTCGCTCTAACACTAATCCTGCGTTGTACAGAAGATCTAATGTTGTTGCTCATGGTTCAGATTCAGCTTGTAAGCTATCCACCCATGACATTAGTGCATTTGTTTCAACAAGTTCTGTTAGCACAGCTCCCACACCTCAATCTGTTGTTACTTTCTCAAATTTAGACTGTGAAAGGCAAGGCAATAATGCAGGAAGAAAAATTTTTGCCAACTCTGTCAGTGTGTTGGAAGAGAGTACTGCTATAGAAGATGTCAGTAATAGACGAAAATCAGCTTCATTTGTTGACCAGAGGACATGTAACACTCCTGAGTTACCTACACAGAATTCAACCTTTGTGAATAAGGCCTTCCAAATGGATACACCTGAAGGTGTATTGATTAATATAAATGACAAGAATATCTTACCATCTCGTCCCGCTCCTGTAAGAGTCACGCCGCCAAGACCAGTTAGTGCAATAGTCACTTCTTCTTCTTCTCATACTGCTCAAATGCCACCGGGCAAAGCCAAAGGTCGTCCTCCTCGCCCTACAGGGCCTCGAATGGCCTCAGCTCCATCCAGAACTCCATTGATGCCTACCAGAGTTGAAACTCCAGTCAAGTTGGTTCCAAAAAGACCAGCTCCTAGAGCTCCAGGCGCTCATAATCAAAACACCAATGCTTCTACACAGCAAGTTACTCTCCATTCATCCCAGCAACATCCTCCAAGGCCAACTTCTTTACCTACATCACCAAAGAGGCCACCACCTCGTCCAGCAGATCTTATATCTTTCAGTCCTGATGGATCTGTAGCAGGTCTGTGTTATGTGGGTGAGGGAGTGAGTGAGTATTATTGAGAGAAGGAGAGAGAGAGAGAGATTTTTAAAATGTTTAAATATTATTTATGCGCCTGAATATAACCGACTAGGTTGAAATAATTGGACCCTGGCCTAAAGCAAAATCAGTATTAAAGTACGAGGCAAATTTTGCATTTTTTTTTTTTAAATGTAGGCTTATTATTATTTATACATTTTTTTTTATTCATTGGTTACTGTTAGTGCACAATGGGCTAATCACCTGTTTGCCAAGTCACTTAGATTACATGTCCCGCCCATGGGCCTTGTGCACTTGGGTCCCCTCTACACCTTGTTTCACGGGGTAGAAGAGGTTCCGATTATGAGATGAGATGAGATGAGGTTACTGTTAGTATGTGAGTTTTCATTGATAACTTTATCATAAAAATACCTAGATCTTTGTTTAAGCAATTCTCTGTTGTCTTTTATATTAAGTGACATGAAGTTTCCCTTGACATATATTGCATCGAAAGATTTTACTTAAACCATTCTTGATGTATTGTCTATGAATATTATATATCGAGTCAAGTCAGATGTACCTTGAGTTGTAGGTGGTCATGTACCTCCACAGATTTGGATTTTTGATGCTCTTCAGAAGTTCTTTTGCTCTGTTGTTGATCTCTTCCTGTGCCATAGTGTCAAACTATCCATTATCTTTTCTCATTGATTTCTTCTGCTTCTCTTTCCTTTTATCTTTCCCATGGTCACAGTGTTTTCGAGTTGTCCTCTTCTCATCACATGTCCCAATGAAGGGTGATTGTCTTCTCCTTATCTCTGTAATTGTTTTTTTTCTTTTTTCGTACGCCCGCTAATACTCAAGGCGAAATCTCAGGTTATTAGTAATGTTTAACCTGACATTGATTTTACGTGAGTATCCCTTTTTTTTCTTGTACAGAGACATGTGTCCCTCGCCATTCAGGCAGATACTCGCCGATTTCGGAGGTACCCATTAGAGCTGGGTCGGCTCAGGAGCCGCCAGTCCCTGGTCGACGACACTCCTTCAAATGTCCTCGCCAGGTCTTGAGTTAATCCAGTCCAAATCCCGGTCGACGAAAAATCCTCAAATGCCGTCGCCCGGGTTTGATCCTGTATCACCCGGTCGCCAGAGCGGTGTGGTAACCACTACGCTAGCGCGGCTCCCTGTAATTGTTTATTTCTTTGTTGGCACTTCTCAAGCATTCTTCATTACCTATTTTAGGTGTCAGCAGAATTCTGAACATTCTTCTGAGTATTCACATTGCTGTTGCCTCCAATTCTTTTTTGTGTTTGTTTGCTCACAGTCCAGGACTTGTTCAGGAACTCCCAATGTAAAATTAATAGAGGAATACCACAAAAATGCATAAAGAAGAGACATGGAGACTGAAACATGAAAATTCCCCCCCCCCCCCCCCCCCCCCCCCCCCCCCCCCCCCCCCCCCCCCCCCCCCCCCCCCCCCCCCCCCAAAAAAAAAAAAAATGAAATAAAATAGAACAAATTGTCCAAGACAGGTGTCTTGGAGAAATATATGAAAGGTTTATGCTCCATAGGAAACTAAAAGATGAAAAATAAAGATTCTCCTATTTATCACAGCTTATGTCTTTCTCTTTGGCTTATGTTCTGACTTTTATTGAGAGGCAGTAGTGACATGATCAAGTCTGCCCAGCTGTAAATGGGTACCTTTCTGCTCTTGAATTAAGAAAGGCAAAGGCAGCAAAGAAGGAAACTGGTCACCCAACCTCATAAAACTAGACCCAGTATAGTGAAGTCTCTAGCACTTCACTTCCCTGTGGTAGTATCTTGACCTTTCAGGCTGTGTAAGTGAAGGTTTGGCAAATGATAGATTGATAAATAGAACAAGTATCTCTGGTTTCTTTTGCCTTTTGAGAGTGGTATTCAGAAGGGGGAACTTTATGTAAATGCAGTAATCACAGTGCTATTGCTTACTACATTTTGCAGACTCAGAGGAAGCCACTAAAGAGCTTGTGGCAGATCTCAAGAGTAAACTTGAAGAGAACCAAGCTGATATTAAGGTAAATGTTATTTTTGCTGTTCTTTATATACTTCTCCTGTTCTTCCTCCTTCTCACTGTTTTTCTCCTCTTTGTATTTCCTTCTCCTTCTAATCATTATCCTCTTTTTCTCTTTCCCCTCCTCATGTTTTTTTCCTCCTCATTCCCCAACACCTCTTCTGCAGCACCACTGAATTAAAGAGCTTTGCTGCAAATGCATTTTATTACCTTTTCTTGCAGACAGAAATTAACCCTCTTTGTGTTTCACTCTCTCCCTTTCTTTCAAATATTTTATTACTTAGTCTTTTAAAATCTAGTTCTTTCTCATCTGTCCATTTTTTAGATGCATCCCTATATTTTCCCCCCCAGTAATTTATTTTCGAGAGATTGATTCTTTATCTCTGTGTTAAGGAATAATTTCATTTGACATATTCTAGCCATCTGCTAGAAGTGGCTTTTATATTTATGGGGGTCAGGCACAGTGGGGGAATAGACGGCAACTTTGTCATGCAGCGGAGGATGTTGGATACAGAGGCTACAGTTATTAGCACCAACAGCTGCTTAAACAGAAGAAATGGAAACATGGGTGTGTGAATAAAAGGACATAAAAAAGTGAGCTGCAAAGTAGTTTTTGGTCTTTTGTTTCTACCTTTACTTTATGAACATGATTTTGAGTTTTAAAAAATACACTTAAGTGTCCAGTCGTCCATTTTGGGTTAAAAAATATATTTTTAAGTATCCAGTCGTCCATCTTGGGTTAAAAAAAAAGATACATTTTATACTTTTTGGAATTGTCACATGACAGAGAGAGAGAGAAGAGAAGTCCAAGGGAACGAACAAACAAACTTTATTTCCAAAAGGTTTCTCTTGAAGGAGAAGTTAATAGAGCACTCTTGATTCACATTTATGTGAAAATTATTTGGGAGAATAAAACTTGTTTATAACGTGGGAGAAAAAGGTCATTGATACAGTTGTGATGATTATTGTGTCTGGAATTTGTCAGGCTAGGAGATTTTTATTCAAGCATGGTTACCTCAGTCTTATGTGGGATAAATAGTTTATTCTTGTTAATGGATTTTTAGGGTGTTTACCTGTTCAATCAAAAAATATCTTTAAGTTCCCCATAAAACATAGATCCTCAACAAAAAACAAGCCACGCCTCCCTGTCCTGGGCCAAAGTTCAAGGTCTTTCCATGTCTTCTTCATCCCTTTCTTGTCAGTCTTCAGTTCTCTTCTCAATGTGTTTTTGGTATTTCTCTTACCCTAGGAATTCCAGAACCGTGACTACCTTGTAATGCAATCAATAGGTTTTCTGAAGCGTGTCCTATCTAATCTTCTTTGATCCTTAGCTGCCGACCGTCAAAGCAGTCAGTGGCCATCACGCCTAGTGGCGTCTTGTAGGGCAACAACAAATTGATTCCACTTTGCTCGGTCGGCGGCCATCCTTCGTACAGTGCCCCAACTTTGGTTCATTCTTTGCATCTCAGCCTCCACAGTCCTCCGCCAGGTTGTTTTTGGTCGGCCTCTCTTTTGTAACCTATAGTTTCTCATTTCTGCCGTGACCTGTTTTAGTTTACCCGTCTCATTCATCGTCCTGACATTCCAAAATCCTATTCTTGTATCATGTTTTGCGGTCAGGACATCCGTTCTCATGTCAGTGGCTTCCTTTCGGCTTTCACCACTGACAGTCATACGAGCCTCAGATTCCGGATGTCCATCCCGCAGCAAAGTTTGTTTATTCGTTGTTGTTTCCGTAACTTCAATTTTTTTTACATAGACAGGGGTGTCAGCCCTATGCTAAAACCCCCAACCTGGAGGACCAGGGTGTCTGCTTTAGTCTGACCCCTGCCCGCGCAAACCTGTCCAGCTTGGTAGAACCTTCCAGGAGTAAAACTCCCGCTGGCATAGCTCTGGGGGTAATCAGGGTACGCAAGTCGCCATACCTCGATGAGGTATTGACACCAGTGATGGCAGTGTCCTATCTAATACCACCATCTCTTTTTTCCTTTTCTTCCCCCCCCCCCATTTTGTCTGTTTCTTTCCATTGATTCCATATTAGTGATCATACCATACCATTTCAGTCCTTTTATTCTGCATAAGTACCCATTTATGAAAGTCTGAATTTTTCTTAAAGTTTTCTGATAATGAAAATAATTTAAATAAACTTTGCAGTGAAAACATGCATTTATTCTTGTTTTATAAATATCCAGAAATGAAGCAATATTTCCTTATGCTTGTTTAACAAGAAAATTTCTAGGTGTTCGTTTCTGTCATGTAGAAATTTGAGCAGACGCAGTCAGACTTGCGAAAGGACTTGGCCCAAGCTAATAGCCAGGAAAAGGAGGCAGAGACTAAGGACAGTCTTGAGTTTGTGGAGAGACAGTTGTATGGCTTGAAAGAAGAGAAACGCAGGCTTAAAGGTGATTAACACCTTTCTCATTATAGTCTAGCCCTTTGTTTTGTCATAGCATGAAATGGCATTGACAGCTTTCTTTTTTATAGTGTAGCCTTTGTCTTGTCATCACATGAAACGACCACGGCAGCTTTCTGTTAATAGTGTAGCCTTTGTTTTATCATCACACCAAATGGTATTGCCACCTTTCTCTTGATAGTCTAGCCCTTTGTCTTGTCGTCACATGAAATGGTATTGACACCTTTCTCTTTATAGTCTAGCCCTTTGTCTTGTCATCACATGAAATGGTATTGACACCTTTCTCTTTATAGTCTAGCCCTTTGTCGTGTCATTACATGAAATGGCATTGACACCTTTCTCTTGATAGTCTAGCCCTTTGTCTTGTCATCACATGAAATGGTAATGACACCTTTCTCTTGATAGTCAAGCTCTTTGTCTTGTCATTACATGAAATGGTATTGACACCTTTCTCATGATAGTCTAGCCCTTTGTCTTGTCATCACATGAAATGGTATTGCCACTTTTCTCTTGATAGTCTAGCACTTTGTCTTGTCATCACATGAAATGGTATTGCCACGTTTCTCTTGATAGTCTAGCCCTTTGTCTTGTCATCACACGAAATGGTATTGACACCTTTCTCTTGATAGTCTAGCACTTTGTCTTGACATCACATGAAATGGTATTGACACCTTTCTCTTGATAGTCTAGCCCTTTGTCTTGTCATCACGTGAAATGACATCGGCACCTTTCTCTTGATAGTCTAGCTCTTTGTCTTGTTGCCACATGAAATGGTACTTGTCATTTGACATTTCACTCATATAGTCTAGACTTTTGTCTTGTCATTAAATAAAATATACCTGTCATTTGATATTATTCCTCTTGGAGACAAGTTTTGTTTGTCTTATCAAAAGAATTATAACATCTGTCATTTAAGATCTTGTTAATTGTAGTCTAGTCCAGTGCTCCGCAACATTTTTCTCTTCATGGCACACTTACAGTGCCATTCAAAATTCTACAGCACACTACACTATTTAAAAAGGCGGGTATGGCAAATATTTTAAAATTCGATGTAATCATAAGACAATGCTATCTGATTTTTTGTGATGGATTGGTGGATAATGATAACTCAACTTATTATTTGTAAAATTGTACGAGAGATTCTTTCATAATATTTTACCTTAACATATAATTTTGTATATCATTATATGGTGTATTCTGCCTGGTGTTGCGGCACACCAGGCAGACATCAGCACACCGGTTGCAGAGCACTAGTCTAGTCACTAATTGTATCATCAGCAGTATAATGTAAGCAGCAGTGGTCATCTGACATCTTTCCTTGTTATCATTAATACATCAGCTAACTAATGCCTTGCTGCTTGAAGTCTAGTTATCATTTATTTTTGCAATATCATCAGTCATGTTATCAGAAATGTGCAGGAAATATTATAAGCTAATGTTCAATGATTGTTTATTGTATCTCTGAATAGCTTTTCTTCACCAATCTTCTATATGTGTTGGTAGTTTCAGTGTAACTGAATATACTGTGATATTCATCGCAGTATATACTTCAGTATTGCTTGTTACTTGTTTTCACATATTTTCTCTATATTTGTATTTCTATAAGACCTGCTTAGCATGCATGCTGTATGTACTGCGCTTGTGGTACAGCAAAATGAATTTTGTTTTTGAATGCTGTCTTTATGAAGCACATGCTGTCTTATTATAGTGATCTTTGCATTTCTGAGCAGCTTTTCTTAACTAATCCTTTATATGTATTTGTAGTTTCTCAGTGTGACTTCATCGCAGTATATAGTTCTTCTTAACATGCAATGGTAGCGTAGTGGTTAGTGCACTGGCTTCCTAGATCGGCAGTCCATGGTTCGATCCCCAGTTGAGGTGGGATGTTTTAGACCGCAAATGGCTCCAGGGTCGACCCAGCTTCATGAATTGGGTACCAGAGCAACTCTGGGAAGGTTAAAGGCGGCCAGTGTGATGATGAACACATCACCCTTAGTGCGCCGATGGGCAAGAAAATATGGGCCTAACACCATATTCCCAATTCGCCTCAATGGGCGTGTAACGGAATCTTTTACCTTTACCCTTAACGTGCATGCTGTATGTATTGCCATGGTGCTGCTGCAAAATGCATTTTGTTTTTGTACACTGTCTTTATAAAGACTCACCATCTTATTATGATTGTTCTTTTTACTTCTGAACAGCTTTTCTTCATTAATCCTTTACAATGTATTTGTAGTTTCATTGTAACTTCATTCATCACAGTATATGCTTTTAAACTGCATGTTATTGGTTTTCATATTTCTCTGTATTATTATTTTCACAAGACACACTTAACATGCTTGCTGTGTGTACTACACTGGTGGTGCAGCAAAATGTAATTGCTTTTGTAAACTGTTTTAATGAAGAATACCTTGTCTTATTATGATATGTGCAATTAGTTATGTTAAAAGAAATATTACATGTTCCATTTAATTTTATCTAAAAAGCAGAAACTTGTAGATCAACAAGTTACAGGGAAAAAGATAGAGACATGCTGAGAAGACCTGAGTATAAATAGTACAGTGTGACACACACTGTGGCTCCATGGGGTCTCAATTTCAATGAAAAAAAGAACTGGTCCACTGCCTGTGTCAGACATGTCCTAAGGGATGATTAAGTAAGTGAGGTTGTACAAGGCTATCAGCCTCATCATACAAATGAAATTGCTACAGAGAACACCACTACAAAATCGCATGAAATGCTTCAGTGCAGGTTTCCTGTGTGGGTGTCGATTTTGTGGTGGCCACATGCTCTGTGAGGCGCAAACAGGGACATTCATTCATATAGTGTGACATTCTGTAACAGAACCCCAGGAGAAGTGGAGAAAGGGAAGAGTTAGGGGTAAGTCGAGAAGAAAGACCAGTGAAAAATGTGGAGGGATGCAGATAGAAAATCCAAGGAGAGACTTACCTGGTGTATGACCTGTGCATCTAAAGATGAACCAGACATTCAGAGAATCCAAAGGGGCAGTGCTTCATTCATTATCATTTAGCTCAGGGAGCATAGGCCTCCAACAAAGTCATTTTTGTCCTCTGTCATCTACTCAAGGTCCTTTTGCGTTCTTCCCTTTCCCTGTATTTTCTGTTCCCATTTCTCTTCTCTGTATGTTTCTTTACGAAGCACGGGGTTCAGCATTCATAGAATACATAAAGAATCACAAGATCAAGTAGTTTGATTATAATTATGTTTAAAGCGTTCTTTCGGATTCACCAACAGAATGGTTTCTCTGCGGAGAGACAATAAAATGAATTCATCATCATCATTTTCCTTTGCGCTCCTTATGGAGTATGGAGCCACCACTTGCTCTTTCAGCAGTGGTTTCTATGGCAGTTTGTTTCATATGATGAGGTTGCCAGCCCCAAGCTCAGCCTCATATTAGTCACCATATATGACATAAATTAAGAGGGGGCAGTATTCCTATTCTTTCTTTGTCACTTTAGAAAACCAAGGTAGAACAAATGACTATTAGATGGGGGGCCCTGGCCTACTGAGCACACAGTTTGCACAAGACAGCCATGGAATCTGCCCATGACGCTGTAACAAATTTGTTTTTGAGACAAGACAAGAAGTATTCAATGTTAAAGGTATCATTGAAGTCAGCAGTATATTATATTCATTATATGCACTGTTCATCATCATCAACCCATTTTAATTCTTCATGGAATAAAGGACTGCAATTGTTGCTGCGCCGATTTCTGTTGTTGGGTATGTATCTTGAACACTTGCCTCATGTGGTCCCTGGGGTCTCTGAGGACTGTGGTCTCTGAGGACACAAACAAGGAATAAGACTACTGCTCTTATCATGCATGTTATAAGAAGTGACATTGTGTATTGGGGTAACCGCCTTATGTAAATAAGATTGCTACATAAACCATTACTGCAGGACACAGGAAGTGCTGTTGTGCAGGCTTCTTGCACGGGGACCAGCTCCAGGGAGCATACATAATTCATTGTTAATGCGTTAAAATTACAGTTTTGTGTTCTTGTTGAAATCTAACATATTTTATTTTGTTGTACTACATGTGTAATGTTTGTTGTGTGAAGTTCTGAATTTGGTTATATATGTGCTTGCTGTGGTTTGAAAATTTGATTGGCAATTTTGAATGAACATTTTAGGGTTTTTATTACAATTGCTGTTTTATTTATTATTATGTTGTTTCTCAAAATTTTTTGTTTAGCTTTACATTGGTCCGTTGTTTTCATGAACTATTTCCTTTCAGAATTTGTCATTGTTGGTTAAAGCACGGGTTTGTCAATCTTTTTCTGTCCCCATACCCCTGGGCTTACCATCCTGTACCTCCTATTCAGTGTGAGAGGAAATAAATTGTAGAGTTTATCATGCATATGCACTTAGAAAATAAATAAACAGCTTAATTAATTTTTTATTGATGACAAGAACCATACAAGGGCCAGTGGAACAAGAGTTGAGAAGAAGACGCTGATGATGGATAGGACACACATTGAGGAAACCTGTTGATTGCATTACAAGGCAGTCCTTATTCTAGAATCCACAGGGAAAGAGAGGCAAAGGTAGACCAAAAAACACATGGAGAAGAGAACTGGAGATAGAAGTGAAAATGATGAGGAACATTTGGAAAGAACTTGAGCGGATGGCATGGGACAGAAGGACTCGGCATGTGTTTGTTGGGGAGCTAAAGGGTGTTGATTGATTAATTAATTTTTCATAAAGAAAACTTTATTTGGAACATAACATCATTTTTTAGTATCATCAAGTTGTTAAATGTTTATCAGATCACAGTGAGATAAATTAGTGACACCCTTGATTCTGTTTCTGGTCAATCAATAGATTTATTCTTGATACAGTTTTTTTAAAAGAGAGATAGCCTCATGTCATGTTCAGGCTTCCTGTTTGCTTCTTCCTTTGAATATGATTGATAACAGGACTCGCAGTTCTCTATTGATAACATAACTTGCAGTTCTCTCTCCAGTCCACAACTTTTTTCACCAACACTGCTACGTTTGGAATATTTCAGTAGAATAATATAGTTATTTACCTAATATTCCCCATATCCGCTCAACAGGCCTCCCTGTCCTGTGCCATAGTTCAAGTTTAAACTCCCCGGGAGTATATGTACCCCAGGTTGGAAACTCCTGGTTATAGGATTGTATTGTCTGTTTCTTATGGCTTTTGCTGACAAAAAGTTACTATTGCAGTCTTGCTTTACAGAAGGAGCAGACAAATCTGAAAAACTTAATAAATGTTGAGATTGTTCAAAGCATTTGAAGAATAAGAATAAATGGTCCATTTAAATCCTTAGAAAATGGTTTATCTTAGTTTGGAGCTAAGGCCCTTTTGTCTTTTTGTCTCGTTTTGATCAGGCGCACCTAGTTCAGCCTAAACAAAGGGTGCATCTGTTATATTAAAGGCAAGTCCAAATGCAAAAGATTTTATGGTCTGGTTAATTGATTAATTATAAATTGTCCAGTAGGTAACTAATAACTAAAATGAATTGTCTGCCCTCTTGCTTGATTATCATTAGCCCCAACACCATTACCTTTCCAAATCAGTTTTGAAATTTTGTTGTTGTCCTTTATTGTTTCATGTTACAAACTCCAAATGTAAAATAATTATAATGTTATAGGCGTAATTTATTTACTATTCTCATTTACTGTGCTGCCTATGGATGAAAATAGATTAATATATCAAAATTTCTATGCATCTGTACATAAAACATGTTTGCTGAAAATCCCCATTCACACCTTTTACTGTACAGGAGAACAGATGTAAGTTAAGTCTTTGTATTGTTTCCATATACGTATATGTACCTGTGTGGAAAATTTGTTCACATATTCTTCTGTCACTATATTAGTTGTTGAATGTAATGTACTAATATATTTATATTTCTGTGTGTACAAAAAACGTATATGCTGCTTATTGCCATTCACTCTCTTTATATTAGAGCAGAAGAGATATAAATTAGTTTGCTAATGTTTCCATGCTCCTGAATGGAAAACTTGGGACCGAAGACGCAGCTGACGAGATGAATGCAGTCAGCGACTCATAGCTTGACTGCTTGCGTCAGGGTCAGTGAACCAGAGCTGACCAAGACTCTACTCCACCTCCAAGTGGTGGTCGTGGAAACAAGCTGCATTACTGCAGTCTGGCCAAGAGAGTAAGGATCGAAGAGGGAAGGCAAACCCGGTCTCAAAAAATGCTGTGCGGAAGTTGAAAATGTCAGGCCGAAAGGCGCAAATATCACAGCTTTGCTGTAAACAGTGACACAACGCAACCGTCCTTTTCAGGACGAGCGAGGAAGAAGAATGGAAAACTTGTTCATGTTTGCACTTTCACTCTTTGTTAGTTGTTAAGTGAAATAGGTTCATCATCGTTATTATTTCACATTTGTCCTCCCTGTAGAGCATGGGGAGACCACTGCTGCTGGCCCACTGTCAGGAAGCCTGTACCATAGCATTCATGTGCTCTTGCAGCAGTGATTTCTGTAGTAATGTGTTTCACACTATGACATTGCCAGTCCCCCCATACATAATGTGTTTCACACTATGACATTGCCAGTCCCCCCATACATAATGTGTTTCACACTATGACATTGCCAGTCCCCCCATACATAATGTGTTTCACACTATGACATTGCCAGTCCCCCCATACATAATGTGTTTCACACTATGACATTGCCAGTCCTCCCATACATAATGTGTTTCACACTATGACATTGCCAGTCCCCCATACATAACCTCATTTTAGCTGCCTCATGTGGCATGCCTCGGGGAGCAGTGGTGCTGTGCTTTCTAAATCTCCTCAGAGACCCCTTGTGAACAACTACACGGGTCTAGGATAGATGAATATTTTCATACTGCTCTACAGAAGACATTGTTAATGAGTCCTTATTCACATTTTAAAGCTATGTTGCAGAGTATAAAAGATGTTAGATAATAAGATTAATTTGCTATTTTCATCTACCTCATAATCTCTACACCCAAAGGTAGGAGAGGAATGACTAAGTAAGCTGTTAAGTTGTCCACCTCTACAGAAGATTAAATTACTGCCAGACCTCTTTCACCCTGTTAACTGCAGAACAAAATAGATGAATAGATTAATTTGCCAGTTTTGTCCATACACTTCTGCGTAGATCGCGTTCATCTGTGGGTCCTCATTGACTCGGTGTACTGCAGAGTTGAATGGATTTGTCTGGTGATACTTCTTTTCTTGAATCTAGGGCATGGAGCCATCACTGCAGTTGACCTCCTTGTCGGAAGTCTGTGCCAAAGCACTTCCTGTGCTAGTGCGGTGGTGCTATTATTAGTTTTATATGTTGAGGTTGGGAGCCTCATGCACAACCTGTTTTATTTCACTGTTTGGGGAGTACTAGTTCTGCTCTTTGCTTTAGGATATTGGGCTCCAGGATGCATATGAAAGTTTACGTTACTTTTTTGTTCATGCCACAATATGCCATAAACCATCATGAGGAAATTAAACAGAATTAAAAGCATCACAAAAATTAAAATGTTCAACTAAAATGACAAGTCAATTCTATTGTACAGCTGTGAAAGATAGAAAACAACAACCAAAGAAGTTAGAAACTTTCATGAACGGGTGGTTGCATAGAACAGAAGGATTGAAATGGTATGACAAGGTCTCAAGTGTGGAACTGATGACCAGAACCAGGCATGTGTCAGTGGAACATGAGATGAGAAGAAGAAGATGCTGGTAATGGATAGGACACACACTAGGAAACCTGATGATAGCATTACATGACAGTCTTTGTTATGGTATCCAGAGAATAAGAGAGGTAGAGGGAGGCCAAAGAACACAAAGAGAAGAGACCTGGAGACAGACGTGAAGGGGATGAAGAGGACATGGAATGATATTGAGTGTGAGGCACAGGACGGGAGGATCTGTCGTAAGTTTGTTGAAGGACTATGCTTCCTGAGGAGCTGAAGGGTGATGATGATGATGATGTTGATGTTTTAATTGGTGCATCTAGTCTCCTTAGTTGCCTTCTGTTCATTATAGTGACATTAGCACATTTTGTGTCACATCTGATCCCACATGTTGTGATTTTCCTCTTCTGTGCTGAAAACATCATCATTTCTAACACCTGTAGCAATGTTTTCTACTTAACAGCTGTTGCTTTGTTTCCATGGAGATGAATGGTAGCTTGAGCAGTGGAATCAGTTTGTAAACAACTGTTCAGCTTGTTCCTTCAGTGTGTGCTTTATCAAACATCATTGTCTTTTCCTCACATCTTGTTCTATTAGTATTAGTCTGGTTTTTCGCATACAGATCTTTTACATAGTCGGGTACCTCTTCTACCCTTGGGTGTGCAGACAGATCTCAAAATTGTAAAATCTCCAAAAAATTGCACTGAGTGTGTTTGTATGTCATATTATCTTCTTACATGTATGTGTGTCGTAGTTTGTGGTGATTTTTTCACGATTAGATGTAGAAAATCTGTTCACTATTATATATTATCCACTCTGACTGTTTATTGTAGAATAAAATAGATGTCTTTGATCCACTACCGCTGAGTGTTAGCTTTTGGTGAAGGATAAAATAACATTAAATTGCTGATGTTTCTTTGTGTATATCTACATACAAATTGTTGATTTTTATGTGTCAACTTTCCTTGTTTCGGTCATAGAATCAAATAGATGAGTATGATTATTTTGCTAATGTTTCATTGTTCATCTCCAGAAATCTTGATCACAGTTAGTCCACATTCATTCTGTTGATTGTAGAATTGAATAAATGAATATTGCTGAAGTTTCCATGCTTGTCTACAGAAAATTTGTTTGCTGTCAGCCCTCATGAAGCCAGACTTGAAAAGGCCAGACTTTTGGCTGCTCAGCACGCTGAGGAGGAAGAAAAGAGAAAAGAAGAAGAAAATAAGAGAGAAGCAGAGATGAAAGAGAGAAGAAAAGATCAAAGAATAAAGGTGATTGGAGAGATCTTAGATACAGAGAAGGACTACTTGCTCAGCCTGCAGATATGTTTAGAGACATTCTTGGATGAACAGGTCTGTAATCATTTGAAGATAGTTGTTTTATATACATTTGACCAAACAGCTGTCTCATTATCAAGTATTTGCTTTACTAAAGTCCTTCTACCAGTGATCATCTTTCTGTCCTCATTAACTGAAAGGCATTTTCATAGTCAAGCATGTCGAACCTGGTACCCGGTAATTTTGCCATGAGAGACAAGAACTTAAAAACCACTCTGCCAACTAATCGTTCTATAAGAGGGTATATCTAGCAAAAAATTGCATACATAAATAATCCTTAAGACAGGGATGCACGATAATCTGTAACATTTGTTCTTTACATAAATATGGGTGCATTGTACTTCAAAACATGTCATTTGTTATGTGGCACATTTGGTTTCATTGTTAAATTGTTGACACTATTTTATGGACACTTGGATTTAACTGATATTTGGAAACATTGAGACAACAACAGCAAATACACACACACCCCCACCCTCTTATTTTGCTAATAAATAGTCTGTTAAATTGAGGGTTTACACTGTGCTTCTCCCTCAAATGGGCTGGTGAATGCGCTTCTCTATCAAGACTGGAGCAGACTGTCTTGGAGAACATGATCTACAATTGGTTGGTCTTGTCTACTTAGACATATGTCTGTACTCAGTATTTTATTTTTATTAACTGATGGTATTTCATTTCAGTTTATATCCACAAGAAAAAATAATAATGGTCATTGTATTTTCAGAAGCCTCCTGCTGGTGTTGACCTCAATTTTCTGTTGGGCAACATGGAAGAGATAACAGATGTCAGTCAGAAGATGGTGGTCCGCTTGGAATCATGTGTGTCTGGGAAGAGCTTTGATGAGCAGTATGTAGGTAAGTAGCATCTACTTCTTCTTCTTTTTTTTTTGTCTGGAGCATTTTGCATCTGAGGAGTCTTTTTCCATGCCCTATACGACACCAGAAATATGGCGGTGTAGATTGCATGCTTATCGGTCCCATGAGCTATATGAATGAAAGCTTTTTCCTCAGTCTTCTTCTTTGATTATTAGCAACAGGCTGTCAAAGTAGTCAGTGGCCATCATGCCTGGCGGCATCTTGTGGGGCAGCAACAAACTGCTTCCACTTTGCTCGGTCGGTGACCGTATTTAATACAGTGACCCAGCTCTGGTTCATCCTTTGCATCTCAGCCTCCACAGTCTCTACCAAGTTGTTTTTGGTCTGCCCCTCTTTCACTTTTCTTCAGGGGTCCATAGCATAGCTGTTCTTGTGATGGCATCAAGGTCTCTTCTGAGGATGTGGCCAACCGAGCTCCAGTGTCAAGGGGACAGGAAGACCAGCTATAATGGTGTGCATGTCTTCTTGGTTGCTACGAGTAAGCAGTTCTTGATTGGTGATGGTATTGGGCCAAAAGATTTGGAGTTTTCCTTAGGCAGATTGTGTGGAACGAGGACAATTTTGACATTTCCTTCTCTGTTACTCTCCAGCATTCCGCACCATAGAGAAGCACAGAAAGTACTCAGCTCTCGTATAATCTTAATTGTGTGTTTGTCCTTAGTGGAGAGCAATATTTACAGTCCTGTGTTACACATGGAGTTAAAACAGGATAGTGATGGGAGTAGTCTCCTTTTGAACAACTTATGAGTAAATGGTGTCTTAGCTTTTAGTTGCTGCTAAAGTAATTTAACTGGAAAAAAAAACAGCTTGACTATCTGGATTTTGCCAACAACTGGCTTTTCTGTCTCCTAACTATAGCCAGATAAAAGATAAATGAACATACTTCATGAAAGGTTGCAAGAATTGGGTCTTTGATTTTGGTGTTAGTTATAAAGACCATCTTCATTGCACATGAACAAATCCATCAGTGCTCCAATCTCCTCCCTTAGATCACACAAGGAGAATCTCAGCACAATGCACGAACTCTGTAGCACTGGTAAGGATCCCAGTGTGTGTATACAGAAATCACCCATTCTATAAATATTTTTGTGGTGGGTAGGTTTTCCTCATTTTGTAAATTTTTGCCAGGGCAGCGGCCGTGTTGGCTACTCTTTATGTTTTTTCAACCGTCGCGGGATTTTTTTTACTTGCACGTGACCTCTTTTTTTATTCGCTCTTATCTGAGAAGACTAGGTATCCGATTTCACTATCCATGAGATCAATGGGGAAGAATGACAGCATTAGGACCCACTGATTCTGCTAAAATTTCAATAAAATATATTCTCTGTACTGGGAACTAAACCCGGTACCCATAAGAATTAGAAGCGGATGCCATACCACTTAGCCACTCCAACCCCCAGGAATGGATCTGAAAATACACATGGAAGAGACAGAGATTATGAGAATAAATGCAGTAAGTGATAACAATAGTGCAGTTGAATAAACACTACTACAAGATGTAGTCATGCATATAATTTGGCAGCGGTATAGACAGAGTTGGAGGGACAGACAGTGATATCAAAATAAGGATACAAAGGGCAATGCTTTCATTCTATTGGGAATATATGGAATTTGAAAGAAATCAAGCCCAACACAAAATAAGAATCTTCAATTCAAATGTTAAGTAAGTCAGTCCTATTGTATGGCTCTGAAACGTGGAGAACAACATAATCAACAACCAAAAAGATACAGACTTTCATAAATGGGTGCTTGGGTAGAATAGTAGGATCGAAGTGGCATGACAAGATCACTAATGTGGAATTGATGATAAGAACCAGACAAGTGCCAGTTGAACAAGGAACGAGAAGACAACACTGGAGATGGATAGGACACACACTGAGGAAACCTGTTGATAGCATGACCAGACAGTCCTTGTTCTGGAATCCCCAGGGCAAGAGAGGTAGAAGGAGACCAAGGAACACATGGAGAAGAGAACTGGAGACAGACATAAAAGGGATGGAGAAGACATGGAAAGAACTTGAGCAGACGGCATGGGACAGGAAGACTTGGCATATATTTGTAGAAGGCCTATGCTCCTTGGGGAGCTGAAGGGTGAAGATGAAGTTGATGATGACGATGATGATATGTCCATCGTATTCGATGAGGACCATTGACATCTCTCGTAATACAGTTCGTTCTATGATGTTAAGTGGGTGCGCATATGGCTGATCAAGCCAATGCGGGCAAGAAAGGTTCTGTTGCATGACCGACATAGAAGGCCCGGAGACAATACAGGCTGCACATTCACGCTGCCCTCACATGGTTGGCCTCACTGACTGCAACACCCTTTTTGATAGCGCCTCTCCATGCTGTGGGATCCTGTGCCAGATGCTCCCAGGTGGTTATATTAGTCTGGCAGCTCTTCAGTGACTCCATCAGGCTGTCTTTGAAGCGCTTCTTTGGTCATCCTCTAGTACACTTTCCCTTTCTCAACTTGCCATACAGCAGCCTCTTTCAAGGCGTTCATTTGGCATACTAACCAGATGACCGGTCCATCGTAACTGCGCTTTGTGAATTAGTGTATAGACACTGGGCATATTTGCTCTTGATAGAACCTCGGTATCTGGGATCTTATGCTGCCATTGAATGTGTAGCACGCGACGCAGGCAGGTTGTATAGAAGTGATTTAATCAATCTATCAATCAATACCCTCTAGCTCCCCAAGGTGCATAGGCCTTCAACAAACATATGCCAAGTCTTCCTGTCCCATGCTATCCGCTCAAGTTCTTTCCATGTTTTCCTCATCATTTTCACCTCTGTCCAAGATGAAAAAAGGTTAGTCGGCAACCCAGACTCCTTTCGGCTTTCTCTGGGTTGCGTCATGCGCCTCCTTTCCATAGGACCTTCTTCTCTTGGGCGGCTGCGTTGATTTATATTCTGTATTTGACTTGTCCATGTTTGTTGAAGTTTTTGTGGTAAATAGTTTTTTACGGGATGAGGTAACCAGCCCCATGCCCAACCCTCCTTAGTCGCTTTTTACGACATGCATGGTAGGGTACAGTGTTGCTATTCTTTGCTCCCCTTTCGGGCCCTGGTAACACACGGGTGGAAGTGATTTAAGATGAAGTTAAAAGACTTTCATAAATGGGTTGTGAATAAATGAAATTGAATATCAGTATAATGCAGTTTTTGTACATTCCCATCCTGAATACAGGTCATGTGATGTATTGCTGGCTTTTCTGTATTTGCACTCATGTAAGATATCCATTATCTATTCTTATATCACTGACCTGTATTAAAATAGTTCATTTGCCTTATCCTACCAGTGCCTGACATGTGATTTGATATTAATCATTTTCTCTTTACCTTACAGGGAAATGCTTCACCTATTTTGCGGAGGACATGAAAAACACATATGCTCCATACTGCCGTAATCATGACGATGTCATCACGGCCATGGAACGGTACACGGAGAACACAGAAATCAATGAATTTTTCAGCGCCAAAATTGAAAAGATGAGGGAGCAGATGAATGTGTTTGATGTTGCTGGTGTCCTCATCAAGCCTGTACAGCGAATACTCAAGTACCCGCTCTTACTGAATGAGTTGCTGAAGGTAAGATTTGTGTAGGTTCAGTCAGTCTGTTTCATTTTCGCTCCCTGTTTAGCATAGAGCAACTACTGCAGGTGGCTCCCTCACAGAAAGTCTTTACAAAAGCATTCGTAGGCTCCTGATCCTGTAGATTTATGCAGCAGTTTGTTTCATATGATGAGGTTGCCAGCCTTATGCACAACCTCATAGTAGTTGCTGCTTACAACATGCCTGTGGGAATTTGGAGAGGTTTATATACAGAAGACAAAGATTTGTGTTATCAGTGTTATTATTTTTTCTTTCCTTAGTATTCCAAGCCCTTACAGATTTTAGTCTTACTTACTTAGTCGCTACTCTTCTACCATAAAGTGTAGAGGTTTGGAAGAGAGAAGCCATACTATCCTATTGGCAGTCTTCCTCCTGGCCTGGTTTCATTCTAGTCCTTGGTCCTTCAGAGATCATCTAATGTTGTCCTCCCAGCGGACTCTGGGTCGTCCTGGAGGTCTGGATCCCTAGCTCTTAGTTTCCCATACTTGTCATGGTAGCCGATCTTCTCCCATTCTGCAGACATGGCCAAACCATCTTAGTTGGGACTGTTCTGCTTGGGTCTGCAGGGGTTGTGTTTTTAGGCCATGACATTGTCTGGTTGCGTACCATGTCTCTTCTTGTTACTTCAACCACCTTCCTCAGATACCTCATTTCTGATTTTAGTCTTGAACATAATATGTTTCCATCCCTTACTCCCCTGGATGGTTTATTTATTATTTACAGTTTCTATCACTTTCAAGTTAATGTCTGTGCTATCCTTTCTACCTTCTTCTTGAATGCTCTCTTGTTCTTCATCACCTTGCAACCCCCTATGGAGCATAGGCCTTCAACAAAAATGCCAATTCTTCTTGTCCTGTGCCATCACCTCATGGTATGTTCATGTCGTCTTCATCCCCTTCATGTCTGTCTCCAGTTCTCTTCACCATGTGTTCTTTGATCTTCCTTTATCTCTCTCACCCTGGGGATTCCAGAACAAGGATTTCCTGGTAATGCTGTCAACAGGTTTCCTCAATGTGTGTCTTATCCATTGCCAACATCATCTTCTCCTCGCTTTTTCCACTGGCACTTGTGTCTGGTTCTTGTCATCAGTTCCACATTGGTAACCTTGTCGCACTATTTAAATCCTTCTATTATATGCAAACACCCATTTATGAAAGTCCATAGCTGTTTGGTTGTGGTTTTTGCTATGAATATGTTTGGCCATATACATGTCTTACTCTGGGAAGGTTAAGGCGGCCGGCGTGATGCTGACCACATCACCCCCAGTGTGCCGATGGTCAAGAAAATACAGGCCTAACACCGTATCCCAATATGCTTCAATAGGCGTGTAATGGGATCCATTACCTTTTTATATACATATCTTGTTTCACTGTTAGCCTCAGATTTGTCATCATGCCACAACCATGTTTGTGATCTCATAATATTTGTGTACTTTTTATTATTTTTGTTTGCAAAGTCTGAAGACTTTTGGAAAGCACTTTGTATGTAAATCAGCTGTTTCATAAACCGCCTTGCATGCGAACCAATTGGTTGGCTGAATTATGATTGCAGTGAGGTGTGGTTAAACTTGAGGAAACAAAAATCAGCTGACTAAAATCCAAATGCCTAATGGCAGCCTGCCTAAAACTAAGAATTGCAGTACACATAAGTATATTCATTTGAAAGTATTTGTACCATGAACATTTATCTATTGTTTGATTCTAATATTTTTACTTCCACTTAGCAGTTACCCTTCACAAATAAATAATTATGAAGCTGACCATCAGTGTTGCACTGTCACTTACTTCACAGTCTTGTGGCGCAACAAATTTGTCTCCTTTACATTAATGAAATGCATTAAACTCAATTTTGGTCACAGAACTAACACATTTGCATCAGTTTTTTTTTCATATTGTGGCACAAATAGGAAGATCATTTTAGATATCTGTGTTACTGTTGTTGTTGTTTAGAACTGACATAGGTGCTCAATCTCCCTCAGCAAATGTCAAAGGGTATGCATGCTGATTGTTCCTTTAGCACACTGGTTATATAAATTCCTCATCCATCTCTGCTAGTCTTACATTTGATATCAAACTCCAGCAGTCTTAGCCTTGATGATTCATTGATTGCAGTTTGATTCTCTAACAGGCAATCATTAATTGCTCTTAGTATCTGTCCCTTATCCATACCCAATGTTCCCAGTATAGGTTCTCTTGAGGCTTATCCATAAGCTCTCTGACTCTCGTTGCCATGAACCCAGCATGACCAGGACAATAGTTTGGTTTGGTCTTAAGGACTATCTTCATTGCACACGGACAACTCCATATGTGCTCCGACCTCCTCCCTTAGATTACACAAGGAAGATCTCAGCACAGTGCATCAATTCCGTAGCACTGGCAAGAATCCCAGTGTGTATATATATAGGAATCACACATTCCATAAATATTTTTGCGGTGAGTAGATTTTCAAAATTTGTTTATTTTTGCCAGGACAGTGGCCTTATGGCCTACTCTTTATGATTTCCGACAGTCGTGGGATTTTTTAACGTGTGCAACTTGCCACACGGGACCTCCTATTCTTTCACCCTTATCCGAGAAGGCTAGGCATCTGATCTCACTACCCATGAGACCAGGGGGGAGTATGACATCATTGGGACCACTGGTTCTGAAAAAAAAATTTCCATGAATTATATTCCCTCTACTGGGAATCAAACCCGGTACCTTTAGAATTCGAGTTGGACGCCATACCTCTTAGCACTCCGATCCAGGGCTATAGATTCACACTAGTTCCTAGTGATATCCTTGTTGCTATATGGAAATATGAGATAAGAAAGGGTCAATTATAATTCCAAGGTATTTCAACTATATTACATCCCTAGCTCTTATCCATTCATTTTGATAGTTCTTGTGATTCATTCTTTATTGTTTTCATCATTAGCTGTGTCATATCTGCTTTTTTTTTCATGCCATATTTTATGGAAATGATATAAAGCTTAGTTGAATAGTTCTTGTATTTTTAGTTTTTCTCAGCGAAGTGCATCGATGTCATCAGCAAACCTGAGACTTGTAATAGTGAGTTCTCAACATAATTTATTGTTCTTGTATGGCCATCCAAAGCCTGTGGTATGATTTTCTCAAGGAAAACTTTAAATAGGGTGGGTGATAGCAGACTCCGAACATGGTGGAAAGCCATTCATCTTTTCCCCATTTTTTAAATAAGAATTGTACTTGTGGTATTTGAATATAAAGGTAAAGGATCCCGTTACACACCCATTGAGGCATATTGGGAATATGGTGTTAGGACCATATTATCTTGACCGTCGGCACACGAGGGGTGATGTGGTCAGCATCACGTGGCCACCTTAACCTTCCCAGAGTTGCTCTGGTATCCATTTGGGGCTGGGTCGAGCCAGGAGCCATTTGTGGCCTAAAAAAATCCCACCTCATCTGGGGATCGAACCATAGACCACTGCGCTAGGAAGCCAGTGCACTAACCACTATGCTACCGCAGCTCCCAATTTGAATATAGGTTCTCATTATAATTGCTTCTATGTCTAGTGTCAGTAAATTTTGAATGTATTTTTTTGGTTTTTTATACACTTTGGCTCATGTTATTGATGTTTTTTTCAAAGGGCTTTTCCTATAACTCCCTTGTGTGTAGTTGTATTTTCCCATTATGATACTGACATTGAGAACAACAAAAACAACAACCAAAAAAGCTACAGACTTTCATAATTGGGTGCTTGCACAGAACAGAAGTAGGTCACTAATATGGAACTGATGGCAAGAACCAGACAAGTGCTAGTGGAACAAGAGCTGAGAAGAAGATGCTGGCAATGGATAGGACTCACAAGGCGGAAACCTGTTGATAGAATCACAAGGCAGTCATTGTTCTAAAATCCCCAGGGTAGGAGGCAGAGGTGGACAAAAACACACAGTAAAGAGAACTAGTGACAGAAATGAAAATGATGAGGAAGAACTTGAGCTGATGGCATGTGACAGGAGGACTTGGCATGTGACAGGAGGACATGGCACGTGACAGGAGGACTAGGCATCTGTTTGTTGAAGGCCGGTGCTCCATGGGAAGCTAAAGAGTATTGATTGATTGATTGATAATACTGATATACCTACCATTTTCAAATAATGAAGATAAGTTAATGTTGTGAGTTCATTGAACTTATTTCTGGTACTTGTATGCCAGGTGCAGAGTTTCTCATGCTTCATTATTCCTTTTTTTTCCTCCCAACTTTCTGTGTCACAAAATCTGAAATATGCCGTTAAATAGGACATAGTTCTGTGTTAAGATAAGGAACAGAATAAAAGATTTGATTCCTGCTGCTATCAGTGCACAACGTAGCAAATTGTACATGCATGTTTATAAATTATGCATTTATTTCAACACATCACCTGATGGTTGTCACTGAGGGAAAGTTATCTGTCCTTATTCTGGGAATTTGTTGAACTGTATAGGGAAAGCAGTTTTGCTGTAGTGGCTCTTCATTTTTTTAAACAGAACACTGAAGAGGGTCATCCAGATAAAGAAGATATTGTGGCTGCTATCAATGCCATGACAGATGTAGCAAAAGCCATCAATGAGTACAAGAGGCGGAAAGATCTAGGTAGGGTTTTTTTTTACCCTTTGGTTTGTTTGTTTTGTACTAATACGAGGGGCGTTCAGAAAAGTAATGCACCACATCGTTTTTCTCAGGAGCTGTTTATTCAAAAAGCATGAAATTTATACACAATATACATGGATATGTCATGTAAACATCGGTATTATTCAACATAATCCCCATCAACTTGTACGGCTTTATGCCAGCGCGAAACAATTGCATGTATTCCTAGCCCGTACCAGATTTTGTCTTGATCATGTAGCCATTTCTTTGCTGCACGAATCACTCCATCATCTTCAAACCTTGTCCCACGGAGTGCATCTTTAAGTGGACCAAATAGATGAAAATCAGAGGGTGCCAAATCGGGACTATAGGGTGGATGGGGTAGTACAGTCCAACCGAATTTGGTGATTGCTTCCCGTGTTGCAAGACTTGTGTGAGGGCTCGCATTGTCGCGAAGGAGAAGCAGGTCTGCTGGATTCTTGTGCGGTCGAACTCTGCGAAAACGTTTATTGAGTTTTTTCAATGTCTTAATGTAAGCTTGCGAATTGATTGTCTCTCCTCTTGGCATAACGTTCACAAGAATCACACCTTCAATGTCCCAAAAGACAGTGATCATGACCTTTCCAGCTGAAGGAATTGTCTTGAATTTCTTTCTTCTTGGTGATTGCGGATGATGCCACTCCATTGACTGTCTTTTTGTCTCAGGTTCAAAATGATGAGCCCAGTTTTCGTCACCTGCAACGATCTTAGCCAAAAAGTTCTCTCCATCAGCATTGAAACGCTCCAACAATTCAGAAGAAATTGCTTTCCTTTGCAATCGGTGGTCATTTGTCAGACTTCGAGGAACCCATCTTGCGCAAACCATAGAAAATCCGAGAGTTTTTATAACTGCATTTGCACTACCAATGCTGACTGACAGCTGTAAGGCCAATTGTTGAGTAGTGATTCGCATATCAGTAAGAATAATGTCCTCAGTGCATTTCAACATTTCTGCGTTGGTGGCTGTGGCAGGACGTCCACAGCGCGGCCGATCAAGCAGCTCCGTATCTCCAATTCCTGATTCTTTGATTCTCTGAACCCAGCGACTGACTGTACTCCTGTCGACTGCAAAACTTCCATACACATCACATAGACGCTTGTGAATATTCACAACAGTTTCCTTCTCTGCAACGAGAAATTCTATCACCATTCGCTGTTTATAACGCAAGTTGCTAACACGCTCCATTTCAACGGTTTAGGGCAGCCGTATTATTTGGCCGGTTGCAGTGCAATTTGGTGCACACAATTGGCACATGCCATATTTGAAGTGTGCAAAATTGTATGCTTCTATCTTCATTATTAGCTGAGAAAAACGATGTGGTGCATTACTTTCTGAACGCCCCTCGTATACAAGTTAATGATTTTAATGATGTGGTAAGATTTTTAAAAAAATTGTATTTTCATTTCAATGAGCCCGGTGAAGTTCTTGGGGGTGTCCGATACGTCAGAGACAGAATAGGACTACGTCTGCCTCAAGCATGTCGCAAGAGGTAACTAATAAGAGGTTATGCAAGGGATTACATCCTCATCATGTAAAACAAATTGCTACAGAAACTGCAGCAGCAAATTCTTGCTAAGTTTTCCTGTCCTGTGCCATCTGTTCAGAACCTTTCCATGTCTTCTTTATTTCTTTCATGTCTGTCTCCTATTCCCTTCTTCATGTGTTGTTCAGTTTCCCTCTGCCTCTTTAGACTGGGAGTTCTAGAGCAAGGACTGCCTTGTAATGCTACCAACAGGTTTCCTCATTGTGTGTTTTTTCCGTTGCCAGTGTTTTCTCATCTCTTGTTCCACTGGTACTTGTCCGGTTTTTGTTGTCAGTTCTACACTGGTGACCCTGTTGGACCCAACTCAGTCCTTCTGTTCTACTCAAGCACCTATTTGTGAAATTCTGTAACTTCTCATACAGCCATTAGATTGTCATAAATGATTAAAAAAAAAAAGTAGCCCCATTGCAGATACTGAGGTAGTGGAGTGAAGTGTTAGATACTTCACATACAAGGTCCAGCATCAAGAGGTGGGGTGACCAATTTCCATCCTTTCTGCCTTTTCCTTCCCTAACTTGAAGAGCAGAGTCAGGTACCCATTTACAGCTGGGTAGACTGGAGCGTGTCGGTACTGTGATTCAGACCTGGCACCTTTTGCGAGAGAGACCATCGCTCTTACCACTCTGTCAATCAGATGCTCTAATAAATGATAACTGTGAAATTTTTTAAAAAAACCTTTAATGGGGGTGTCATAGCTGGTAGGTGTTTTAGCCATGCGCAACGTTTAGGGGTCATTAACATTTATAGAATATGTCGATATTTTACGGTATACTGAACGCGAAATATATGCGGAGATTATGACGCATTCGCGTTGGGAAGGTCACGCTGGGTGACTTGGTTACATGGCCCTTGTTACGCTATCCGTCAAGCAAGAAGGTCGTGTCTTGTATTTCTTCCAAGGAAAAAAGGCTGAGTATATAGCCTATATTATATAGATGAATCGATGTAGAACTCAGGGTCAGTTCGGATATTAATCTAAGTATGAGATTAATTAAATCAAATTAAATGATGGAAGGAGAATCGCATTATGATTCAAATTGTAGCTGTCAAGAACTCATGTGCTCATTTCTGGCTGTTGATTACAACAACGCACGTATATAGCCACGATGTTCATCTGACATATTGTTTTGACACGGACGGACATGAATACTATGCATGTAAATTTCTAATGAACTATATCTGGATGTATATCTACGTGAATGTCTTATGTGTGAACTGTAAATAAATTCATGGACTCTGAATTGAGGACTTTATCACATCGATACGTTACAGCTATTTGCTGCATTGCCAATGTTGATGATTATGCAAATGAAGAACTCTTCTGATAAGAAAAATAGGTATATATAATGATGAGCTCCGAAGGGAACGAATGTATTCTTGGACATTCAACAAATGATGAATCAATATAACGTTGACCCTTACTCCAAGATGATAACGGACGAAGCACGCATTCGCGATTAAACAAAATACATAACCAGCTCTAAACCAGCTCAGCCTTATCGGCCTCCCCTATATAAACCGACTTTATCAGCTGGTGGCCAGTTTTATCCATGTTAAAACACCTTTTTTCACAGGTAACGTGAAGGTATGCATGCTGAAAAAGCCGATTGCAGACCTTATGGTGGGTCGCATACACTGCAGCAAGGATTGTTCACCAGAAGATATTATTGAATGGGAGAGACACAATCTATGCACTGGAAACGCCGTGACAACTAGAGCTCAGACTATGCTCATGGAGAGTGTCAATGATAATAAGATGGATGCAGAGAAACAGGAGGATATTGAGGTCAATTCACCTATTGACAGGGAATCATTTGCAAACAAACAAAAAAATGACAAATCTCTAAATAAATTTTTTAACCTAGTTAATAAGGTTGATAATTTAACATCAGGGAATAATAACAAACATTGGTTTATTGTTAAAAATGATATACTTATTAGATGCTTTAGTGATAAATCACAGGTAAAACAACAAGTGATGGTACCGGCTGCTTTTAGACGGTACATTCTTCAACATGCGCATGACTCGCAGTGTGCAGGACATATGGGATATACTCGAACACGATCTCGAGTATTGTCTTCATTCTTTTGGCCAAGAGTATCACGGGATATTTCGCAGTATGTACGTTCCTGTACTACATGCCAGGACGTGAAAGCACGTGGAGCTTTTCACACGGCGCCTATTCAGGCTTGCGATATCTCAGTACGACCTTTTGACAAGATGGCCATAGATATAATTGGTCCACTTCTACCATCTGCGAGAGGACATAGATTTGTTCTCACGTGCATTGATTTATGCACACGATGGCCAGAAGCCATTCCATTGAAGACAACCACTACCACAGATGTAGCTGATGCATTACATCTAATTTTTTCTAGAATAGGGTTTCCTAGAAAATTATTATCTGACCATGGGTCGCAGTTTATATCCGATACCATGAAGGAGGTAATGAAAACCTGGAACATTGATAGGAATTTGAGTAGTATTTATCATCCCATGAGTAACGGTGCAGTTGAAAGACTTAACCGTACGCTTAAGCAACTTTTACATAAGGTTACTGTTAAACACCCTCAGGACTGGGACAGAGCACTCCCAGCTGTCCTGTTTGCTTACCGAGAGGTGCCACATGAACAAACTGGCTTCTCTCCCTTTGAGTTAGTTTTTGGTGCCCCTCCGAGAGGTCCTATGGGACTGATAAAAGATTTATTAATTGATGCAGAGATGACTCAGGACACTCAGTCATCTTATGAGTATGTGATTAATCTTCGGAATAATATTATTGAGTCTTGCCAATTGGCAACAGCTTCTTCTGAGGCTGCAAAAGCTAAGGCTCGATCTATACAAAATCGATCTAGACGATTACGCCAATTATTCCCAGGCGATGAGGCTTATGTATTACTCCCTCACAATAACAATAAGTTATTGATCTCATGGACTGGTCCTTATAAGGTTACTGATAAAATTTCAGACGTTGATTACGTCTTAGATATCAAGGGACACAGAAAGATATTCCATATTAATATGCTCAAGCAATTTCATACACGTCCTATACACTTACAGTCAATTTTTCATGAACTAGATGACAATACTGTATCTACTTGTCATTATTCTAATCTTTCTGTTATACAGGAGGAAGAATCTTCTTTTCCTGAAGTGCAGATGCCTTTACCTGTACTTATTGTCCAATCTACTGAATCTTGGCGTGATGTGACCATTTCTTCTACGGTTACACCGCAACAGCATCATCGCGTTGCTGATCTTCTACAATCTTTCCCAGATGTGTTAACGGATGTACCGGGTTGCACATCTGTAATTAGTCACGATATTATTCTTAACGATGATACACCAATTCGTGTTCATCCTTATTCTGTACCTCTACATTTTCTGTGTAAGACATCTCAGGAACTCGAACAGATGATATCATTAGGTATTATTGAGACTAGTACATCTCCATTTTCTTCTCCTTTAGTCATTATCCGGAAAAAGGACAACAACATACGTTTATGTGTTGACTATAGGAAACTTAATGCGCAGACAGTACCGGATAGCGAACCACATCCTGTCCTTGACGATTTACTTCCTCGTCTATCCAGTGCTACACTTTTCACTAAAATTGACTTAACCAAAGGTTATTGGCAGATTCCACTAACCGAAAGAGCCAAATACTACACAGCATTCTCAACTCCACAAGGTCTTTACCAGTGGAACGTGATGCCTTTTGGGCTAATGAATGCTCCAGCTACCTTTATTCGCTTGATGCGAAAAATTTTAGCAGGTAGATCAGATATAATTACCTACATTGACGACATATGTTTGTTTAGTTCATCATTTGAGGAACATTTTTTGGGTCTTAAATCAGTTTTGGAAATATTGCGGGATAACCATTTAACTGCTAAACCAACTAAAATTCAAATAGCGTGTAATGAGATAACATTCCTGGGACACATTATTGGATCAGGACGTATCCAAACAATTCCCAGTACGGTTTCTAAAATATTAAATTTATCTGTTCCTCAAACGAAGAAACAGGTTAGGAGTCTGTTAGGGTTGATCCAATACTATAGCAGATTTGTACCTCACCTATCATCCATCACGGCTGTCCTGTCATCGTTACTAAAGAAGAACATGCCTTTAAGGATAAATTGGACAGACGAATGTGACAAAACTTTTCGCACTATTTTAAAAATTTTTTCATGCCCACCTGTTTTAAGATTACCAGATGCTTCTAAAAAGTTTGTTCTACGTACAGATGCGAGTAATTACGGACTCGGGGCTTGTCTACTCCAATATCATGATGATGTCCTTCACCCTGTACTTTACATCTCACGCAAGCTGAAACCTCCGGAGACTAAATATTCGACTGTAGACCGAGAATTGCTCTCCGTAATCTGGGCAATTACCAAGTTAGAAAAATTTCTGCTGGGATCTCCATTTCTGATCCAGACTGATCAGAAATCTGTGGCAGCATTACGTCGTTCAAACCATAAAAGTGCTAAACTTGCACGATTTGCTATTACGTTGCAACCATACGAGTTTGAAATACAGTCGATACCTGGAACTGAGAACGTCATAGCCGATACGTTGTCCAGACATCCTACGGATTCTGAATAAATATTACAATTTCAAGAAAATGTTCTGACTGATCAAGCATTACATTTGCAATTAACGGTATTAATTCCACGTCAGAATATACAACACTTCATTTGGACTTCCTACTTAAATAAGAACATTTCGAAATAAACTATTTTGATCAAAATATCAAGTTTTACGGATCGTTTGAAAATTTGGACTTCAATTCCACTTTGGGTATCACTCATTTCGATTGAAAACTGTTAAAAAGGAACAATCTCTGATGTAGAAGGGACAGATACGTTGATGACTTATTCAATTTACTTTCAAAGTTTAATAAAGGAACTAACGAGGATTGGATAATCATATCATAATTCGATAATATGAACCTTGTGTCTTAATGAACTTTCATACAAGTCAACAGGATATAACAACGATTGGATCTTCATGTCCGATATTGTTAAATTTTCTAGTTATTAAATTAATTTATAATAAAATAAAGTTAAAGTGTGATGAAATAAAAAAATAAAATATACAAAGAAAAGATGAAACAAAATAATATCACACCAATTAATATTTTAATTAGTGTAATTATTAAGGTAATAGATATTAGATTATGACATTTCATATTTATAGTTAAAATGTATGAATTTTCTTTTGTTCTTTTCTTCTGATTGCGTTAATTTAATTAGGTATCAAGCTGAATACATTCGAGAACAAATGTCTTAGAAAACTCATGAACATCAGTTGGAAAGAATTCAAGACTAATCGACAAATAAGAGAAGACTCTAGGCAGAAATATGTCTCCGACTATATAAGGAAAAGACGATGGTCATATATCGGTCATGTCCTACGAATGCAAAACAACAGAATACCACTACAGGCGCTCACTTGGGTTCCTGAGGGTAAGCGGAAAAAAAGGAAGACCAAAAGAAACACTCAGAAGAACAATAATAAGAGAAGGAAGAACGTTGGGCCTAAATAATGTGCAAGAGCTAAGAGGAGTGGCGTCACAACGAACAACCTGGAGAGCACTGGTTTCTGCCTTATGCGCCGTGTTTGGCGCTTAAAGAATTTATTATTATTATTATTATCTATCCTTACACTTCATTTTCACACGCATTCTAATTTAATGTATACTTTAATATTTGGTTTTAATTGTCCGTACTTCTCAATTTTTATTTCTTTTACTCTCTTATACTATTTCTCATTCTCTTCAATTAGATAGTAATTAGTTAGTACCATACGTACATACTATAATTAATTATTTTAATTTTAGTTAGTTAGAATAAATTTAATAACACCTCACATTATTAGTTAGTCGATACATACAACAAATTAATTATTTAGTTAGTGATAGTGACATTTCCTTGTTTAATATAAGGTATATGTATGATATGACGTTGATTTTATTATAAGATATTACTGACATGACCACGACACTGTTCTAGATAGAACATCGTAGGTCATACGTCGGGTTTTGTTAAATTTTTGATAATTTGATTAATATTATTCAAAAAAAAAAAAAAAATCTATCTAATAGATTTTTTTTTTTCCCCCGTCTGACAGGAAATCTGTTACGGTGTTATTTTAAATGACGGCGTCTGCTGGGGTTTAGCCATGCGCAACGTTTAGGGGTCATTAACATTTATAGAATATGTCGATATTTTACGGTATACTGAACGCGAAATATATGCGGAGATTATGACGCATTCGCGTTGGGAAGGTCACGCTGGGTGACTTGGTTACATGGCCCTTGTTACACTATCCGTCAAGCAAGAAGGTCGTGTCTTGTATTTCTTCCAAGGAAAAAAGGCTGAGTATATAGCCTATATTATATAGATGAATCGATGTAGAACTTAGGGTCAGTTCGGATATTAATCTAAGTATGAGATTAATTAAATCAAATTAAATGATGGAAGGAGAATCGCATTATGATTCAAATTGTAGCTGTCAAGAACTCATGTGCTCATTTCTGGCTGTTGATTACAACAGCGCACGTATATAGCCACGATGTTCATCTGACATATTGTTTTGACACGGACGGACATGAATACTATGCATGTAAATTTCTAATGAACTATATCTGGATGTATATCTACGTGAATGTCTTATGTGTGAACTGTAAATAAATTCATGGACTCTGAATTGAGGACTTTATCACATCGATACGTTACAGCTATTTGCTGCATTGCCAATGTTGATGATTATGCAAATGAAGAACTCTTCTGATAAGAAAAATAGGTATATATAATGATGAGCTCCGAAGGGAACGAATGTATTCTTGGACATTCAACAAATGATGAATCAATATAACGTTGACCCTTACTCCAAGATGATAACGGACGAAGCACGCATTCGCGATTAAACAAAATACATAACCAGCTCTAAACCAGCTCAGCCTTATCGGCCTCCCCTATATAAACCGACTTTATCAATGGTGTCATACAATCCTTTCACCTTTCAACTCCCCAAGAAGTATAAGCTTTCACCAAACTTTTGCCAAGTCTTCCTGTCTCATGTCATCAGTTCAAGGTTTTTCCTAGGTCTTCTTCATTCCCATTCATGTCTGTCTCATGTCATCAGTTCAAGGTCTTTCCTTTTCTTCATTCCCATTCATGTCTGTCTCATGCCATCAGTTCAAGGTCTTTCCTTTTCTTCATTCCCATTCATGTCTGTCTCGTGCCATCAGTTCAAGGTCTTTCCTTTTCTTCATTCCCATTCATGTCTGTCTCATGTCATCAGTTCAAGGTCTTTCCATGTCTTCTTCATTCCCATTCATGTCTGTCTCGTGTCATCAGTTCAAGGTCTTTCCTTTTCTTCATTCCCATTCATGTCTGTCTCATGTCATCAGTTCAAGGTCTTTCCTTTTCTTCATTCCCATTCATGTCTGTCTCGTGTCATCAGTTCAAGGTCTTTCCTTTTCTTCATTCCCATTCATGTCTGTCTCATGTCATCAGTTCAAGGTCTTTCCTTTTCTTCATTCCCATTCATGTCTGTCTCATGTCATCAGTTCAAGGTCTTTCCTTTTCTTCATTCCCATTCATGTCTGTCTCGTGCCATCAGTTCAAGGTCTTTCCTTTTCTTCATTCCCATTCATGTTACCAGTTCTTTCATCTGTTTATCTTAGTTGACCTGCCCAGGTTATTTGTTGAAGTTTGTGTGGTTAAAAGTTTTCTAGAGGATGGGATAACCAGCCCCATGCCCAACTCTCCTTATGTTCTACTTATGACATGTCTGGTAGGTTATAGTGTTACTATTCTTTGCTCCCCTGTCAGGTCACACTAACACAAGGTGGGTGTCGTACAGTGTTGCTGTTATTTCTTAGGAGGGCTGTCACTGTTTTGACTACTGGTTCCTTTATGTCTTGTTTTCAAAGTACAGTCAATCCTCGCTATTCCTGGGGGTTAGGCTCCTTGAAAACTCCTGTGAATACGGAATCCACAAATACAGAACACGCTAATAGCGAGGATTGACTGTATGTAATAATCCTCTGAGTACTCCCATCTACTTACCTTAGTAATTAATTTATCATGATATTTGTTTATCTGATAACACTGATGGAAGGCGTGGTCCCTGGAAAAAGGGGAAGGGGTCGACCTAGACGATGGTGGACTCAGGACATCACAGAGAGTCTGAACTTGTCTTTGGCTGATGCAGGTCGACTTGCCCAGAATCGTGATGCGTTCAGAGCAGCTGTAATGGAGACAACGTTCTGGAAAGAATACGTCACATGATGAGATAACACTGTAAAATTGATAGTGATAGTAATAGTAGTACCTTCCACTTTGTAATGTTGAGTTCATTGGAGAGGTATACTTCATTTTACATTAGTTATACTAAACTACCAATTGGCCAGGTCTCTTCCCGCGGGGTTTCTCATAGTGCATGAACTCTGATCCTCCATATCGAAACCTGGATTTGTTAATCACCTCCGCTACCTGGATGAACAGTTAATAAATTGTCAAAAAATAGATAAATTTCATTACAAAAAAATATTTACAAAATAATTACAGGCATACCTCGCTCATACGACATGTTAAGTTCCAGGCCTCTGTCGTAAAGTGAAAATCGATGTAAGGCGAAACATGGACTATTTTCACTGCTAAAGCAAGTACATGACTGGAATGGCCATATATGTACATTACAAACCTAACTAATCAACTTAAAATTTAAACAACCAATGAAAAACAGTATTTTATTTATCTTTTATAGCTGTAGTATTCTTCTGTTGGTAGCTGCGACTGCCGAATTATTGAAGGAAGTCTGAAGGAGAGGTCACATCTTCTAGATCGGCAGTCCATTCTTCATAGCACTTCCTTGCTGGAGATTCTGATGTCCCTGCAGAAGCAGACTTATTTGCTGCTCGTATAGAGCTTTCGATAGACAATGCAGTAGGGCTTTGGGGTGATGTAACTGCAACAGGACTTTCTGCTGATGTACAAGCGACAGGGCTTTGGGATGATGTACTTGCAGTAGGGCTTTTAGAGGCTGCTGATGTTTTTGTTTAGTACCTCTCTAAAGACGTTTGCATTGTCACTCTTCTTTTCTTCTCTGTAGATTTCTGAATAATAGGAATTTAAAATTAAAGTGTTAATCTTGCAACGTCTTTCAAAATTGGGATCTGTTCTTTCTAAAATTTACATCCTCTTTTCAAAATGTTGGAAAGCTTTCTCAAGTATTTTTTGCAGGTTAGGCCATTAGGCTCAGGGGTCACTATTTCTACTGAATAATCCTGTTCATCTTGCCGATGTTCTTAAGCCTCAGAAGATCATCGTTGCTCAGGAGATGCGCATAGGAATCCACGAATTCCGCTATAACTTCTGCTTCCACTTCAAGTTCTAGCTGCCAAGCCATCTTCACGGCATTTTCAGTATTACATTAAATATTTGTTTAACAACAATAAAACATAAAAATAATGAAATCACTTTGGAAGCACATTTTTGATCACTAGATAGCAGAGCTAAATCACAATGATGTGCATGAAATGTGACAAAAACACACTGAGTCACGAAGTATAAAGCGTAGCAGAAAGAGCAAAGGGAAGCGATTTTGAAAAAGTACCATGTTGAAAAAGCGTTGAATGAGCGAGTCAAGCCGTCATATCGTGGAAATGGGTGTTAATTGAAAGCCGTCATATGAGCGAAGTGTCGGAAAGAGAATCTTCGTGAAGCGGGGTCCGACGGGATGAATAAAAAGCATCTAGCCCCATTAGTTCCTGGAGGTCTCTGAGAAGACAAAGAAAAAATATAGCTGTTGCTTCCTCACGCATATCAACATCAACATCACCACACTTCAGTTCTCCACGTCTTCCTGTCCTGTCCTGTACTGTCCTGTCCTGTCCTGTACTGTCAGCTCTAGATCTTTCCATGTCTTCTTTATCTCAGGCATGTTGTACATGGTAACTAATATTAGCTTGTACATGCAGCTGGCAAACTTATCGTATCAAACACATTGCTACAAAAACCACCATTGCAAGATCACATGAGTCTTTGGTGCAGTCTTCCAGCAAGGGGCCCAGCTGTAGTAGAGGCTGCATGCTCCATAAGGAGCAAAAAGAAGAAAGAATGTCTGAAATCCTCCCTTTATAGCCAGCTAAACTTTCATACCAGTTTGTTCACTCCCCTTATGACTTACTGGAAAATACCAGCATCATGTGACATCTAGAAGTGACAGGCAGTGTAGTCTGTGATGAATGGTGAGTTTATTAAAAAAAAAAATTTTTTGAACCCTCTTTTTATACCGTCTTGTCATTTTTCTAGTGTACAAGTACAAGAAGTTCACAGACCAGACTTTAAGTGACAAGATATCCAAGCTGAACCTGCACTCCATCAGGAAAAAGTCTAGTAGAATCAAAGGCAGACTCAGTACCAACTTTGGGATTGGTTTACAAGTATGTTGGTATTTTAAATTAAATAATGTTGATGTTCCATTATAATTGTATTGATATTTCATGTATATGTATATTGGTTATGCTAAACTGGTATTGCTATTTCTTGTGTGTGTCTTGGTTATACAATTAGTAAACAAGTTGGAAAAGCACTAAAGGCAACAGAGATGTGGTTTTACAAAAGAATGTTAAAAATACCATGGACGGCCTAAAAGACTAATGAGGATGTCCTGAGAGAGGCCAATGCACAAAGGAAGCTTATTCCTCATGTTAGGAAGAAGCAGTCCACTTTCTTTAGGCATGTTATGAGAAGAGGAAAGCTGGAATATATCGTAACAACAGGAAAGATTCAAGGAAAAAGAGATAGAGGAAGACAGAGAGCAGTTCCTGGATAATTTGACGTCGTGGCATGGACAGAAGTCAACAGCAGACTCCTATATATAAAATCCCAGCTTTTTCTGTCAGTGCGTAATGTTAAGGGATGCAACTTTGGTTGAAAGTTAGACATTAATTGTATTGTTTCCCTTATATGTACTCTCCCAAAAATAGTAACACTTCTTCGCTGCTGCTGTGTAGTTCGTGTACTGTGGTGATGCACGGTGGTTTAAAAAAAATACTTTTGAATAAGTAAAATTGCCGTTAGGTATTGGTGCTTTTGAATTTAATTCCCGCCTTATGACGGGCTTTTACACTAGTTGATAAATAATGCTTGAGACAGGAAATAACGCAATCTTCAGTTTATTACATTTCCAGCCGTGATGCGCAAGGTGCAATATAGGCTGACGTAAGCGCTACCGCATGATATGAATTTTAAAAGTGTTAGTTTTCTCTCGTAACTGCGTCCAGCCACATGTTGATATTTTTACAGGTATGAGAGAAACTGACCACGCGATACGTTCAGTTTATCATGTTTCTGGCTCATGACGCGCATGCTCAGTACAATATATGCTGACGTAATCGCTGTTGCGGGATGCGCAATAAAAACATAGTTGTGTACCGGCATTGCTACCAGCCACGTGTTTGGATAATTCTGAGCTTTTTTGTGATTTTGAGTTGGATATTTGTGCGCTAATTTTGTGATTTAGAGTTTAATTTCATTGTGAAAATGTCGAAAAGAGCTGCTATACTCCTGTGGATAACAGTGGGAATACGAAAAGGAAGCATTTGTCGTTATCGATAGCACAGAAAGTAGAGTTATTGCAGAAGCTTGAGCGTGGTGTCTCAGTACATCGTCTTACAGAAGAAAATGGTGTAGGAACTACCACAGTATATGACATAAAGAAACAGAAAGACAAGCTGCTGAAATTTTACAGGGACAGTGATGACCAAAAACTAATGTCAGATCGGAAAACTTTACACAGAGAAAAAAATGAAGATCTTGACCGTGTATTAAGGGAATGGTTTCGACAATGGCGAAGTGAACGCATGCCGCTGACTGGTTTGTTGGTCATGAAACAAGCTAAAATATACCATGAAGAACTGGACACTGAAGGCGAGTGTGAATATCCGGTAGGGTGGCTGTAGAAATTTAAGAAGCGCCATGGCATAAAATATCTAAAAATCTGTGGGGACAAAGGTTCTGCTGACCACGAAGCAGCTGAAAATTATATTGATGAATTTGCAAACATAATATGTCATGAAAATCTTAGTCCAGAACAATTATGTAATGCAGACGAAACTTCTCTGTACTGGCGCTACCTTCCTAGGAAAACTTTTAACAATGGCTGAAGAGAGAGCACCAATAGGCATTAAGGATGCAAAGGACAGGTTGACTGTTCTTGGGTGTGCCAATGCTGCAGGCACACACCAGTTAAAGTTGACAGTCATTGGGAAAAGTTATCATGCAAGATGTCTTAAGGGTGTAACCAATCTACCCATCCATTACTATGCTAATAAGAAAGCATGGTTGACGAGAGAAGTGTTTTCTGACTGGTTTAATAACCATTTTGTACCAGCAGTACGAGCTCAATGCACACAAGCTGGACTAGATGAAAACTGTAAAATTGTTCTGTTCTTGGACAACTGCTCTGCACACCCTCCTGAGGAACGTCTTGTCAAAAATAATGTTTTTGGAATGTACTTACCTCCAAATGTAACATCGTTAATACAGCTTTGCGACCAAGGGATTTTACGATCTATGAAGAGCCATTACAAACATGCTTTTTTGAATTGTATGCTGTATGCCGTGAACACTGGTGTAGAAGTAGAAACATTTCTCAAGGAGTTCACTATTAAAGACGCAATCTATACAATTGCAAGTGCATGGAGTAGTGTTGACAAGGTAACACTAACAAAAGCTTGGCACAGACTCTGGCCGGCAACGATATTTGACGATGATGAATCGGAAGATGATGAGTTTGTAGGATTTCATATCAGTAAAGAGAAGAATATGATATCAGACCTCCTAACCTTCGCCAGAAGCATAACATTGGAAAATTGTAACAAGTTAGAGGAGGCTGACATAGAGGAAGTTCTAAACGTCGATAATGATGCACCTGTTGTGCATTGTTTGAGTGATGGGGAAATTGCCTAAATGGTTCTATAAGACAAGCATGATGACAGCAGTGATGATGATGACATTGTGGATGCCGGTGAAAACATCCCCATAGACGAAATGGTTAACATGTGTGATCGGTTAATTAAAGGTCTTGAACGACGTGCATTCATAAGTGAGCAAGAAGTTATGGCATTTTATGGGATTAAAGAGAGACTGCTTGGACAGAAACCGTTGTTAATGAGACAGATGACACTTGACGAAGTCTACAGAAAGGCTATCTGTCATAATGCCTATTCATCAGTTGAAAATCCTATTCCTGGTCCATCAACAGATGTCTGACTCCAAACTGATGACGACGATTAGAGCTTGAATGTAGGCTACATGTGTGGGTATTTAATGTTTATTTTTAAAAGGTAAAAAAAAATATGTTTCTGAAAAACAAATTGCGATTTTGGGCGATTTTTGGGAGAAATCCGAAAACCGAAAAAATCCAAAAACTGAAAAATGGCTGTCCCCGAGCATTTCGGATTCTGGGTTACACACTTGTAGTGCCATGCAGATTTGGATAGTTAATCTCTTCACAACTTCTGTTCACATGGCTGTGTATCGATCTAATGTTGATGTGTTTTTTTTGCCATGCCATGATGTTTAACTGTCCAGAATCTTTGTTTTTGTTGTCCACTGTCTCTTTTTCCATTCATTTTTCTCATCTCATGTGTCAGCTTTCTCCTATCTCAAAAACATGCCCGAGAAATATAGACTGCCTTTTTCTGATGTGTTCTCTTACTATGTAAATGGAAAAGTAATGGAGTAACAGTAGTTTATGAAAGACAGTTTGAGAAATAATGAATTAAAGGAAACTAGAAGACAAGTTTTGAAAATGGGAATGACACATATATAGAATATAGAAATGCTGTCATAGTAAATGGATACAATTTTCTTGTTTAAGAGTCTGGCATGAGAACATGTAAAGGATCCGGTTACACGCCCATATTTTATTGACCATCGGCACACTAGGGGTGATGTGGTCAGCATCACGCCGGCCGCCTGAATCTTCCCAGAGTTGCTCTGGTACCCAATTCATATAAGGGATATTGGCATGGAAAGTGACATTAGTTGTCAGAAAAAGACGTTGTGAATGTCACAGCTTGCCTCCTTGTTTGAGGTTTTATCTTAAGTACCGTCATATTTTTTCTAAATTTTCCAGATGAGGGATGAAACGTTTGAGAAGGAAGAAGCAAAGTTTCGCCATGTGGAAAGGGCTGTCAAAGTTTTCCTGCGTAGTGTCAACCAATTCTTGGATCAAAGCCAGGTTTATGTCACTTTTTCTTGGAGGGATTAATTTTAGATGGCTTTTGTTGTGTAAGCAGTAACTTTTTTTCTTTTTCAGGGTTCCATGCTGTTTAGATTATTATGCCACAAGAACAGCCCATTTTAATTCTTGTCTGTCCTCAGTGTTCTCTTACCAGATTACAGTTCTTAGCCTTTTCAGACGCATTTCTTTGCTGCCCCTTCATCTCTTTTTTTTATTTTTTATTTATCCTTGGTCTTGAACTCTCACTTTCCTTATAATACCCCTTACTTGTCTCTGTGCTAGTCTTCATGTTCAATATTCACCAACCTTCTCATTCTATTTGATCTCATAATGCTGACTATAAGTGGGAATTTGTGTGCTGGTTTATCTCATTTAATGGCCACCTTGTTTGATCGTCTGGGAAATATGTTCAGAAACCAATGGGATGTGGCCATCACATGAGAGCATCATCAGTCAATGGGCACTTATTGTTACCATCGTTTCAACTGCACCCATTGCATGAGTGTGGCCATTACTTGAGCAGATCTGATAAATGTGCAAGAATACCTGTAAAACAATGATCAGTGTGGATATTAACCAGCATCTTAACCTTTCAGCATCTGCAGCATGTTTAGAATGGGAATCTTACACAGAACTCATTTTGTTGACCCTCAAACCACAAAAACATCATTGAATGCATGTGATTGTGTGACATTTTACTAATCCTGTTTTTCTCTTTTTTACTTTAAAATATAAAAAGTAAACAATTATCTGTTTTGAAATGAAATTTTTAAAAACATATTGCATATAACTCTTACCTTCGTGCACCAATAAGTCAGCTTGTATTAAAGATGAAAAGTTTAATGGTTTATCACTTTGGCAACCATGGCACCCTTTGCTAGCATTACACTTGAATTTTATATTATTAATGCTGTATTTTGTTATTCATTCTTATTGCATTAATGCTAATATCCTTTGTTGGCTCATCAGTTCTTTGTAGTTTTCAAAGTCTTATATATTGTGCTATTTCTTGACTAGTGCTGATAGTATTTGAGCCATGCAAGTGCTGTGTGTATTATTAGTGTCTTATGTATATACACTTTTATTGCATATGAAATGTTCTTTGGTATCGTAACTGTAGTAGGGTATGATAGACTTTAAAAGATAACCTTAATTATGAACTCTTAATTTGAAATCTCAACGTGATATTACTACTTATGGCCCACAGATACTGAAAATGGTATTTATACATTGTTTAGGAGACTGTGCAGTGTCAGGAGATGGTAGTTGAAGGCATTAAAGATTTTTACAAGGGCAAAGAATGTGAGGAAGTGGCCAAACTCCATGAGGTAACAGCCAAGCTGCTGGGCCATTTTGACAGCATGGTAAGTTTATTTGCCTGCCTCTGCACCCCTTTTTACCTATATACGAGGGAAGGTAAAAAAGTAATGCCTCCTATTTTTTATGTATGTAAATACTGCATCGGTGTGCAATTTGTAAATTTAGCAGGATTCCTCAAACACTCTTCTGCATTGTATAGCATTACCAACCTGTTTCAGTAACAGGTGGCACCACTGTAACAGTTTAAAAATGGCTGCCAAAGACGTTCGGTTAAAACAACGTTATGTCATAGAATGTTGATAGACAGACATAAAGAAACAAGGAAAACCATAGTCATCAACCTCCTGCACCGTTATGAAACTGAAGGAGAAGAGTTTTTATCGAATATTGTGACAGGTGATGAGACTTGGGTTCAATTTTTTTAACCAGAATCCAAGAGGCAGTCAATGGAATGGCATCACACAACATCGCCGACAAGAAAGAAGTTCAAAAGTTCACCATCTGTAGGGAAAGTTATGGCCTCCGTGTTTTGGGATGAGAAGGGTGTGATTCTTCTCGACTTCTTGGAACAGGGAAACACGGTGAATGCAGACCGTTACATTGAAACTTTGATGAAGCTTAGAGGTCGTCTTTGGCGACTTTACCCATTAAAAGATCAGAGAACTGCACTACTGTTGCACGATAATGCCACGCCACACACTGCTAAACGCACCATTGATGTGATTGCAGAATTTGGCTGGACATTATTACCACATCCCCCTTACAGTCCCGATCTTGCACCTTCTGACTTCCATCTGTTTGGACCACTGAAAGAAGATCTTTGCAGACATCACTTTGAGGACACCGAGACCCTTAAATGTGCCTTACGCCAGTGGTTTAGGAAAAAGGACACAAATTTTTACCATGCGGGGATACATACCCTTGTGAGAAAATGGAAAAAACTGTAACAAATAACGGAGACTACATTGAGAAATAAATTTTTGAAGTTCAGACTTGGGGCTACATTTCAATGTGAATTTTATCTGTTTTCTTGCCTATTGAATGAAATTAAAAATTACGAGGCATTACTTTTTGACCGTCCCTCGTATGAAAGATGGGTTGTGATGGTTTGGGTTAGGAACACTATCTATTTAGAATCAGTAGTTCAGAGGTTGAAATGAGCTTAATGTATCTAGAAATCTGAAGCGTTGTAGTAAATATGTAAATGTTCTTAATAGTCTATGAGTCCCTGTTCTTACTTTTTTTTTTCTTCAAATAGTATTGATATAGTATTAAGAGTAAACAAGAGATAACACAACTGTTTGAAATAGTATTGAGAGCAAACAAGAAATAAAACAGTTGTTTCACATAGTGTTGAGAGTAAACAAGAAATAACAATTGATTCAAATAGTATTAACAGCAAACAAGAAATATCACAGTTGTTTCAGCAAACAAGAAATAACACAATTGTTTCAAATTGTATTAACATCAAACAAGAAATAACACATTTGTTTCAAAAAGTATTAACAGCAAACAAGAAATAATACAATTGTTATAGTATTAAGAGTAAACAAGAAATAACACAATTGTTTCAAATAGTATTAACAGCAAACAAGAAATAACACATTTGTTTCAAAAAGTATTAACAGCAAACAAGAAATAACACAATTGTTATAGTATTAAGAGTAAACAAGAAATAACACAATTGTTTCAAATAGTATTAACAGCAAACAAGAAATAACACAATTGTTATAGTATTAAGAGTAAACAAGAAATAACACAATTGTTTCAAATAGTATTAACAGCAAACAAGAAATAACACAATTGTTATAGTATTAAGAGTAAACAAGAAATAACACAATTGTTTCAAATAGTATTAACAGCAAACAAGAAATAACACAGTTGTTAAGCAAACAAGAAATAACACAATTGATTCAAATAGTATTAACAGCAAACAAGAAATAACACAATTGTTTCAAATAGTGTTAAACAGCAAACAAGAAATAACACAGTTGTTAAAGTATTAAGAGTAAACAAGAAATAACACAATTGTTTCAAATAGTATTAACACCAAACAAGAAATAACACAATAGTTTCAAATAGTATTAACAGCAAACAAGAAATACGGACACTTATGGAATTGTTAAATGGGAAGGAAGAGGAGCAAGATGAGGTATCATGCTCGGAGATTTTAATGCCAGAGTTGGAAATGACCATGCTAGATGGGGTGGCGTTATCGGAAGATATGGAGAAGATACTCTCAATGACAATGGAAAGCGACTCCTTAGATTCTGCAGTGAGCAGAATCTGATCATTACAAACACAAAGTTCCCCCATAAGCGCATACATGCATACACTAGATGTGAACCAACCAAGAATGAGAAGTCAGTGATCGACTATGCCATTGTTCGGAGAAGCTCATTCAGATATGTCCGAGATGCAAGAGTCTGGAGGGGGCCAGAGATTGGAAGTGATCACTACCTGCTAACAATCAAACGAACAACTGAAAGAGTTGCTCAGCCTAGGAACTGCCCAACATCACGCAAGAAACCAAGTAAACGAGCAGGAGAAATGAGCATTAGGACCTACAAACTGAGAGAGCCAGAAATTAAGACCAGATATCAGGGGCTTATTGCTACAGCAGTGAGCAACACAGAAGAACGACCTGATGACTTGGAAACCCTCTGGAATAAATTCAAGGATATCATAAAGACAGCTGCTGCAGAAGCATGCGGTGAAGTCTGACTTGGGAACCAGAGAAAGAGGACACCTTGGTGGACAGAGGAAGTCAAAGAGAAAATAAGAGAGAAGAAAATGGCATGGAAACAATACTTAGGAGCTAAAAACACAACAGGACAAATGGAAAAATATAGAGAATATGTGATACTCAGAACAGAAGCAAAGAACAAAGTGCTAGCAGCAAAACAGAAGTCCTGGGAAGAATTTGGAGAAAAGCTAGAAAAAGATGCACAAGAAAACCAGAAATTGTTCTATAAGACCCTAAAGAACATGAGGAAGGAAAAACAATGCCCTCTCAAATTTATAAAGGACAAGCAAGGCAAATTGCTTACTGCCCCGAAGGAAGTAATGGAAAGATAGAAAGAATATTTCTCAGAACTCCTGGATGGTGAGCATGGTGAAGCAACAGAAATGATAACCACTAGCACAGAAGAGAAAACCAATGATGGTGAAGATGACATAAAGATGGAAGAACTGAGGGCAGCACTAGAGAAAATCAAGATGGGCAAAGCAGCAGGGCATGATGGTATAACACCAGAAATGGTTAAGTACATGGGAGCATCAGGCGACCTATTACTCTTAAAGGTCCTACAGGCAGCATGGTGCAACAAGACCATACCAAAGGATTGGGAGATTGCCATCATAACACCAATTTTCAAAAAGGGTGACAATCGACAATGTGGAAACCATAGAGGCATATCCCTTCTCAGTGTCCCTGGTAAAATCTACTCTAGAATCCTAGAGCAGAGACTCCGACGCCTAGCTGAGCCACAATTGGATGAGGTCCAGTGCGGATTCCGAGCAAACCGAAGTACTCAAGACCTAATCTTCACACTCAGACAGCTGAGTGAAAAGGCCCTTGAGTATAAGAGTGAGATCCATCTTTGTTTCATAGATCTGGAAAAGGCGTTTGACAGAGTCCCCTGGAGCAAACTTTGGGACTGTTTGGCAAGGAAGAATATTCCAGCACCTCTGATTCATGCTATACAGAGCTTCTACAAGTCTTGCAGAAATTATGTGAGGACAGCAAACCATAAGTCAGAAGAGTTCAGGACCACCACTGGTGTAAGACAAGGTGATATCCTGTCACCTTATCTTTTCATACTCCTCATGGACGATGTCATCAAGGCATGTAAGGAGAGAACAAGAAAGTATTCAGTGGGGTACTGGAAGATGAGACAGGTCTATATTTCGGAGCTGGCATTTGCTGATGATGTTGCCCTGATTGCTAAATCAGAGGCACATCTCCAATCCAACCTGCAAGTCTGGAAGGAAGAGCTGGAGAAGAGAGGGATGGTCATAAGCAGCTCTAAAACAAAATCCATGGTGATATCACGAGAAGAAAGAAAACATCAGATTAAGTTGGGAGAACAGGTCCTGGAGCAGGTCGACCACTTTAAATATCTCGGAGCTATTATAGACCGAAAGGGAGGCATCAAAGAAGAGTTGGCCACTCGAAAAGCAGCGGCTGGGAGACTTTTTCAGGCCATAAATCGTGGATTCCTCAGCAAGAAAGAGGTTGGTAAGAAAACGAAGATGGCTGTATACCGCTCCACCTATGTCCCAGTTTTGACATATGGATGCGAGTCGTGGGCAATGACTACAACCCACAAAAGCCAGATCCAAACCTCAGAAATGAGGTATCTGAGGAAAGTGGTTGAAGTAACAAGAAGAGACATGGTCCGCAACCAGACGATACGTCAAGGCCTGAAATCCCATCCGCTGCAGACCCAAATAGAACAGTCCCAACTAAGATGGTTTGGCCATGTCTGCAGAATGGGAGAAGATCGGCTACCACGACAAGCATGGGAAACAAAGAGCCAGGGATCCAGACCTCCAGGACGACCCAGAGTTCGCTGGGAGGACAACATTAGACAATCTTTGAAGGACCGAGGACTAGAATGGAACCAGGCCAGGAAGAAGACAGCTGATAGAATGGTCTGGCGCTCTCTCTTCCAAACCTCTACACCTCACGGTAGAAGGGGAACGACTAAGTAAGTAAGTTAAAGTATTAAGAGTAAATAAGAAATAACACAATTGTTTCAAATAGTATTAACAGCAAACAAGAAATAACACAATTGTTTCAAATAGTATTAACAGCAAACAAGAAATAACACAATTGTTATAGTATTAAGAGTAAATAAGAAATAACACAATTGTTATAGTATTAACAGCAAACAAGAAATAAAACAGTTGTTTCAGCAAACAAGAAATAACACAATTGATTCAAATAGTATTAACAGCAAACAAGAAATAACACAATTGTTTCAAATAGTATTAACAGCAAACAAGAAATAACACAGTTGTAATAGTATTAAGAGTAAACAAGAAATAACACAATTGTTATAGTATTAACAGCAAACAAGAAATAACACAATTGTTATAGTATTAAGAGTAAACAAGAAATAACACAATTGTTTCAAATAGTATTAACAGCAAACAAGAAATAACACAGTTGTTTCAGCAAACAAGAAATAACACAATTGATTCAAATAGTATTAACAGCAAACAAGAAATAACACAATTGTTTCAAATAGTATTAACAGCAAACAAGAAATAACACAGTTGTAATAGTATTAAGAGTAAACAAGAAATAACACAATTGTTATAGTATTAACAGCAAACAAGAAATAACACAATTGTTTCAAATAGTATTAACAGCAAACAAGAAATAACACAGTTGTTTCAGCAAACAAGAAATAACACAGTTGTTTCAAATAGTATTAACAGCAAACAAGAAATAACACAGTTGTTTCAAATAGTATTAACAGCAAACAAGAAATAACACAATTGTTTCAAATAGTATTAACAGCAAACAAGAAATAACACAGTTGTTTCAGCAAACAAGAAATAACACAATTGTTTCAAATAGTATTAACAGCAAACAAGAAATAACACAATTGTTTCAAATAGTATTAACAGCAAACAAGAAATAACACAGTTGTTAAAGTATTAAGAGTAAACAAGAAATAACACAATTGTTATAGTATTAACAGCAAACAAGAAATAACACAATAGTTTGAAATAGTATTAACAGCAAACAAGAAATAACACAATTGTTTCAAATAGTATTAACAGCAAACAAGAAATAACACAATTGTTATAGTATTAAGAGTAAATAAGAAATAACACAATTGTTATAGTATTAACAGCAAACAAGAAATAAAACAATTGTTATAGTATTAAGAGTAAACAAGAAATAACACAATTGTTTCAAATAGTATAACAGCAAACAAGAAATAACACAGTTGTTTCAGCAAACAAGAAATAACACAATTGATTCAAATAGTATTAACAGCAAACAAGAAATAACACAATTGTTTCAAATAGTATTAACAGCAAACAAGAAATAACACAGTTGTAATAGTATTAAGAGTAAACAAGAAATAACACAATTGTTATAGTATTTATTAACAGCAAACAAGAAATAACACAATTGTTTCAAATAGTATTAACAGCAAACAAGAAATAACACAGTTGTTTCAGCAAACAAGAAATAACACAGTTGTTTCAAATAGTATTAACAGCAAACAAGAAATAACACAGTTGTTTCAAATAGTATTAACAGCAAACAAGAAATAACACAGTTGTTTCAAATAGTATTAACAGCAAACAAGAAATAACACAGTTGTTTCAAATAGTATTAACAGCAAACAAGAAATAACACAATTGTTTCAAATAGTATTAACAGCAAACAAGAAATAACACAATTGTTATAGTATTAAGAGTAAACAAGAAATAACACAATTGTTATAGTATTAAGAGTAAACAAGAAATAACACAATTGTTTCAAATAGTATTAACACCAAACAAGAAATAACACAATTGTTTCAAATAGTATTAACAGCAAACAAGAAATAACACAATTGTTTCAAATAGTATTAACAGCAAACAAGAAATAACACAATTGTTATAGTATTAACAGCAAACAAGAAATAACACAATTGTTTCAAATAGTATTAACAGCAAACAAGAAATAACACAATTGTTTCAAATAGTATTAACAGCAAACAAGAAATAAAATAACAAACAAGAAATAACACAGTTGTTAAAGTATTAAGAGTAAACAAGAAATAACACAATTGTTATAGTATTAAGAGTAAACAAGAAATAACACAATTGTTTCAAATAGTATTAACAGCAAACAAGAAATAACACAATTGTTTCAAATAGTGTTAACAGCAAACAAGAAATAACACAGTTGTTTCAAATAGTATTAACAGCAAACAAGAAATAACACAGTTGTTTCAGCAAACAAGAAATAACACAATTGATTCAAACAAGAAATTAAACACCAAACAAGAAATAACACAATTGTTTCAAATAGTATTAACAGCAAACAAGAAATAACACAATTGTTTCAAATAGTATTAACAGCAAACAAGAAATAACACAGTTGTTTCAAATAGTATTAACAGCAAACAAGAAAGCAAAACACAATTTTATAGTAGTATTAACAGCAAACAAGAAATAACACAATTGTTTCAAATAGTATTAACAGCAAACAAGAAAAAAAACAGTTGTTTCAGCAAGAAAACAAGAAATAACACAATTGTTTCAAATAGTATTAACAGCAAACAAGAAATAACACAATTGTTTCAAATAGTATTAAACAGCAATAACACAAGTATTAAAAGTAAACAAGAAATAACACAGTTGTTTGTAATAGTATTAAGAGTATTAAAACAAAGAAATAACACAATTGTTATAGTATTAAAGCAAACAAATAACACAAGTTTCAAAAGTATTAACACAAACAAGAAATAACACAGTTTATAGTATTAAGAGTAAACAAGAAATAACACAATTGTATTTTCAAATAGTATTAACAGTTGTTTCAAATAGTATTAAAGCAAAAAAAATAACACAGTTGTTTCAGCAAACAAGAAATAACACAATTGATTCAAATAGTATTAACAGCAAACAAGAAATAACACAATTGTTTCAAATAGTATTAACAGCAAACAAGAAATAACACAGTTGTAATAGTATTAAGAGTAAACAAGAAATAACACAATTGTTATAGTATTAACAGCAAACAAGAAATAACACAATTGTTTCAAAATAGTACAGCAAACAGCAAACAAGAAATAAACACAAATAGTATTAACAGCAAACAAGAAATAACACAGTAACACAGTTGATAACACAGCAAACAAATAGTATTAACAGAAAAACAAGTTTCAAAATAACACAATAACACAGTTGTTTGAAAGAGTATTAACGGCAAACAAGAAATAAAACAGTTGTTTAAAAGAGTATTAACAGCAAACAAGAAATAACACAGTTGTTTCAAATAGTATTAACAGCAAACAAGAAATAACACAGTTGTTTCAAATAGTATTAACAGCAAACAAGAAATAACACAATTGAGCAAACAAGAAATAGTATTAACAGCAAACAAGAAATAACACATTGTTGTTTCAGCAAACAAGAAATAACACAATTGTTTCAAATAGTATTAACAGCAAACAAGAAATAACACAATTGTTTCAAATAGTATGTTTCAAATAGTATTAACAGCAAACAAGAAATAACACAGTTGTAATAGTATTAAGAGTAAACAAGAAATAACACAATTGTTATAGTATTAACAGCAAACAAGAAATAACACAATTGTTTCAAATAGTATTAACAGCAAACAAGAAATAACACAATTGTTTCAAATAGTATTAACAGCAAACAAGAAATAACACAATTGTTTCAAATAGTATTAACAGCAAACAAGAAATAACACAATTGATTCAAATAGTATTAACAGCAAACAAGAAAAACAAGTTTCAAAAATAACAGCAAACACAATTGTTATAGTATTAACAGCAAACAAGAAATAAAACAATTGTTATAGTATTAAGAGTAAACAAGAAATAACACAATTGTTTCAAATAGTATTAACAGCAAACAAGAAATAACACAGTTGTTTCAGCAAACAAGAAATAACACAATTGATTCAAATAGTATTAACAGCAAACAAGAAATAACACAATTGTTTCAAATAGTATTAACAGCAAACAAGAAATAACACAGTTGTAATAGTATTAAGAGTAAACAAGAAATAACACAATTGTTATAGTATTAACAGCAAACAAGAAATAACACAATTGTTTCAAATAGTATTAACAGCAAACAAGAAATAACACAATTGTTTCAAATAGTATTAACAGCAAACAAGAAATAACACAGTTGTTTCAGCAAACAAGAAATAACACAGTTGTTTCAAATAGTATTAACAGCAAACAAGAAATAACACAATTGTTTCAAATAGTATTAACAGCAAACAAGAAATAACACAATTGTTTCAAATAGTATTAACAGCAAACAAGAAATAACACAATTGTTTCAAATAGTATTAACAGCAAACAAGAAATAACACAGTTGTTTCAGTTTCAAATAGTAGTATTAACAGCAAACAAGAAATAAACACAATTGTTTCAAATAGAAATTAACAGCAAACAAGAAATAAACACAGTTTGTTTCAGCAAACAAGAAATAACACAATTGTTTCAAATAGTATTAACAGCAAACAAGAAATAACACAATTGTTTCAAATAGTATTAACAGAAATAAAACAATTGAATTAACAGCAAACAAGAAATAACAGTTATAGTTTCAAAAGTACAATTTAAGAGTAAACAAGCAAAAATAACACAATTGTTATAGTATTAACAGCAAACAAGAAATAACAAAATTGTTATCGTATAAACAGCAAACAAGAAATAACACAATTGTTTCAAATAGTATTAACAGCAAACAAGAAATAACACAATTGTTTCAAATAGTGTTTTAACAGCAAACAAGAAATAACACAGTTGTTTAGTATTAAAGCAAATTAAGAAAGTAAACAGCAAACAAGAAATAACACAATTGTTTCAAATAGTATTAACAGCAAACAAGAAATAACACAATTGTTTCAAATAGTATTAACAGCAAACAAGAAATAACACAATTGTTTCAAATAGTATTAACAGCAAACAAGAAATAACACAAGTTTCAAATAATTAACACAGCAAACAAGAAATAACACAGTTGTTTCAAATAGTATTAAAAACAAGAAATAACACAATTGTTTCAAATAGTATTAAAGCAAACAAGAAATTGTTATAGTATTAACAGCAAACAAGAAATAAAAACAATTGTTTATAGTATTAAGAGAAAAACAAGAAATAACAAGAAATAATTGTTTCAAATAGTATTAACAGCAAACAAGAAATAACACAGTTGTTTCAGCAAACAAGAAATAACACAATTGATTCAAATAGTATTAACAGCAAACAAGAAATAACACAATTGTTTCAAATAGTATTAACAGCAAACAAGAAATAACACAGTTGTAATAGTATTAAGAGTAAACAAGAAATAACACAATTGTTATAGTATTAACAGCAAACAAGAAATAACACAATTGTTTCAAATAGTATTAACAGCAAACAAGAAATAACACAGTTGTTTCAGCAAACAAGAAATAACACAGTTGTTTCAAATAGTATTAACAGCAAACAAGAAATAACACAATTGTTTTAAATAGTATTAACAGCAAACAAGAAATAACACAGTTGTTTCAAATAGTATTAACAGCAAACAAGAAATAACACAGTTGTTTCAAATAGTATTAACAGCAAACAAGAAATAACACAGTTGTTTCAAATAGTATTAACAGCAAACAAGAAATAACACAGTTGTTTCAAATAGTATTAACAGCAAACAAGAAATAACACAATTGTTTCAAATATTATTAACAGCAAACAAGAAATAACACAGTTGTTTCAGCAAACAAGAAATAACACAATTGTTTCAAATAGTATTAACAGCAAACAAGAAATAACACAATTGTTTCAAATAGTATTAACAGCAAACAAGAAATAACACAGTTGTTAAAGTATTAAGAGTAAACAAGAAATAACACAATTGTTATAGTATTAAGAGTAAACAAGAAATAACACAATTGTTTCAAATAGTGTTAACAGCAAACAAGAAATAACACAGTTGTTAAAGTATTAAGAGTAAACAAGAAATAACACAATTGTTTCAAATAGTATTAACAGCAAACAAGAAATAACACAATTGTTTCAAATAGTATTAACAGCAAACAAGAAATAACACAATTGTTATAGTATTAAGAGTAAATAAGAAATAACACAATTGTTATAGTATTAACAGCAAACAAGAAATAAAACAATTGTTATAGTATTAAGAGTAAACAAGAAATAACACAATTGTTTCAAATAGTATTAACAGCAAACAAGAAATAACACAGTTGTTTCAGCAAACAAGAAATAACACAATTGATTCAAATAGTATTAACAGCAAACAAGAAATAACACAATTGTTTCAAATAGTATTAACAGCAAACAAGAAATAACACAGTTGTAATAGTATTAAGAGTAAACAAGAAATAACACAATTGTTATAGTATTAACAGCAAACAAGAAATAACACAATTGTTTCAAATAGTATTAACAGCAAACAAGAAATAACACAGTTGTTTCAGCAAACAAGAAATAACACAGTTGTTTCAAATAGTATTAACAGCAAACAAGAAATAACACAGTTGTTTCAAATAGTATTAACAGCAAACAAGAAATAACACAGTTGTTTCAAATAGTATTAACAGCAAACAAGAAATAACACAGTTGTTTCAAATAGTATTAACAGCAAACAAGAAATAACACAATTGTTTCAAATAGTATTAACAGCAAACAAGAAATAACACAGTTGTTTCAGCAAACAAGAAATAACACAATTGTTTCAAATAGTATTAACAGCAAACAAGAAATAACACAGTTGTTAAAGTATTAAGAGTAAACAAGAAATAACACAATTGTTATAGTATTAACAGCAAACAAGAAATAACACAATTGGTATAGTATTAACAGCAAACAAGAAATAACACAATTGTTATAGTATTAAGAGTAAACAAGAAATAATACAATTGTTATAGTATTAACAGCAAACAAGAAATAACACAATTGTTTCAAATAGTATTAACAGCAAACAAGAAATAACACAATTGTTTCAAATAGTATTAACAGCAAACAAGAAATAACACAATTGTTATAGTATTAAGAGTAAACAAGAAATAACACAATTGTTTCAAATAGTATTAACAGCAAACAAGAAATAACACAATTATTTCAAATAGTATTAACAACAAACAAGAAATAACACAATTGTTATAGTATTAACAGCAAACAAGAAATAACACAATTGTTATAGTATTAAAAGTAAACAAGACATAACACAACTGTTTCCAACAGCATTGAGAGCAGACAAGAACAAATGTGAAGTCATACATTGTTTCTACCTCTCTTACATAAACGTAATTTGTATTTATTTCTCACACAGAAAGAAACAGTGGAAAATATTGTGGTGACATCCTTGAGTACACTAGTTGGCTTATTCATTGCACCTGCCAATGTCATAGAGAAGAGATTCGACAAGATGCTTGACTATAACTATCAGCTGGGCAAAGCTGAAAATGATAAGGTAACATATAAATATAAACTAAGGTAATAAAACATAAAATGACTTCCCCAGAGTGCACTATTAGCGTAAACGGAACAGTTTTAAAATCAGGTCAGATTCAAATACCTGGGCACATTAATACCTTCGGATGGAAGATGCATCTCAGAAGTGAAGAGCAGGATAGTCCAGGAAAGAATTCTATAAAATGAAAAGTTATGCAACAATTCTTTGTCAATGGAAGTAATAAAGAGAGTTCTTCAGTGTTATATAGAACCAATCCTGACATACGGGAGTGAGTCATGGACAATTAGTAAACAAGCAGAGAAAACACTAGAGGCCACAGAGAGATAGTTTTACAAAAGAATGTTAAAAATACCATGGTGTGCCAAAAAGAGTGATGAGGATGTCCTGAAAGAGGCCAGTAGGCAAAGGAAGCTTATTCCTCATATTAGAAAGAAGCAATCCACGTTCTTTAGGCATGTTATGAGAAGAGAAAAGCTGGAATATATCGTAACAACAGGTAAGATTAAAGGAAAAAAGATAGAGGAAGACAAAGAGAGCAGATACTGGACAGTTTGACATCGTGGCATGGAAGGAAGTCTAACAACAATTGATAAATTGTACTGGAGACAGGAAGTTGTGGAGAGCCATGATCGCCTGCACCACAAGGTACGGTACCTGAAGAAGAAGAATACATAAACTGAAATGATGTAGTCTGCCAGATCTCTACAAGTCTAGAAACTGCATGGTTGTATCCTATAACTGTCAGCTTGGTAAAATAGTGATACAGTTTAGCAGAAAAGGATGGTATATTTATGTGAAACAGTGTCGCTAGAAGCTGTTTGGCTGTATACTGTAACTGTCAGCTTGGTAAAACAGTACTACAGTAGAGCAGAAGTGAATAATATATTTATGGGAAATAGCATCTCTAGAAACTGTGTGAGCTATATACTGTTAACTATCAACTTTGTATAACAGTGCTAAAACATAGCAGATGTAGATAGTATATTTATGTGAAACAACCGGTCTAAAAACTACAGGGCTGTGTACTGTAACTGTCGGCTTTGTAAAATAGCAGTAAAATATAGCTGAAATTGGATGGTATATTTATGTCAAACAACATCTGTAGGAGCTATTTGCTGTACAGTCAGCTTGGTAAATTGGTGCTAAAGCGCAGTGATTGTTGTTGCTGTTGTTATTTAACTAGGGCTGCTGAGCGAGATTCTCACTCTTTTGCTGCCATCACCAACTTGAAGACTCCGTGGTATTATCTACACTGTAAATCTACGCTTTTCCTGTGGCTTTTCTACCATTCTGAAATGTTTTGAGTTGAAGTCATGAGCTCCAGTTTCTCTGTCTCAACCTGCACTTACAGGATCATCATATCTGGTCCCAAGCTAAGAGGAAGAAGCACATGGCATACTGAGCATTCCCTGCCATTCAAGGGGGCTCTCCAAATATGCAGAGCTTAAATACTGTGCTCTGGTTTTGGGCTCTTCCAAGGAATCATCAATTCCTACACAGAGCCACTTTTCAGCTCCCCTGCCTATCATGGGTCCATAGTGAGATCCTCCTGCATGCAGCCAACCAGGTAAAAGCCAGAGTTACATACAGGGTTCAAGTGACTCCTCAAAGCTTAATGTGCAGTGCTGGGTTCCTAACATGTTTCACCACAGGGGGAATCCCTGGAAATGTGTGGATTATTTCAAGTCAGTGAGAGTGTAATTAGCTTCATAGATAGAGGTTCACTTCCACATCAGTATACTATAGCATTGTGCTTAGCTGGTGGTCATATAAGGATAAAATGCAATGGAAATGGACAATATATTGATGGGAATCATGTCAAGAACCTGTCTGCTTGTATGCTGTAACACCATATTTTTATTCTAGAATTGAAAAAAATTGTGATGCTTCATGACATAAACAGTGAATCAGCTCGTGTAAAACCTAAAGTATACTGAGCTGTAATGTAAAGTACACTGAGCTGTAATGTAAAGTATACTGAACTGTAATGTAAAGTATAATGAACTGTAATGTAAAGTATACTGAACTGTAATGTAAAGTATATTGAACTGTAATGTAAAGTATACTGATCTGTAATTTAATGTATACTGAACTGTAATGTAATGTATACTGAACTGTAATGTAAAGTATACTGAACTGTAATGTAAAGTATTCTGAACTGTAATGTAATGTATACTGAACTGTAATGTAAAGTATACTGAACTGTAATGTAAAGTATACTGACGATTGTGTACATTTAGTATCTCAGCTTGTAATGCATAATCTGCCAGACATTTTTGTTGTTGTAAAGTTTGTGTGAAGTGAGATTGTGGACAAGAAATATTTGATAAGCAGTTGAAACATTTTGAATTATGTCTATTATGATTTATTTGATCAATATTTGTATATTATCTTATCTCCTGATTTCTTTCTGTGTTGAATTAGGAACTACAAGCAGCTAAAAACGACTATGAAGCCATGAATGCTCAATTGCTTGATGAACTGCCAAAGTTTTACAACCTGGCATTAAAGACTTTGAGGCATTGCATAGCTGTGTTTGTACTTGCCAGGCGAGACTTCATGGAAAAGTCATTAAAAGAGAGTTGTGCCTTAGTAGAGGTACAGTAGTAAAACAACTTCTTTTCTCATTTCATAGAATGTGTCTACAGAGTTGCCAGGTTGTCTTTTCACCATTTCATTTTCATTTAGCCCGTGTACTTGCTGGAGGTCTCTGAGGAGAAAAAGTAAGGAAAGAACTACTGCTGTCACAGTCATGAGTACAAGGTGACTAATACGAGTTTGTGCTTAGGGACGAGACCCCATCATGTCAAACATTGCTGCAGAAACCACTGCTACGGGAGCATGTAAATGCTTGGGGCATGCAGCCAATAACCACACTTAGTTGGATGAGCAGTCAAACCTGCCTCTTTGAGTCTATCCAGTAACATAGATAAGGAATTAAGATGATCCTCAAATGTTTCAGTCTTCCTGCAGGGTGGGCTGGCTGTAGTGGAACTCCATGAACCAGAGCAAACGAAAAAGATAACGATGAAAGAAAAAAACCATTTAATGTTTTCATTCAAAAGACAGTTTTACAGTATTATATAGAACCAATCCTATCATATTGTAGCAAGTCAAAGCCAATTGGTAAACAAGTAGGAAAAACTCTGGTGATCACAGAGATGTGGTTTTACAGAAGAATGCTAAGAATACCATGAACAGCTAAAAATATTAATGAGGATGTCCTGAAAGAGGCCGAAGCACAAAGGAAGCTAATTACCCACATTAGAAGGAAGCTAATCACTCACATTAGAAGGAAGCTAATTACCCACATTAGAAGGAAGCTAATTACCCACATTAGAAGGAAGCTAATCACTCACATTAGAAGGAAGCTAATTACCCACATTAGAAGGAAGCTAATTACCCACATTAGAAGGAAGCTAATTACTCACATTAGAAGGAAGCTAATTACCCACATTAGAAGGAAGCTAATTACTCGCGTTAGAAGGAAGACAATTACCCACATTAGAAGGAAGCTAATCACTCACATTAGAATGAAGCTAATTACCCACATTAGAAGGAAGCTAATCACTCACATTAGAAGGAAGCTAATTACCCACATTAGAAGGAAGCTAATTACCCACATTAGAAGGAAGCTAATCACTCACATTAGAAGGAAGCTAATTACCCACATTAGAAGGAAGCTAATCACTCACATTAGAAGGAAGCTAATTACCCACATTAGAAGGAAGCTAATTACCCACGTTAGAAGGAAGCTAATTACTCGCATTAGAAGGAAGACAATTACCCACATTAGAAGGAAGCTAATCACTCACATTAGAATGAAGCTAATTACCCACATTAGAAGGAAGCTAATTACACACATTAGAAGGAAGCTAATTACCCACATTAGAAGGAAGCTAATTACTCGCATTAGAAGGAAGACAATTACCCACATTAGAAGGAAGCTAATCACTCACATTAGAATGAAGCTAATTACCCACATTAGAAGGAAGCTAATCACTCACATTAGAAGGAAACTAATCACTCACATTAGAAGGAAGCTAATCACCCACATTAGAAGGAAGGTAATCACTCACATAAGAAGGAAGGTAATCACTCACATTAGAAGGAAGCTAATTACTCACATTAGAAGGAAACTAATCACTCACATTAGGAAGCTAATCACTCACATTAGGAAGCTAATCACTCACATTAGAAGGAAACTAATCACTCACATTAGGAAGCTAATCACTCACATTAGGAAGCTAATCACTCACATTAGAAGGAAGCTAATCACTCACATTAGGAAACTAATCATTCACATTAGAAGGAAGTTAATCATTCACATTAGTAGGAAGCAGTCCACTTTCTTGGGCACGTCATGAGAAGAAGCTGGAATATATCGTGACACAATAGGAAAGGTTGAAGGAAACAGAAATAGAGGATGACAAGAAGACAATATACTTGACAGTTTGACGTCATGGCATGGAAAGTTTGACATCATGGCATGGACAGTTTGACGTCATGGCATGAAAAGAAGTTAAAAACAGAACTGATAAACAGCACTGGAGACAGGAGTTGTGGAGAGACATGATTGCTCATCCCACCAGGCATTGTATTTGAAGACAAAGTTTTCATTAAGAGAGAGCGATTTGAATTGCATAAACGTATGTTTTAACCTGTAAGATGCCATTTACACTACATACAAATTAGGATAACCGTACTCTAATGACACATTTGTGTCTGCATATTTTCCTCATCATCATTATCATCATGTTCCTGTTCACTCCTAAAAGAGCGTAGAATGACCACTGTAGCTGGTCCTCTTACAGGACGTCTGCACTAAGCATTCACAGGTTTGTGCAGTGGGGGTTCCTGTAGAATTTTGATTGACATGGTGAGGTTGCCAGCTCCATGCACATTAGGACATGCCTGAGGGAGCAGTGTTCCTATTCTTTCTTTGTCTGGTCAGACCGCCCTGGGAACTACACGGGGAATATTTTCCTATTGTTGATGGGAATATAAGAGGACACAACGGAATCATCTCTCTCCGGGGAGGGAAGAGGGCATGATATATACATATATGGATATGTGTGTGTTGAAGTGGGATTGTGATTTTTAGTGGACATATAAATTTGTTTATTCTGAACTAGAACCATAGTTAATAATTACATCATTCTTGTGATGATGAGCATCAGTAAACACCAGTGGTTAGAATGCTTGCTTCTCAAAGCAAAGCTGCAGGGTTTAAAACCTGGTAGCATCACACACTAGCCTACATAGCTGTAAATGGGTACCTATCTCTGCTCTTAACTCTTAGTATACGTTCTCAAAAACCACGTTTTTATTAGCTGATTTCAGAGAGTACATTTTTAGACTACTGATTTTGCGTTAAATAATTTATTTATAATGATAACATAAAGTGTTACATATCAAAATGTGGAGAAATGAAACATCTATGACATGCACTTAACTTAATTGTTAAGTGGTGTTAAACATGCATGTAACATATGCAGTAATGAGTGCAGAAAAATTTGACACGGACGCCGAATGGCCTATTAGGTAGGCCAGCCGTAAAACGAGGATTGACCGTTGGCCTACCTAATAGGCCGGTCGGATATTAAGAGTTAAGTTAGGGAGGGCTAATGCAACTAGAATGGAAACTGGTCAACCCACCCTGTAACACTGGGACCTAGTTTAATGAAGTCCTAACGCTTCACCTCTTGTGGCAGGTTCTGCTATGGGACCAGGGCCAGCAATAGAGCATTCAAAGCCCAGGGTGAGTGGTTTGACATGCGCTCGCTCCCCTATATTTCCAGCTGTGGAAGTTAAACTCTACTGGAAAATTAATTACAGTTCGCGAATAAAAGTTTGAATCAGTTTTTGATAATTATTACTTACAAAACAAAAAACATGACAACGACTAAAAACTGGCATTTAAAAATATGGCACACTCTGGTTTTATTGTTTTCTTATATAAGATTTATCTTTGTCTGCTTTGGCCAGGGCAAATTTAGTAACAGCTGAAGAAAAGTTTAGGTTCTTGACGAAAATGCTGTTTTTGTCCTAAGCCCCCAGTGTGGTTGCTGTGGTCTATATAGGACTACCTTACCTTGTGATGATATTTGATTTTAAAAAACAAACTTACCTTTATTTATAATAACTCCTCCAAACCATGCACCTAAAATAAACTAATCTATTTTGCTCTTTTTCAGCTGCCTTTCATGGCAAACAAAGCACCCTTCATGGAAACGTTTAAAACCCGTTACATGACAGTGTTTGACCATTTGTCCCTGCTCAGTTTTATTCCCAAGGGTTTCAACCCCAGGGTGGACACCATCAAGGCTGACCGTGCCAAGCAGAAGGGTCGTGTTGCAGGAGAAAGTGGCTTACAGCAGCAAAATGTGAGTCCGGGTGTTGTCTTTGCTGTTTGGACTGTTTAATATCATTTGCATTTTAAGACTTATTCTCTTTTGTTTATGGTAAATCATAAGGCTTGTGCAAAATTGTTCAGGGATGGTTTCTTTACCTTATTCTTAGATATATTTACTTTTTTCACCTTCTCTATGTATTCCTTGACTGCCTCATCTCTTTCTCAGTGGTTACCACTCTAATGCCTGCCTAGCTAAATTTAGAGCCCTCCTCAGAGTATAGCTACCCCATTTAGCTAATTTTTAACATAAATTGGTTATTCATTCTGATCCACAGGTTTTTTTATTTTTTAAATTGTGTCCGACCATTTGATTTTAATGATGGTTCTAAGGGACTTGTTAAGAAATAATAGAATATATATACCATTATGTTCACATTTCTGATCTGTGATATATATAGAGTATTGTTATGTCCCAGACCACCCCCTTCAGCTGTGTTGAAGACTTGCCCAACATTGTTCAGTGTATTTATGGTGTTTACTCTGGTCTTTCAATTATTTTAGTACAGGGTAGCAGAAATTCTTGACCTCTCTCTGAGCAATCTCAAGGTGTGAGATGCTGCATTCTGTTTGTCATTTATTGTCAGAGTGCTTGTTATGTGTGTTTTATATTGTCCAGTTTGACTTGTTTCATTCACGCAAATTATAAAAAATTTTTTCATATATTGTCGTTTTTGTGACACCATGGTCCATAGGAGCAAAAAAGAGAAATAAATGAAGCAAATATCAAGATGCTAGAGAAGCTTTGTCAGTGACCTTTGAGGTCAAGTCTCGTTTCTGTACATAGTATTAAAGACGGAATGCCTTGTGTAGTTCCTGGGGGTGTCTGAAGAGTCAGAAAGAATAGGAGTACTGAACCCTCTGGCATGTCATACGAGGCAACTAATGTGAGGTTGTGCATTGGGATGCCGACCATATCATTTAAAAATAAGTGCCACAGAAACCAACGCTGCAAGAGCATATGATTGGTTGGTGTAGGCTTCCTGCAAGGGGGGACCAGCTGTAGTGATGGTGTGAGACATGTAACTCTGGAATGTTAAATTTTGAGACATGTACGAGGGGCGTTCAGAAAGTAATGCACCACATCATTTTTCTCAGGAGCTGTTTATTCAAAAAGCATGAAATTTATACACAATATACATGGATATGTCATGTAAACATCGGTATTATTCAACATAATCCCCATCAACTTGTACGGCTTTATGCCAGCGCGAAACAAGTGCATGTATTCCTAGCCCGTACCAGATTTTGTCTTGATCATGTAGCCATTTATTCACTGCATGAATCACTCCATCATCTTCAAACCTTGTCCCACGGAGTGCATCTTTAAGTGAACCAAATAGATGAAAATCAGAGGGTGCCAAATCGGGACTATAGGGTGGATGGGGTAGTACAGTCCAACCCAATTTGGTGATTGCTTCCCGTGTTGCCAGACTTGTGTGAGGTCGCACATTGTCGTGAAGGAGAAGCAGGTGTGCTGGATTCTTGTGTGGCCGAACTCTGCGAAAATGTTGATTGAGTTTTTTCAATGTCTTAATGTAAGCTTGCGAATTGATTGTCTCTCCTCTTGGCATAACGTCCACAAGAATCACACCTTCAATGTCCCAAAAGACAGTGATCATGACCTTTCCAGCTGAAGGAATTGTCTTGAATTTCTTTCTTCGTGGTGATTGCGGATGATGCCACTCCATTGACTGTCTTTTTGTCTCAGGTTCAAAATGATGTGCCCAGGTTTCGTCACCTGTAACGATCTTAGCCAAAAAGTTCTCTTCATCAGCATTGAAACTCTCCAACAATTCAGAAGAAATTGCTTTCCTTTGCAATCGGTGGTCATTTGTGAGACTTCGAGGAACCCATCTTGCGCAAACCTTAGAAAATCCGAGAGTTTTTATAACTGCATTTGCACTACCAATGCTGACTGACAGCTGTAAGGCCAATTGTTGAGTAGTGATTCGCCTATCAGTAAGAATAATGCCCTCAGCGCATTTCAACATTTCTGCGTTGGTGGCTGTTGCAGGAGGTCCACAGCGTGGCTGATCAAGGAGCTCCGTATCTCCACTTCCTGATTCTTTGATTCTCTGGACCCAGCGACTGACTGTACTCCTGTCAACTGCAAAACTTCCATACACATCACATAGACGCTTGTGAATGTTCACAACAGTTTCCTTCTCTGCAACGAGAAATTCTATCACAATTCGCTGCTTATAACGCAAGTTGCTAACACGCTCCATTTCAACGGTTTAGTGCAGCCATATAATTTGGCCGGTTGTGGTGCAATTTGGTGCACACAATTGGCACATGCCATATTTGAAGTGTGCAAAATTTCATGCTTCTATCTTCATTATTAGCTGAGAAAAACGATGTGGTGCATTACTTTCTGAATGCCCCTCATATTAACTCTTACTATACGTGAGCTAAAACCGCGTTTTTACGCGCTAGTTTTGCTATCGTTACCGTCGCGCACCAGTTGAACTGGCAAGCCGTAAAATTGGTACTAAACCCGCGCCACTTCACGTGGCTTGCCGGATAGTAAGAGTTAAATATGGCATGTAAGAACCAAATAAGGCTTATGTTGATATAAAGATAATATTATAACAAAACTCATTCTGGGACATTACACTTTTGAACAATTTATTTAAATTTGGTAATTTAACTGAAAAATTATCCATTTTAGCAGACAGTAAGTTAGGAGTGATGAATTCTGTGAAAATTAGACTTAACATTTCAGTTTACTGTAAAAAAAAACAAAGACTCACCACTTTAAATGCGTTTAAATTGCATGGATAATTTTTGACGCTGTAATTTCTTTAAGTATGAGAATCAAAATATGAATATTTTTGGAATCAATATTTGTCATGATTTCATCAAAAGTAGACTATAAAACTTAAACTTTATGGGCTTGCATCATGTATTGTGTACTTTTGATATGTGTGGAAAAACTGCCTTCCAGAAATTATTTTTTTTACTAGTAGAGATCTGTGAAACATTTGCCATCCAATAATATTTTTTTTGGGTAAAAGCATCTCTCTAAGGACAGGATTTTCTTAACTAAACTTCAGGAAAAAGTCTGATAAAGTTAACCTCATGTATAGAAAGGCTTAGGGCTGACCCTGAGAAAGGGTTAAGAATGTGTCTATGTGTGTATGAGAGAGAGAGAGAGAGGTTTCTTGATGGCATATTGGCTTTAGGCATATTTGAATAATTTATCAAATTGTTTTACACCATGCTGCATTGCATGGTTTGGTGCCAAAGACTGCCATTGTCAGTATTCAGATGACTGTGAACCAGGAGGTCCTTTAAGATTCTCTCACGTCTATAAGCACACTAAAGGTGCATCCTTGAACACTTCCTGGGTATCTGGATGAGACTGGAGAAGAAGCAGATGGCAGAGAAAAAATCTTCTTAACAGCAGCACTATGGAGTTGATAAGTTGAGGTTAAATTGACTCCTTCAGATTTATGTAGTTTTGTCGCTGCAGTTAAGGGTATTCTATCAAGAGATGTGGAGAATGTGTTGTAGGGCAGAGGTGGGAACATGCTAAGAATATAGCCTACTAGGGAAGTCTGCCACTTATTTTGTTTACCTCACCAGTCTTTTGGGCTGGAGCAGCAGATTTACTATGCACATATGTTGAATGAATGGCAAAGTTTACTCCCTGCAAAACATTGCTATCTATAGTTTCATTTTAGTACACTTTTAAACATGCATCTGGCAGATAGACAGAAACTGTCATATTATCATCTTCCTCATCAAACAGACATCCTCAAGCTCCCAGACTGAGAATGAGAGCAAATACCTACATCAGCATTACCCACCCAGTAAGCTGTACACAGTGGTTTCAGCTCACAATGCTGTTGACCTGATGGATATCTCACTGACAGAGGGGTCAGTGGTGGGTGTGATCAAGGAACTTGACCCCATGGGGAACAAAGAGCGGTGGTTTGTGGATGATGGAGGTAAGAAGGAAACAGGAGTCTGCGGCTGATACCTGTATCTTCAGATTTGTAATTGACAGATAATGTGAGTGACATCACATATTGACTGGCTGATAAAATCTCTCTGGTAATTCTTATTGTTTGTACTGTTCGACCAGGGATACTTTGTGCAGAAAACCTGTGTGGTATTTTATTGGGTTTTTAATCTTCCTTTTAAAAAAAAAATGATCTCTTTACTTTTTAAGGTCTGGCACAGAAATGCATCTTTTTAGCTTATCCCGCCACTTGTTTATTAAATGCCACTTTTATGTATGTAATTTTTCAGCAGTAAATTTCTAAACATGCTTCTTAGATGTGCACCTGAAATCTGAATTATTTTTTAAACTAAAGCATGAATGGCTATCAGACACATTTTCTGAGATATAATTTGGACTTTTTAAAGACTGTTCCAAACTGTTTAATTTGCATAGTATCACTTCCTTCTAGTATCTCTTGAATAACTTCAGTGTATCAAGAAAATATGGTGGTCACCTGCAGCATTTGTTAAATAATTATGCAGTGCACATTATATAATCGCGCGCGTGCGTGCGTGTGTGTGAGAGAGAGAGAGAGAGAGAGAGAGAGATCATACATAATCATATATATACTTACTTACTCAGTCGTTCCTCTTCTACCGTGAGGTGTAGAGGTTTGGAAGAGAGAGTGCCAAACTATCGTATTGGCTGTCTTCCTCCTGAATGATTTTACATGAGTATCCTATTTTCCCTGTACGCTGACAGGTGTCCTCTCGCCATTCAGACAGGTACTCCCCGTCTTCGGAGGGTACCCATTAGAGCTGGGTCGGCACAGGAGCCGTTCAGGTTATTCCAGTCTCCAGTCCCTGGTCGATGACACACCTTCAAATGTCCTTGCCAGGGGGCTTAAATTATCCAAGTTCCGGTCGATGACACTTCTTCAAATGTACTCGCCCGAGCTTGAACCTGGATCACCCAATCGCCAGCGCGGTGTGGTAACCATTACACCAGCGCGGCTCCCATACTTGGGTCTACAGTGGCTGGATTTTAAGGCCTTGCCATATCGTCTAGTATCTAGTGGTGTAGATATTTTCCAAAAACCGACCTCGAAACCCTCGAATCGGTCGGTTGGATAGGAGGGTTGATCAGAGATTTAACAAGTCACTATCGTAAAACAAGCGATTGTTTTCGAAACAGAACCAGGCTCGACAGTGAACATGACTCATTCTTACCACTACAGGCGCTCACTTGGGTTCCTGAGGGTAAGAGGAAAAAAGGAAGACCAAAAGAAACACTTAGAAGAACAATAACAAGAGAAGGAAGAACGTTGGGCCTAAATAATGTGCAAGAGTTAAGAGGAGTGGCGTCACAACGAACAACCTGGAGAGCAATGGTTTCTGCCTTATGCGCCATGTTTGGTGCTTAAAGAATTTATTATTATTATTATATCGTCTGGTTGCGGACCATGTTTCTTCTTTTTACCTCAGTCATGTTCCTCATATACCTCATTTTTGAGGTTTGGAGCTGGCTTGTGTGGGTTGTAGTCATTGCCCATGACTTGCATCCATATGTCAAGACTGGAACATAGGTGGAGCGGTATACAGCCATCTTCGTCTTCTTGCCAACTTATCTTTTGCTGAGGAAACCTCAATTTATGGCCTGAAAAGTCTCCCAGCTGCTGCTCTTTGGGTAGCTCTTTGTTTCCTCTCGTGATATCACCTTGGTTTTTGTTTTAGAGCTGCTGATGACCATCCCTCTCTTCTCCAGCTCTTCCTTCCAGACTTGCAGATTGAATTGAAGAAATGCCTCTGATTTAGCAATTAGGGCAACATCATCGGCAAATGCCAGCTCTGAAATACAAACCTGTCTCATCTTCCCTTACCCCACTGAATACTGTCTTGTCCTCTCCTTACATGCTTTGAGCTATCATGACATCGTCCATGATATTTGGACATGCGTCCTATCTAATATAACTGACAGACCTTGTGTCTGGTTTGAATGGCATGCACCTCATAAAAAAACAAGGCAAAACTCCCAAAAAAAAAAAATAAATTAGATTTACTGGGAATCAAATTTACATTTAACAAACAGTGTTGATCAGAGCTTCCGATGGACACAGTAATTAGAGCAGTTAATTCTTGTGGCAGAATTACTGGGCTCTGGGTTCAAAACTTGGTAGCATTATGCACCACACAGCTGTAAATGGGTACAATGACTCTGCTTTTGAGTTTGGGAAGGCAGAGGCAGTCAGGAAGGGAGCTGGTCACCCCACCTCACAAAGCTGGACCATGTATAGTGAAGTCTCCAACAACTGACCCAGGACCCCGCCCCCCCCCCCCCCCCCCCCCCCCCCCCCCCCTCTAGTATCTGTGACTGAGCGTAATGTCTGTTTTGACTGAGCATAATGTCAGTCTTGACTGGGCATAATGTCAGTCTTGACTGGGCATAATGTCAGTTTTGACTGAGCTTAATGTCAGTTTAGACTGAGCATAATGTCAGCTTTGACAGACAAAGATTATGAGTATGTCTTGTGACAGACAAGCAAACAAATGATGGGTTTTCAATTAGCTGGCGGTGTTGAGATAAAACAAGTTATTTTCATTAACCCCATGCTCACAGACCCTATGTTTATGTGAATATATAATTTAACAGAATAGATTCATTCAGTAAGGACTCAATGTGTTGATTTTCCAAATAAATTATTTCTGGCATGCCTGTCATTGTTTGGCTTCTAAAAGGTGTTTAATTTTTACAAGAATCTATGTATATATGTAGACACACAAACACGTTTATGCACACGCACATTCCTCAGACATATGATATTATATCTCCTGTCTTGAGGAAATCAGTCAAGGTTTTTGTTTTCAAAATTAAATAGTTTTTCTGTCATTTGCTTTGCCTTATCAGTAGATGTCTTTTTCTTTCTAGTACTTGAAAGCTTATTCATTCCTTTAAATAAGAAATTGAAGAAATCCGTAAGTAAAGTCATTTCATATCTTATTGCGCAGTATTACTACTAAGTAAAGTCATTTCATATCTTATTGCGCAGTATTACTACTAAGTAGTCATTTCGTATCTTATTCCACAGTATTACTACTAAGTAGTCATTTCATATCTTATTCCACAGTATTACTACTAAGTAGTCATTTCATATCTTATTGCGCAGTATTACTACTAAGTAAAGTCAATTCATATCTTATTGCTCAGTATTACTACTAAGTAAAGTCAATTCATATCTTATTGCGCAGTATTACTACTAAGTAAAGTCAATTCATATCTTATTGCGCAGTATTACTACTAAGTAAAGTCAATTCATATCTTATTGCGCAGTATTACTACTAAGTAAAGTCAATTCATATCTTATTGCGCAGTATTACTACTAAGTAAAGTCAATTCATATCTTATTTCGCAGTATTATTACTAAGTAAAGTCATTTCATATCTTATTCCACAGTATTATTACTAAGTAAAGTCATTTCATATCTTATTCCACAGTATTACTACGCACTTTACGATTTCACATCACGACATCCAAATGAAACCTCACTAGTCGCTGGCCATCCTGTCACCATTTTGGCCTTCCATGACATTGATGGTAATGCTGAGTGGTGGTTGGTGGAGTCTGAAGGAGAACGTGGATATGCCCCAGCAAACTACATGGCCCCAATGCCCTTCAGTTAGCACAAACTTGGGCATGGAAGTGTTTGGTGTTCTACGCAGTGTTGGAAATAACAGAGCTGGTGTGCCTTAAAATTACCACTGCATTTGAGTATTTCTGTTTCATTTTTATTTATATTATTGTTTATTTGAAGTTATTGTTTATTTGAAGATCTTAAAGAGTATAGAAAGAAAATAGTTTGACATGGTGAAAATACACTTAGCACGTTTTGGTAAATAGCTCTGAGGAAAGAATTACTCCGAGAGAAAAGAAAAATACTGTATTTGTCAAGCAACAAGGGTGTAGTTGCCAGGGGTTGCTGAAGTATTTGTCAAGCAACAAGGGTGTAGTTGCCAGGGGTTGCTGAAGTATTTGTCAAGCAACAAGGGTGTAGTTGCCAGGGGTTGCTGAAGTATTTGTCAAGCAACAAGGGTGTAGTTGCCAGGGGTTGCTGAAGTATTTGTCAAGCAACAAGGGTGTAGTTGCCAGGGGTTGCTGAAGTATTTGTCAAGCAACAAGGGTGTAGTTGCCAGGGGTTGCTGAAGTATTTGTCCAGCAACAAGGTTGTAGTTCCCAGGGGTTGCTGAAGTATTTGTCAAGCAACAATGGTGTCATTCCCAGTGGTTGCTGAAATATTTGTCAAGCAACAAAGGTGTCATTCCCAGTGGTTGCTGAAATATTTGTCAAGCAACAAGGGTGTAGTTGCCAGGGGTTGCTGAAGTATTTGTCAAGCAACAAGGTTGTAGTTCCCAGGGGTTGCTGAAGTATTTGTCAAGCAACAAGGTTGTAGTTCCCAGGGGTTGCTGAAGTATTTGTCAAGCAACAAGGTTGTAGTTGCCAGGGGTTGCTGAAGTATTTGTCAAACAACAAGGTTGTAGTTCCCAGGGGTTGCTCAAATCCTTACAACAGTCTTTCTTTTGATACCAGTATGTCAAGATCTGAAAATACAGACCGTTAAGCCACATGTAGGGGAGATCTGTCATATATAACTAAAACTGTACTAGATGAGAAATTGAAAGGAAAGCTTCAAAAGGATGACAGCTGTAAGTTGATGACATAAGCATTAACAAATGGATTGAATGGAGTAGTGGCACACGATTGAATTTGTTGAAAATCTATTTCAGTATGTCATGTGGTCATGGCATTGAAGAAGAAGTTGAAGAACACGTATTTTACTGTATTGCTATTGTCAGCATAGAACAGACAACATGAGTTGTCAGCAAAGTTCCATGATATAGCAAGTTTTAATGTTATGATAGGTCTTATTTTCCTGATTCAGTAATTGTAACATTGTGGTGAGAGCGCTTACAGTAATTCTCAGAGACAGTGGTTGGTCTGTTTATTTTTGTTAATCATTAACATCATCAGTATTTTGTTCCCTAAGAAGCATAGGCATTCAACAAATTATTACCCAGCCTTCCTGTCACGTTTCCACCTTGTCCTGCCGCTACATATGGCACAGAGAAGTTTATTTTTTGTTTGCTTGAGACAGATTAATATAATTTATTTCTTAAGGGTTTCAGTTTAGCTTAATGAACCATTTCCTGTAAAGAGTAATATTTGATTTATTGGATTATTTTGTTAAGTGGCTCAACCTGCTATTGCTGTTAAGGTGCTTTTTAGATTATTGTTTGTGTGTGTTGTTTTAATATTTTATTTGACTCAGCATATGGGCTACTAGATTCAGTGAGCTTCATTGAGATAGCAATGGTTAAAAAATGTGTGTTAGCTTATTTGCTTATCACTTTCTGTAACTGAAAAGACAAGATTTAGGAAATATTATAAATCTGCCATGAGAGAGAGAGATAACAGGGGCACAGATGATGGACGAGTCTGCGAGAACAGATAATTTATTTTTGAATTGGGGAGAGACTGTTTTGTCCACTTTTTACATTTGGGTTTCTTGTTATCTATTAATATCTATTTGAGCATTTATTATTGTGCTGTCCGTGCTGGAATAGCATGTTGCATCTTCCAGATATTTTTGTTTGAGTGTTTGTTGACTTTTTGTGTCTTTGTTTAAACAGTTGAACATCTGTTGTTTCTTTAAGCGTACATTTAGGTATCCTGCTTTCACTGTATTTGTTATTGAACAATTAATAAAGGGGGCTGCTGTAAAACTGGAAGATAAAGCAACAGAATAATAACAATTGGTAGGTAGTCAGCTTTACAATTGAATGATACACTGAAAACAAGTTTTTTCAAATAGTTGTTCAGTTTTAAAATTGATTCCATACCAATATTTATTATTTTTTTGCTTTAGTTGAATAATCTGCGGTTTCTTCCTTTCTATGCTCTCATACTTGCTTTTTGTGTCTTAGTTATTGTAGAAGAAATGAGAAAGCTTGTGTCTTTGTTATTATAGATGAAATGAGAAAACTTGTGTCCGTGTTTGCTTCATCCGCTACATCATCATCATTGTCATCACCCTTTAACTCAGTCATCCACTACTTGCATGTATGGAAAATTATGTGATACTTTATAGGGTACTTTTTACGCAGGTTCTCTTTACTCGCTCTTTATTTAATGTTCATTTTTGTGGTTTAAAATAGTGGCATTGTTATACCACCTGAGGTTTTGTTTTCTCTTTTTACAAAAAGCTAAAACAGTTGTTCAGAAAGTCCACCCTCTTGTACCAGTTTTCACAGTGGAATTAATATCCTATTCTAACTGTTGGCTGACCACAGACATGCCAACCCCTGGAGATGAAAAACCTGTACAAAATATCCACACACAAAAAAACTATACAAAGGAAAAAAAACAAACATATAAAGACAGAAAAAATACATCAAAAAATTTTTAATTCATGTAAAAACATTTTCAATCAGAATGGGCTGCATTATAAATGACATATGCACCATTTATTTTTAAAATAAGTCCTCACTTGTCTTAAAACCCTAACAAGAAGTATCTGAGTTTATTATACACTGTAAAATTGATGTGACCATGTCATCATTTAGTCTGTTTCTGCAATCAATGTGTATCTTTTTCAACATGGAGAAAGACCTTTCACAGTCAGCACTCTCTCTCTCTCTCTCTCTCTCTCTCTCTCTCTCTCTCTCTCTCTCTCTCTCTCTCTCTCTCTCTCTCTCTCTCTCTCTCTCTCTCTCTCTCTCTCTCTCTCTCTCTCTCTCTCTCTCTATATATATATATGTATATATATATATATATATATATATATATATATATATATATATATATATATATATATATATATATATATATATATATATAATTGGGGGAAAACCTGTACAGAAAGTATGTACAGCTGTACTAATCTGCAAATGAAAAAAAACCTGTACAGAATATGGGTAACCTGTGCTAGTTGGCATGTATGTGACCAAAACCTGTGTCTGTATGGTAATGACTTTCACAAATATTTCATTTTAACAAATGGCATGAAAGTCACAGTAAAGTTTATGAATGGCAGTCAAGACTGGAAGTTGTGGAGAGACATTCTCACCTACCCGATCGATATGGAACTTAAACAAGATTTTTGTTTTTGGCTTTCTGTTAGTGTCCATTTATTCAGCATGGTTGAAAAGTGTCATTAAGGGGAGGCTTGCACAAAGGAGCATTAAAATTATATAGTAGGATTACCCATGTTCAAATGAGGGAAACAACCAGACAAATACCAGAGAAATAAAAGGTGAGAGAAGTAAGGTAAAGGTAAAGGATCCCGTTACATGCTCATTGAGACATATTGGGAATATGGTGTTGGGCCCATATTTTCTTGACCATATGGCATACTAGGGGTCAGCATCACACTGGCCACAAGAGAAGTGTATTGGATTTTTATTGGACTGGCATTGAGGAATCAAGTCTCACAACACATTTTTCCTTCTAGGAAACCTCAGATTAGGAGTAGTAGTGAAGACTAGATAACACAGAGAGAAGAGAACTTGGAGATGTCAGAAGGATTGTAGCAGAATGCTCAACATCATCATCATCATTACCCTTCAGCAAATTTAAGCTATATCCTCTAGTCCTGTGTTATCTGCAGTTCTGTCCCCAGTTTTCTTCTCCATGCATTTTTCAGTCTCCCTCTAATGCTCATGGCAGAAATTATTGAAGCTCTTTGCTTCACAAGGAACTAAATGATGCAGAAGAGGAAGATTCTACATGCACTAGCTATCTCTTGTCTGATTGATTATCAAAATGTTTTCGGGTTGGAACTCTTTAGTCAGTAAAGAGTTAGGTCATTGAAAGTAGCAGTTCTTGAAAGTTTCTGAGAAACTCAAGAAATACATATTTTTTATTTATTCATTGATTATTTTTATTTTAGCAATGTAGTTTTACTGCTGTTTCAAAGTACACCAATACCTCGCTCTTTCGACAGGTTAGGGACCAGAGCTATGACGAAAGTCGAAAATCGACGAAAGTCGAAGCATAGCCTTTATTTAGCTTACAAATGCATTAGGGCCGCCAAAAACGAAAATAACTAACTATATAACACTTGCGAATGCGTGCAACACCTAGATAAACAGAAATAAACATAAGAGTAAAGAAAATACAGTAAAAAATAAAAAAATATGTAAATAGCATCTTACCTTAAAATCATTCTTGAGCAAGTAGACGATGAATATATACAGTATGTACAGTTTTGAATGTTGGTAATTTAGGGGGATTCTAGACTTAGAAAACCAGATGGAGAAAATTGAGGAGGCTCATCTTCAGAACTGGAGGATTTCAATCTAATTCTTTTAGGAGAAGGGCACTTTGAAGGAGATCTAACTGGGGCTGATGTTGATGGCTCGGAATCTGAAGGGTTAGAGGGAGGGGGTGACTGAAGTTGGTTGTGGCGATTGCGTCTTGAAAAAGGAGAGCAAAGACGTTTACCTCATTGATGTCTTCTTCCTTTCCCTAAGAAGTTCTCTGTAACAGGCTATTTGGTGTTCTAGCCCACTATTTACTTTTGAACTTCTGTCGAAATTTATTCTACGTTGAAGATCTGCTGTTTTGTGTAGCCAACTTCTTCTATAATTTTTTCAAGCTTCACTTGAAAAGCTCCTGTAGCTTGCGGTATCTGCGCTAGCTGATTCTCCCTTCACTGCTATATTATGCAAATTTGACCTTTTCTTAAATTTCTCAAACAAGCCCCTGCTAGCTCCAAATGTCTCTTCAGCTGATGTCTCTCCTTGTTCAGCCTTCATTGCATTAAATAAAGTTTGTGCTTTAGCCTGGATAAGATCTTGGCTTAAAGGAATGTTGTGGCTGACTTGGTCTTCAGTCCACACATTTAACACTTTCTGCATCTCGCAAATTAAATTGTGCCTCTTTCTAATAAGTTAAGTATGCACTGGCGTAGCATTTTTAATTTCCTCTAACACTTTAGCTCTGTTCTTTACAATTGTGCTAACTGTAGTGCTTGGTACACCTAGCCTGCGGCCTATTTCAGCATTTAAGATGCCTTGTTCATTAAGCTTCATTAGCTTAAGCTTTTCTTGCAAATTGAGAACCTTATGGGTTCTTTTAACTTTGTCACTACACTTAGGACCCATTATGAATATATTAAAGCACAAAAATAAGCAGTACTGTATAAGGCCTAATCACATAAAAAAGTACAGTATGAAAACTGTACACGTGTCTTATAATCACGATATGAACACTGTCATTAGACTGTTATCACTAAAATAACTATGAACTGTTTACAGTATAATCACAAAAATAATATAGTATGAATAGTTTTGTTATTTTAATCACAAAAATAAGTAGTATTAATATGTTTAATGACAAATATAAGAGATTCAATGCGGACAACTTAAAAAAAAACAGTGCACACCGAACGATTTCTGTTCAAAGACTGAACGACGAAAGAATCAAGATGACGCGCAGTTGTGACCAAATGCGACGAAAGAGCGAAGCGAGCGACGAAATTTGGAAACGTGGTTAGAATTGTAAACCGACGAAAGAGCGAAGCGATGAAACTCGAAGCGACGAAAGTCGAGGTATTGGTGTAGATGTAATTGTTGCTTGTCACATACAGAGTTGTCTTCTTAAAATTGTATGTTTTAATATTTCTAGTTTATTATGTTCAGTGATTCCATATCTCCTGGGAGAGCACTTTGATACAGGGCATCTTGAGGAGTTTGGAACCATACAACTTTCTGTAATTTTTGTAATGCAGAGATGTGCACTTGTACAAGGAATGTATGTGTATTTTTTCAAGTCACTGGTAAGGACACATAAAAAATTTATGTTTAATGCCTTGGTTGAGATTCACACCTTGATTTTGGATAAAGTTTAAATCCTGATTTTGGTAGTGAAAGCCCAGTCAAGTTAAAAGTATTGTCATATTCACCATTAAGTGTTATCACCTACAGGAAGTCCCTTCCCCCACCCCACACATTTGCTTAACACTGTGTTCATTGTACATAGTAAATAAATAAATACTACACCCATAAAGGTATGTTTCAGGCTCTCGTGAGAAATAAAGAAGTAGAAAACTAGACAACAGAAGTGAGTGGCTTATCGGAGGATCGAGCCCAGGACCTTCCGAATGGCACCCCCGCCTAGCTACAGAAGTGAATCACACTATCCTCCCTGCCAACTAGGCACCTTTGTGTGATTTGCTTCCATAGCTAGGCTTGGGTGCCGTTCAGAAGGTCCTGGGCTCGATCCTCCGGTAAGCCACTCACTTCTGTTGTTCTTCTGTTGTCTAGTTTTCTACTTCTTTATTTCTCATGAGCGCCTGAAACATGCCTTTATGGGTGTAATATTTATTTATCTACTGTTTACAAATACATGCCTTGGGTTTCCCCTCTTTATTTGTTCAATGTACATAGTTCAGTTTCACTTTGTTCATGAGTCTTCATTCCAGTTTACAAAGGGTTGTGCTTTTATTGAGGGAGTGCCTTATTTTCACACATCATGTCTTATGTTGGCGGTCTCTAAGACAGTTAAAATGTTGTGATAGAACCATTGTGTTAAAAAAAAACTGTTAAGTTCTGGTATATGTTATCACAATATTTAAAAGTGGTGGTGATTATAAAGTGAAATATACATAAAGTGAAAATAAGTTGTTGTTTTTATTCTTGGTTAAAGAAAAAACAAATCTGATTATATTTTATTTTCTGTTCAGGACATGGTTTAAGTTGGAGTTTGGTTCTCTCAAAGACTTAGTTGTATTCCTTTATTTCAGAGACTTAACTCTTTCTATTCCAGGTAGTTTATAGGGGTCACCCTGGCAGAAAAATGGATGCTAGTTTATTTTTATTTTTTTTAACATAAGTGAAGTTTTAAAGCTAGCAATAAACATATATTTATGAGAAAATATCTCATAGCACATATACAATCATTGTGAATTGGCTGAAGAATATATACATGTACTGTAAGTTTAATATGCAACATACACTTTATGTTTATATCGTTTAAAGTGCAGATGTAAGAGAATCTGACCATTATCAGACAGGCATACCAGGTGACCCTTGAGAGAATAATGTACATGCGGTAGAAAGAGTTAAGCTGTGGCACCTTGCACAATCATCATCATCATTTTCTCTTGTGTTCCATATGGAGCATGGAGCTGATCCCCCATGCAGGAAGCCTGCCCCGAGCATTCACATGCTCCTACAGTGGTGGTTTCTGCATCAGTTTCTTTTACATATTGAGGTTGGCAGCCTCAAGCACAACCTCATGGTCACCTTCTGTGACATTCCTGACAGACATTACACTATGCCTTTACCTCATGGTCACCTTCTGTGACATTCCTGACAGACATTACACTATGCCTTTACCTCATGGTCACCTTCTGTGACATTCCTGACAGACATTACACTATGCCTTTAGTTTATTTCACTATTTAATGACTACACGAGACCCTGTCAGAAATATGTTCATATTTTGGGTTTATCTTTTCCGGGTGTTTGATATGTACAATTGTGATATATCTGTTTACTCCCCCCCACCCCCTCCCCTCCGAAATGTGGTATGCTATCAATTATCAAAAAACATGTTCTGAAAATACATTTGTTGATGAGTAGTATAAAAGTATGCTTTGTTTTGAGCTATCCACAAAAACATGTATTGGTGAGAAACTAAAAACTTTGTTTTTTTTGGTGGAAGTAATCTGTTAACATTTGGTTTTCATATTCACTGCTGTTATCTGAAGTACTGTGTTTTTATTATTATGTTCAGCTGATTTATGGTGATTTTCATTGCATGTGATATTGCAGTAATGAAACGTAATCACAATGTATTATTATTGTATTTGTTTGGGAGAATTGCTGAAAAGTGTGTTGGTCATGAGATTTGTTTTTAGCCAGGCAGTTTAGAGTGCATGACATAAAGAAAGCAAGGGAGAGCAAGAAAAAAAAAATTAGAGGATGAGCGTACAATAGAGAAATGGGAGCGAGATAGAGAAGGAAGTTTAAAAAAAGAGAGCGTTAATAACATTATTGTTCTACTAACATGCTAATTAATTTCACAAGTTTGGAATTGCTAAATATAGGATTCTTGTCTTTAAAAATTCCAGATATTGTATTTATAATATGAATACGTGATTTTAAAAATCTCTGTACACACCTCATACATACTTCTCATACGTAAGTGTACTTATAAGTACACCTCAATGTAATTGCAATTCATTTGTAATAGTCAAGTTCATGAAATTCGCTAAACAAACCAGTTATAATCTGTGAGGGACTTTTTTCCTGGTACACTTTGGTGTTCTTTATATTTGTGTATGTTTAATATGGGAGGTTCATGAAGAGGTACAGTATTACAAAGTGTCATGATTACCAGGTATGATTCTGTAAACATACGCTGGAGCTGGGTTGGTCATGTTCTCAGAAGAGACCCAGATGCCATCACAAGAACAGCTATGCTTTGGACCCCTGAAGGAAAGCGAAAGAGAGGCCGACCAAAAACAACTTGGCGGAGGACTGTGGAGGCTGAGATGCAAAGAATGAACCAGAGTTGGGGCACTGTACGAAGGATGGCCACCGACCGTGCAAAGTGGAATCAATTTGTTGTTGCCCTACAAGACGCCACTAGGCGTGATGGCCACTGACTGCTTTGACGGTCGGTGGTTAAGGATCAAAGAAGAAGAAGAAGAAGACTGTGTAAACATGAGCAAGTAACCCACCAAAACATAACCAGGAAATAATTGTGTTGTGCTTTCTCTGTTGCATGTTGTGATGATGTCACTACTTCTCACATGTTGTGATGATGTCACTACTTCTCACATGTTGTGATGATGTCACTACTTCTCACATGTTCTGATGATGTCACTACTTCTCACATGTTGTGATGATGGCACTACTTCTCACATGTTGTGATGATGTCACTACTTCTCACATGTTGTGATGATGGCACTACTTCTCACATGTTGTGATGATGTCACTACTTCTCACATGTTGTGATGATGGCACTACTTCTCACATGTTGTGATGATGTCACTACTTCTCACATGTTGTGATGATGGCACTACTTCTCACATGTTGTGATGATGTCACTACTTCTCACATGTTGTGATGATGGCACTACTTCTCACATGTTGTGATGATGTCACTATTTCTCACATGTTGTGATGATGTCACTACTTCTCACATGTTGTGATGATGTCACTACTTCTCACATGTTGTGATGATGTCACTACTTCTCACATGTTGTGATGATGTCACTACTTCTCACATGTTGTGATGATGGCACTACTTCTCACATGTTGTAATTTCATTCCATTTCAGCTTCATTGGATCCTTGTAGTCAAACTCATTATGACTTATGATCAGTGGTCAGTGCACATTGAAAAAAAATGGAACACCTGCATGATCTGTTAATTGGTGTTCAATTTAGCTTTCTCGGTGCAATGTGCACCATGTTCGTATTTTCCCAAAAAAAGGTTGTGGGATTGGTTAATCGTTAGTTTCTGGAAACCAGCAATATGTGGTTAATTGTTAATGTTTCGTACTTTTGTTGTGTTTTTTTTCCTAATTTTCAAAACAAAAAAAGTTTCTATTCTGCAAACATGGCTTTCTGCATACACACAGATTTCTTTAGTGTTGTGAACATAGATTTCTTGTTGCAAGCCCATTCTTTCACATCGCTCATAGTTCTAGAGTTGTTTGCTGCAAACACAACCTCTGCTGACTGAGAGATTCTTTGTTGTAAAAAATGCTTGCCTGTTTCTTGCGCTTCATTTTGTCCATTTATCAATATATATAAAATCCCAGCTTTTTCTGTCACTAACGCTAAGGGATGCAACTTTGGTTGAAAGTTAGACATTAATTGTATTGTTTCCCTTATATGTACTCTCCTGAAAATAGTAACACTCGACAAAGAAAAGTGCGCAAATGACGGTGTGCACAAAAATATTTATAGAATGTATGATCCTGTATACACACACTGGGATCCTCGCTGCTGCTACGTAGTTCGTGTACTGTGGTGATATACAGTAGTTTTAAAAAAATACTTTTGAATAAGTAAAATTGCTGTTAGGTATTGCTGCTTTTGAATTTAATTCACGTCATATGACGGGCTTTTACACTAGTCCAAATAAAAAATTCCAGCTTTTTCTGTCAGTGCGTAACGCTAAGGGATGCAACTTTGGTTGAAAGACATTAATTGTATTGTTTCCCTTATATGTACTCTCCCGAAAATAGTAACACTTACCAAAGAAGAATGCGCAAATTACAGTGTGCACAAAAATATATTTATAGAATGTGTGATCCCATATACACACATTGGAATCCTCACTGCTGCTACGTAGTTTGTGTACTGTGGTGATGCGCAGTGGTTTTGTTTAATACTTTTGAATAAGTAAAATTGCCGTTAGGTATTGGTGCTTTTGAATTTAATTCCCGTCTTATGACAGGCTTTTACATTAGTTACTTTATAAAAAAGCTGGGTACCAACTCCACAGCAGCCGTCCTGTAGGAAACCTACACCAGAACAATTGATAGGCATTTGCAGTAGTGCTGGTTCAGAAGCTGTTTAATTTACGTGATGGGTTGACTAACACCATGTTCAATCACCATTAACAACGTGCTTGCTAGAGCATAGTGACTTTGTTCTCTACTGCCTTGTATTTGCTGCACTTTTTGTGTGTTAATCTCTCCCTAATTTCAAAACTGCTGCTGATCGTGTCATCTTTGGTTTGGTGTTAAGGACTATCTTCATTGCACATGGACAGTGCCATTAGTGATCCAATCTCCTCCCTTAGATCACACAAGGAGGATCTCAGCACCGTGCATGAACTCCGTAGCACCGGCGAGAATCCCAATGAGTGTATATACTGTATAGGAAACACACATTCTATAAATATTTTTGTAGAATAATTCCTAGTTTTTAAATTTTGCCAAGGCAGCGACCTTAAGGCCTACTCTTTATGATTTTCCAACTGCCGTGGGATTTTTAAAGTGCGCAACTTGCACACAGGACCTATTTTTTCGCCCTTATCCGAGAAGGCTAGGCATCCGATCTCACTACCCATGAGACCAGGGGGGGAGGGTATGACATAATTAGGACCACTGGTTCTGAAAAAAATATTTCCATAAATTATCCCTCAACTGGGATTTGAACCCGACACCTCTTGAATATGAGGCGGATGCCATACCTGTTAGCCACCCAGACCCCTTGTCATCTTTATGCTGTTATATATTCATTGTGACCACTGCCTTCTGTCTTTCTTATGAAACTGTGTGTTTCTGTCACTCCTCTCCTCTCCCCGATTGTGACCAAAGCATCTTGGTCTGTTTGCTTTAAAGATATTATTAGTTAGAAGAATGTTGTATAATTTCTAGTGTAGGAAAACCAATATTCCTTGCTTCATTTATTCTGTAGTCTTGATGGTCATTGTGTACTACTTCTGTTAAATGCTTTACTATTTGTTTCCCCATTTGTCCATCTTGAGCCAGTATTGTTATCTCAACAAAAATCATTCCTCTCCATTTCTGACTTTGTCTGCCCACGGTGTCATGGGGGTCTTCTTCTTCTTTGTTCACTTTCAGACGTGGACTTGAATATGTTCAAAGAAAGCAGTGGTCAGCTTGAGACTGTTTGGTATCTCCGTAGAGTTTTTCCAGGAATGGTACTGGAGTTGGCCATATGTGCTTTTTCTGTTCCTCATATGTTGAGCACCTTTCAATTAAATGTTCAACAGAAGGTTACCTCTCTTTTCTTGTTCCAGGAACAGTTCCTGTATAGTATTGAACAGTCCATTTGATCTTGTGATATGGCCAGATCATTTATGTTAACATGATTTTAAGATTGTTAGTAGACCTTTATATGATTGTGTTACCCCGTATGGTTACTTGGTTCTCTTAGAAGTCAAAGAAAGAATAGGACAACATACTCTTGTATGTTGTAAGAGGTTAACGATCTGAGATAGTTCCTGGAGCTTTGTAAACTCATTATGTAAAATAAATTCTTAGAGACAAAAAAACCACCACATGAGCGAGCACATTCAATTCTTTGGTGCATGTTATATTCAAAGGGAGCCAACTGCAGTAGTGATTCCCTACATCTTATGGAGTGAATAAGGGAGAGAAAAGAAAACAGCTCATCTTATGATTTTCTGCACACTATCATTTGTTAAGAGATTTGTATAGGATATTCCAAAAATTTTTTCTGAAGCATCTTCATCACAGAAAGAATGAAGCCATTGCAGGGCTCTCATCATTCACACTCTATACGGAACTATCCAGCACATGCAAATTCTTCATCCTGGTGTTGGCTGCGAAAGAGCAATGAGCTTAGGAGCCCTAGTTCAGCAGCTTACTTACTTACTTACTTACTTAGTCATCCCTCTTCTACTGTGAGGTGTAGAGGTTTGGAGGAGGAAGCACCATACTATTCTATCAGCCTTCTTCCTTCTGGCCTGGTTCCAATCTAGTCCATTGTCCTTCAGAGATTGCCTAATGTTGTCCTTGCATTGGACCCTGGGTCATCCTGGAGATCTGGATCCCTGACTCTTAGTTTTCCATACTTGTGACGGTAGCCGATCTTCTTCCGCTCTGCAGACATGGCCAAGCCAATGTAGTTGAGACTCTTCTACTTGAGTCTGCAGTGTCTGGGTTTTGAGGCTTGCCTTATCGTCTGGTTGCGGACCATATCTCTTCTTGTTACTTCAACCACCTTCCTCAGATATCTCATTTCTGAGGTTTGGAGCTGGCTTTTGTGGGTTGCAGTCATTGCCCATGACTCGCATCCATATACAGCTACAACTCCTGTAAGTGTCTGTGTTGGTGCTACTTGGAGCGCAAAAAAAAAAAAAAAAATTGTGAGAATATTTGTAACATTGGAACAAAAACTAAATCAGAGTATCTGTAAGTCTGGAGCCCATGATTAGATTTTGGAGGGATCAGAAACAATGAAATCTGTGGTACAGGGTAACTTGTGCTTATTGACATATTATTGTTATTGATGCTTAATTGTTTGTGTGTTATAATTAAAAGGCCCAGAAAATGAAGTAGAGAGCTTGCTGCAAAAAATGTGAAAGCCACTTCACAGTGACAAGATGCATCTAATTATTTTGTTGTCTAGGATGCTGTCAGAATGAACATTTACTTTGTTAACTTGATATCAAAACCCTTGTACACTGGCATGATGCATTCATTGTTTTGTTTTCTTTTATGTCTAGTGTTTGTCATTCTTTATTCTTATTCTCCTTTCTTCAGGGATGTTTTTCTTGACAGGATTTTACTTCTTCTGCTCATTTTCCAGTTCACTGTGTTTGACTTTGATCTTGGTTTGTTGTACTCAGTTTCTCAGGGCCATAGGACTGTGCTTTGTTTTGTATACTTTTTATTATGCTGCTGAAACATCTTGGATCTAATATTGTTTAACAGAAGAATGTAATTGTTGTTTGAATAAAAGGCAAATGTTTAAACACACAACATCTTTTTTGTCCTATTTAAATTTTCATTAGTTACTGGCAGTACCTGTAAACTTCTCATGTCAGCAAATGGAATGTTTATTGTAAAAAATGATGGACATAGATTATTTCTTCATTTTCAGATATTGGATGATGGTGTAAGCCACCAAGATGTTTGTTTGAAAGATTGTGCAAGCCACCATTATGTTTGTTTGAAAGATTGTACATATAACAGGACAGCTAAGAAATCTAATGAGGAGGTCTTGAGAGAGGCTGGGGAAATGTGACAAGTCATTGCATCACCAGGAGATGCAGTCAGAAGTTATTGAAGATACTCTGCGAATATTAATATTGGTTCACATTATGACAACAGGGAAGAAGTGGTAGTGGCAGACAGAGAAGGAGAGAGTGATATACTGACAGTATAGCATAAGTGTAATCCACCAATAGAACAGACTAATACCAGATACCCAGCATGGCTGAAATGAAAATGATGAGGAAAACATGGAATGACCTTGAGCTGATGGCATACGACTGGAGACTTGGCTTGTGTTAGTTGAATGTTGATGTTCCTTGGGGAGCTAAAGGGGATTGTGTGACTGCATGTTTCAAAATTGAATGTACTATTGTTTGTTGAATGATGTTAGGTGAAATGTATGATTATTGTTGTATGCTGCAAAGTAAAATGTTTGATTATTGTTATATGGTGCTAAATAAAATATGGGATCATTTTATGTTGTGCAGACTTTGTATGATTCTTTTTATTTGATACAGAATGAAACGTATGATTGTATGGTGCACATTGCAAAGCACCATTACTGCATTATTAGAGCATGTCAGTTTTTCTGGGCCATAGTTGCATTTTGAATTTTTGGTTTATAAAAACATAACTTGTTATAAAAATTAACAGTTGTGCATTGCAAAGTATTCTATCACGTACAAACCATATTTATTGATACTGTTCTGCTGTAGTGCAAAATTTAACTGAAAGATTATTTTTTTTGTTCATTCTAAAAATATTGCGAAAAGGACACTTATAAATGTAGTATAATTGAAAGTGCTGTGAATTAAATTCATTGAGTATTTGGTCTGAAAAAAAGAAAGGAAGATAGGGTTCTAATATATTTCACCATGAAGTAATTTTCTGATGATCGTTTGTGTCCACAGTATTAAAAATAGATTGGTTGTCATTTTAGAAAGTGTAGGGATGATTGTATAATGTTTTTTATGCCAGAGATTGTTACCATCTATTGTGACAAAATTTTTGATACAGTATTTTTATAACAGATGACTAGAATATATGGGCTGACCAAAAATATTAGTACTGGCAGATGAATGACAAAATCAGAGATAATAATGATATTACATTGCTGCAGACCTGAATGGAAACAGCACTTTCTTTTTCCTTTGGTTAACTAGAGCTGCAGCTCCAATCATTTTATTTCATTTAGAAGTATTTATTTTAGTTCTCATTTCATTTCTCTATTTTTGTGGTTTTATCAACTCTATTGGTACTGATGGCACGATGTGTGAAAAAAAATGTGTGAGAATATCTAAAATATTGGAACAAAAACTAAATCAGAGCATCTGTAAGTCTAGTTTTGGTTGCTTTATAGTTGTAATTTTGAATTGATAAATTACACTGACAAACAACATTTTTCTTTCTTATATAAGAATAAGTGTTCTTATGTCAGTTTTTTGCGCTGATTTCAAATTTGAAATCCGTTTATCTCTATCACGTCAGGTTTTTAAGATATTTGTGAATACATATATTTTTGGGAAACCGTTATGTGCTCCGTTTCATTTTTACTACATAACTTATTAAAAATTAATAAAATGCAAAATAATTCCACTTTTTATACTGCTAAAAGATGCATGACATATGTTACGCTATTTTTCCAATAGTTACTGTATTTTGAAATAATTCTGAGCGAAATATGGCTTCTAGAAGTTGTAGAAATTCAGCTGATCTGTTCTGTTACGTGTGCGGATATTTTACCGATCGTGTTCACCAGAAAAACTTTACACCATTACTAAAGAAAGCATATGAACTTTATTTCGATTCGAAAGTTGATGATGCAAATAAATCTTGGAAGCCAAATGCAGTTTGTTCGACTTTGTGCAAATACATTGGCAGGTTGGTTACGAAAATCGCCGAAGCATAAGTCGATGCCTTTTGGAGTGCCAGTCTTCTTCTTCTTCTTCTCGTTCGCTGTTGTTTAGAAATGTCTACACAAGAAGTCCGGTTTTCTGGATGTATGTTGCTGTGGTTGAAAGTTCTTCAAGACTCCCAAACAGCTTCACGCATGGATGGCATTCAAATCGATCGTCGATAACTTTCTGGGAAATCACAAATCTGTCGACTATGTGCATATTGTTAAGCAGTGCATAGATGCATACAGAATTATGGGCTGTAACGGTGCTGAAGTCAGATGTACCAGGCCAGGAGGCGCACCAGCAACCATGGTACCATGCAACCCGCTTTGGTTTAATATGTCTACACAACAGTGCCAGTAATATGGCATGAACAAGACAAATCACACTACTGATTGTTACTTCTGCTTGACAAATATCCATGGTTTCACTTTTAAAACTAGAAAGTCTGTGGTTTATCCAAATATTGAATCGGTTTCGAAACCAGTGTCTCGTGATCCAATCACGTGTCCGATCCCAGTTCCACCAGAACAATATCCGTTGGACGTCAATGAACCATCAGAAAGTGATAGTTTACCTGCTTCAGAAACTAATTCTGACTCGGATTATATACCGGTGAATGATGGTGTTCACTTAATTAACCTTTCAGATCTAATACGTGATCTCGCTCTTACCAAAGGACAAGTGGAATTACTCGGTTCGCGACTCAAAGAATTTAATCTTTTAGCGCCCAATACTTTGATATCTAAATTTCGTCATAGACACAGAGAACTTGTTCAATACTTTGAGATGGATGATGACATTTGCTATTGCAAAATTCCAGTCGCCTACTCTGTTCATATGAAAGAAACTTATGACAATATGGCTATACTTTTGGCAAAAATAAAGTACAATGACTACCAATGGCGGATTTGTGGAGACCTAAAGGTCATTGCAATTCTCACGGGCATACAGACTGGGTATACTAAAATTTTGTTGCTTCCTATGTGAATGGGACAGCCGCAACAGACAGGAACATTATGCAAGAAAGGTGTGGCCTATCAGGGATCGTATGCAGCTCGGGCATAAAAATGTAATACACGAGCCATTAGTTAACAAAGACAGCATCATTTTAACACCGTTACATATAAAGTTGGGGCTCACGAAGAATTTCGTAAAAGCATTAGATAAAATGAGCAAAGCTTTCACTTATCTTCGAGAGAAAAGTTTCCGCAAGTTAGCGATGCAAAGATAAAGGAAGGTATCTTTGTAGGACCTCATATTAGGAAAGTTATTGCAGACAAACAATTCGAGAACTTGTTACATGGTAGTGAACTTCACGCATGGATGGCATTCAAATCGATCGTCGTTAACTTTCTGGGAAATCACAAATCTGTCGACTATGTGCATATTGTTAAGCAGTGCATAGATGCATACAGAATTATGGGCTGTAACATGTCCCTCAAAATCCATTTGCTCGATTCGCATCTTGACTTTTTCCCTGACAACCTTGGCGAAGTCAGCGATGAACATGGAGAACGATTCCATCAAGATATCGCCGTAATGGAGTCACGTTATCAAGGACGGTGGAGTGTGACCATGCTTGCCGATTATTGTTGGATGTTTCATCGCGATGTACCACATGCCATTCACCGACGAAAGTCGACTGCAAAGAAATTCAAGCCTACATAACTGTTATACTTCTTGTACGAATGATGTTATAATACTGTATGCGTTGTTAAAAAACTTCAATTGCGTATTTCTCGAGATCCCGACCTGATAGAGAAAAACGGTTTGCAGATTTAAAAACAGCGCATTAAAATTGACCAGAAAAACATAGAAATGTTAGAGAAAGAAAAAAAAAAATTTTTTTTGTTAGCCAGTGTTATTAATAGCTGCATTTTGTAGTTGTTTTATTTTCTGTTTGTTTATATGTTTGTTTGCTTTTTAATTATAATTGCATGGTGTAATAATGTGGGGAACTTTAGGTTTCCTTTAATATCCTACATGCTGCATTTAATTAAATTGTTTTGCTTTTTTTTTTTTTTTTTGATCTATTGGTTTTCTTATTTTGAAGTACATTTCAGTTTAGAAAAAGCTATGTCCAGCTGTATTTTCTTAGTAGACAGTCTAGTTTAAATGTACTGTATTGAACAATGTTGTATTTGAAGTAAACTTAATTTAGTTGCAGTTTATTGAAAATCTCCGAGCAAAACATTTGGAACTGTAGCATAAAGTTGAAGACACATTTTTTACAGTTGTAACCTTCAGAATTTTTCATCTTATGAAATTAAGCCTAATATTGTTCTGTAAAATTCTTTTGTCGCAGTCGTTAATATTGACAACATGTGTGTCTCTTAAAAAATGTTTATAGAAAGTTTAGAGAAATGAATAATTAATCATTAATATTGAAATTGGAGATGTCTTGTAGCATAAATGCTGCACTTAAACCAATCAACTTGAGTAGTTAAAAACAGAGTACAAGAATTTGAAGATGTTGTTATGTATGGGCCCCATGTAGTTCCCGGGGGGCATCTGGGGCAACAAACAAAGAATAGGACCATTGCTTCCTCAAATATATCATAAGAAGCAATGCTTGTGATGGGAAATGGCAACCTCATCATGTCAAACAAACTGATACAGAAACTACTGCAGTAAAAGCATGTGTGTTTAGGTAGGCTTCCATAATGGGGCCATCTCCATGCTCCATACAGAGGGAGAAAAGGAGGTGATGATTCATTGTATTGATGGTTCTAGTTTCTTTCTTTGTCTTCTTGTGTGACATTTAGTTATTAGAAAATTTGTATCAGTATTTAAAATATTAAGTTATTTATGTTAGTAATGTATGTGGTGATGCTATCTATGGCACCACCTCAGATTGAGCGAAAAGAAACTCACACAACAAGCAGAAGAGAGGAGAAAACGTCAAAAGGAGCACCAGGAAAATAAGCAGCTGAGGGTTGTCAACTCAAGGGCGCATTCCCATAGTCAGTTACGACTGAAGGGGCTATTATTATTATTATCATTATAATGTATGTTAGTTTTCTTGATAGCAAACACAAGTCAGGGTAAAGCCTTTAGATGTAAAGTGTTATTAGGGAACATATACATGTAGTGTAATGTAGCTGACATTGTAACACTTTTTAATTTTTGCTGTACTTGTTTCAATTTTGTTGTATGTTTTTATTTTATTTACACAATATTTATTTCATGTAGCACTAAGCTTTCTTTTTTTTTGTTTGAAATTTTTGAAAAATTTGTGGAATTTTTTTACCATGTAAAGCTTTGTATTAAGGCCTTAACTGTATAAATAGTGCCTGCCCTAAACTGTCTATTGGCATGAACATATATGATTGGGTAACTGTCCCATTTTTCTTTTGTTTTTATCAACAACACTGATTTTTGCATAATGCACTGATCATCTTCAATACAGCCACCGATATTTATTGCAATATTAAAATGTGTGAGAGTCAATTTAATGAATGTCTGAAAGTGATTGACGTTGTGAAAGACTGGCAGCTATGATTGAACTGATGATAGAGGTTATGGATGGTTGTGGCACAGGTTTCACAACCTTTTATCTACAACCTTTTGAGGCCAGGTGTGTTTCGGAATGTCGAATTTTTGTAAGATTTCAGAATGGTACATGTGTTTCCTTTCTCTATTATTTCCTGGAGTTAATTCACGTGAACAACATTCACATACTTTAAGTCATTCCAGTTCTGCCAGACGTGTAGAAAGAACAAGATAACATATTTTGTGTATAAAAAGCTGAGAAGGAATTTTATTGAAAAACATGAGATTGATAAAATGTTTTAGGTGGACAAAAGTTAGAAAGAAGCAATCCACTTTTTTTGGGGCATGTTATGAGAAGAGGAAAGCTGGAATATATCTTAACAACAGGTTAGATTGAAGGAAAAAGAGATAGAGGAAGACAAAGAGAGCAAATACTGGACTGACATCGTGGCATGGAAGGAGGTCAACGTGGAGAGACATGATCTCCTGCGCCACTAGGCATGGTACTTGAAGAAGAAGGTGGACAGAAACGGTACTGCCATATGACTGTGTCAATCTTTAGCAAGGAAAATAAAACAGATTCTGCAGACGCAGCTTATTAAACAATGGGGTAGCTGGCTGAGGAAGCAATGCCGCACTGGTTGTTCTTATTTCTAGACATCAGAATGTATCCTTTGTCTCCCCAGCTGACGCTCCAGCTGTCAAAGTAAAAAGATAACCACACGTTAAAACGGTTTGGACAAAATATTTTCCATCTGTCAACAAGAATATAAACCTGAAATAAAACAATCAAAATAATATTCACCACATCAATTCAATGCAAAATATATGGTTAATATTATTAAAAAGTTTGGTTTTGGTTTTAAGGACTATCATCATTGCACACGGACAACTCCATCAGTGCTCCGATCTCCTCCCTTAAGATCACACAAGGATGATCTCAGTACAGTGCACGAACTAAACTCCGTAGCACCAGTGAGAATCCCAATGTATGTACAGTATATAGGAATCACGTATTCTATAAATGTTTTTGTGGTGGGTAGATTTCTAATTTTTTAATTTTGCCACCGCAAAATGATAGGCCTACTCTTTACGATTTCCAACTGCTGTGGGATTTTTAACGTGAGCAACTTGCACACGGACCTACTATTTTTTCGCCCTTATCCAAGACGGCTAGGCATCCGATCTCACTACACAGGAGACTGGTGGGAGGGGTATGACATTTTTAGGACCATTGGTTCTGAAAAAAATGTCCATAAATTATATTCCCTTAACTAGGAATTGAACCCGGTACCTCTAGAATTTGAGGCGGACGCCATACCTCTTAGCCACTCCAACCTCTTATATTAAAAAGTACACACAAAAAATAAACACGAAACAGATTTATTAAAAATAATTTTTAAGTACAATAAATGAAATTGAGAAAGGTATAGTAAACCAGACTAAAGCCCACAAGTTCACTGAACAATAAAGGTTGAAGAGAGGTATTTTAAAAAGAAGGGAGAAGGGTACTCCATAAACACCACAGACATTATGAAATGCCATAATAAAAATGCTATAAATTGCAGCCTTGAAAAACCAACAAGAGAAAACAACAAATATACTACAATGGGCTATACATAATAACGTACATTATACACTCCAATTCTAATTTACATGGGATTGAACCAAGTATTCAGTGTAGGAGAAATACCTGATATTCCTTGGGCAAGGACCAAAAAGAACAATTTGAGGAAAAACAGGGGAACTGCAAACAAAATTTATGAAAAACATAGTTGGGGGCCAGAGTGGCTAAGAGGTATGGTGTCCGCCTCTAATTCTAAAAGTACCAGGTTCGGTTCCCAGTACAGGGAATATATCTGATGGACATTTTTTTCAGAACCGGTGGGTCCTAATGATGTCATACTCCCCCCACCTGATCTCATCGGTAGTGAGATCGGATGCCTAGCCTTCTCGGATAATGGTGAAAAAATAGGAGGTCCTGTGTGCACGTTGCGCACCTTAAAAATCCCTCGGCAGTTGGAAATCGTAAAGAGTAGGTCATACGGCCGCTGCCGTGGCAAAATTTAAAAATTAAGAAAAACCTACCCACCACAAAAATATTTATAGAATGTATGAGTCCTGTATACACACATTCAGATCCTCGCCAGTGCTATGGAGTTCGTGCACTGTGCTAAGATCTTCCACGTGTAATCTAAGGCAGGAGATCAAAGCACCCATGAAGTTATCCTTGTGCAATGAAGATGGTACTTAAAACCAAACCAAACCAAAAGATTTTATTCCTAGTGGATGTGTTAAGTGCAAGTGATTCCTATTACAGTGCAACCCTGTATTCTATAGGCAACAAAAAGTCATGATGATGACCTTCAGCTCCCCAGGGAGCATAGGCCTTCAACAAATGCATGCCAAGTCCTTCTGTCCTGTGCCATCTGCTTAATGTCTTTCTCATCATTTTCATCATTGTCTCCAGTTCTCTTCTCCCTGTGTTTATCAGTACACATATGTTTCTCTTACTCTGGGGGATCCTGATTAAGGACTGCCTTGTGAAACTATCAACAGGTTTTCTCAGTTTATGTCTTATCCACCGCTAGCATGCGCTCTTCTCGTCTCTTGTTCCACTGGCACTTGTCTGGTTCTTGTCATCAGTTTCCACATTAGTGATCTTGTACCAGTTCAGTCCTTCTGTTCTACACAAGCAACCATTTATGAAAGTCTGTGCCTTCTAGATTCTTTTTATTGTCCCTAGATGTTTCAGAACCACACAATATGACGTGAAATTTGAGTTGAAGATTATTTCTGTATTTACTCCAGAGGCCAAGGAATTTCATTTATTTTTGTTGATGACGATGATTTCAGAACTCAATCTATAGCCAGTAAAAAGATAAATAGTGAAAAGAGACATCCCTGTCGCACTCTAGTTCTTGTCTCAAACAGTTCTGAAGTTGTTATTCATGAGGAATTTTGTAAGTCTATAAAATGGTGTTAGTCTTCTTCTACTTCGTTCATCCTTAGAGGGCAACTTGAATATGTTCAAAGAAAGAAGTGGTGATGATATCTCCTAGGAGTTTTTCAAGAAATGGTACCGGCGTTATAAGAAGGATACAGAAATAAAATATAGAGGGAAAACAGAGTCTGGAAATTGTGAGCAAAGAATGAAAATTAGTAAATGGTAGGCAATCGTAAGAAACTAAAAAAGAAAAGAAAAAGAAAGACAGGGATGCAGTAAAACAAACATAAAAAAAATAAGGGGGCCCTCGAGTGCTGCTCCAGGTGCATCCAAAAGATGCCATTGTTTTGCTGCGTGAGTGGACGTGTTACTACAAACTACCAGTCACGGGGGTGGATAAGTAGTATAGTATGGGGGTTTCGGTTAGTATTTCTGGAGGAGCGTGACTTTTATATAGTCTGGAGGCGCATGACTTTTATATAGTCTGGAGGCGCGTGACTTTTATATAGTCTGGAGGCGCGTGACTTTTATATAAGGAAAAACATTAGATCAATAATAGCGGGCGTGGGTTAGGTGGGATTTTTGTGGGTATTTTAAGTGTGTTGGTATGTTTCTTTATACAACATATTTATACAATATATATACAGTACTTTGCAAAAAAAATGGCAGTCATATTTTCGCAACGCAGCACACTCATAGAAGCAAATAATAATAAAAACTGTATGTCCAGAGGAAGATTGGTATCTCCCCTATCTATTAACAGTGGTTTCAGTACAATATAATGTTGCCTTCTCCAGCAAGGCAAGCCTGGATGCGGCGAGGCATACTTCCCACAAATGTTTGTAGGTAATTGAGAGTCAGACTGTCCCAGTATTTTTCAGCTACCTTCTTCAATTGTTCAACGTCTCTGAGTCCACTCTTTTTTAAATGATTCTTGAGTAGTGCCCAAACGTTTTCAATTGGGTTTTGATCGGGACTGTTGCTGGGCCACTTCAGCACTATCACATTCTTCTCTTGCAGCCATGCTTTGGGGGTATGAGCTGTATGATTTGGGTCATTGTCATGTTGAAATGTGCACCCATCTGGGTACATGACCTGCATAAATGGCAGAAGGTGTCCCTCTAGTATGTCGATGTACCTTTCTTTCATGAGAATTCCTGTGAAAACACACAGTGGGGTGGCACCTCTTGCTGACACCCCTCCCCAAAGATGGAATTTCTAGGTATGTTTCGGTCGCTGGTACACAGGCGTTACAGAGCCTTTCGTCCAAATATTTATTTGAGCAGGATAAGACCAAAGAGAACATTCATCTGAAAAAAATCACATTGTCCCATGACAAATTTTGGTGTTCGTGGCACCAGTTCAAGCGCATCTGTTTGTGAGTCTCTGTGAGCAATGGTGACGAAATTACCCGCTTTTTTGTGTAATTCATCCTGTGTAGCTCCCGGTTGACAATAGCATTAGATACCTCTGGGCTTCCCAACTCGATCATGCGCTGCCGTATGTTTTCTACACTCTTCATTGGCCCAGCCCGAACGATTTGGGCGAGACACCGATGGTCCTTTGTGACCAAAATTCTTGGCCTCCCACTACCTTCTTTTCGCTCGATTCCATTACCTGCTTTTAATTTACTCACAACTCTGTAGACAGTCCGCTCAGGAATGTTCAAGGTTTTAGAAATGTTGGAACATGTTTGATTTCCTTCATTCCAAAGCTGTGAAATTAACATACACTTTGACTTTGTATCCATTTTCTGCCACTAGCATTAAAAATTGTCGTCTGCTCTATTATCAAGGGACGTTACTCTACGCTAATTTTTTTTTAACTTTTGGTAGTGTTTGCTCACTTAAGTGGAGTGCAAATTTGGGGCAGAACATGCATATTTAATTAGATTTCAGCTTATTTAGCTGAGCAATATGACTGCCATTTTTTTTTGCAAAGTACTGTATATATATATATATATATATATATATATATATATATATATATATATATATATATATATATATATATATATATATATATATATATATATACATACAAAATATATACACATATAATAATAAATAATAATAATAAATTCTTTAAGCGCCAAACACGGCGCATAAGGCAGAAATCAGTGCTCTCCAGGTTATTCGTTGTGACGCCACTCCTCTTAACTCTTGCACATTATTTAGGCCCAACGTTCTTCCTTCTCTTATTATTGTTCTTCTAAGTGTTTCTTTTGGTCTTCCTTTTTTCCTCTTACCCTAAGGAACCCAAGTGAGCGCCTGTAGTGGTATTCTGTTGTTTTGCATTCGTAGGACATTACTGATATATGACCATCGTCTTTTCCTTATATAGTCGGAGACATATTTCTGCTTAGAGTCTTCTCTTATTTGAGAAGACACATATAGACAGCAGTTATACAATATATATATACATATATACAATATATATTTATACAACATAGATAAATATAACAAAGGTCAAGGTTTATAAATAGAAGTATATATTTAATGATCTCTTTTAAAAGAATACTTGAGTTAAAGAGGAAAATATAAAAATTGATAAATTTTATAGAGGAAGATGGTTAATGAGCGTGGTGTGGTGTTGATTTTTGCGGGGGGGGGGGGGTGTATTGATTTTGGCTGGCAGGGGTGATGACTCATCAGTGTGTGGTTATGTCACCACTTCACCTCTTTCCATCTAAAAAATATCTCTCTTCCATTATGTGCCCTGTTCATATGTTTTTGTTACTGTTGTTTACCAATAAAAATATACCATAAAAATTGTACACAATGTCCCTCTTTCCATCTAACATAACCGGCTTCCAATATGTGACCCTGCTCATATAATGTTTTTTTTTTTTTGTTACTGCTGTTTGAACATAAAATAAAAATATATAAATAAAAATAAAACCTTGGCCTTTGTATAAATGGTGTCTTCCTGTTGTAAAATATATATTGTATGTGTGTTGTATATATGTATATATGTTGTATAAAGAAACATAACAACACACTGATGAGTCATCACCCCTGCCAGCCAAAATCAATACCCCCCCCCCCCTCCCCCTGCGCACTGAAAAATCAACACCACACCACGCTCATTAACCATCTTCCTCTATAAAATGTATCAATTTTTATATTTTCCTCTTTAACTCAAGTATTCTTTTAAAAGAGATAATTAAATATATACTTCTATTTATAAACCTTGACCTTTGTTATATTTATCTATGTTATATAAATATATATATTGTATATATGTATATATATGTATATATTGTATAACTGTTGTCTATATGTATATATATTATGTGTGTGTGTGTGTATATATATATATATATATATATATATATATATATATATATATATATATATATATATATATATATATATATATATATATATATATATATATATATATATGTCAAGTGCTTGCTGTGTGTACACATTGACAAATATGTATTACATACACATGGAGCGACAAACATGGCTCGTTTTTCACAGCTAATTGTTAACTCACTAAACTCCAACACGTAGATACGATATCCGACGACTTTATGTCACAAACTTGAGTATAACACAATAACACAGGCAGACTGCCGCTTTGGCCATAAATCATCACATAAGAAAAGCACAATATATGATGTGCATAATTAGAACAGCATCTCATGGAAAGAATTTCACAATATCTTAATATATTTCCTATTTTCCTTCAACCATTTCGCCTTCACTCTCCACGTAATCTCTCCTCGCTCTCATCTCTGTCTCGAATGACCTTTTTACCCATGACCCTTTTCACACCTGACCAGTCTTCCCCACCACTTCGTTCACAACAACTCAGCCATGCCCGTGAACTCGACATTAGCGCTTACTGCTACTAATGCATTCATGCCCGCAAGCAAACTTAACATTCACTCACTTCAACTCACAACTTACATAAACATATCTAGTTCCCACCGGAGCATGAGTACTGACATTCATTCTATAAACCGTTCGTGACATCCACCCCTCCCTCTCCAAGTGAAAAACATAGTTTTTCACTGGATGGGTGGTAGATATCAGGAAACCAACCATCCAAAACCTCTGATTACCTATGTGGGCAAAATCTATAGCATCAGTGTGAAAATATGCCATCTACAAATAATCAATAATAACATTCTGAAGAACACAAAAATAAAATAAAACAATTACAATAGAACCGAGTTGCTAGAAAAATACAACAGCAACCATATGGCAAAAATCATGCATCTCTAATTACCCACAACATTAAAGGTGATAACATTACATCAATTTCACCAAATTCTACTATACCGGAGAATATCTATTCCATAACCCTGTACTGGATACACAACATATGATAAGAACTTAGCTTATACAAAAATAATGCAGAATACAGTTGACAAAATATTACTCATGTACAAGTCTCAAATACTACATAGAAATGGTGGTTAAAAAAAAACACACCCATTTACTACAAGCAAGTGTTCATAATCTGGATAATGAATCTGCAAGAACATTTAATTTACCCTGAATAGGAAAAACAGTGAAGTTGTACTGTTGTAACAACAACGACCACCTTGTTAAACGTGAATTTGGTGATCTAGATGACTTAAGAAAAGTCAAAGGACAATGATCCGTTTCCAGTACAAAATGAGATCCAACAAATACCTAGAGAGTTTGGAAACAGCCCACATAATGGCTAAACACTCTCTCTCTATAGTGGCATATCGCGTTTCAGCCGGAAGCAACTTCCTGCTGACATACATGACAGGATGTAGAAACCCATCATGTTCTTGCATCAGACATGCACCAATGCCCACTGCAGAAGCATCAGTCCTCAGTACAAAAGGCTTAGCCAAGTCTGGCAGTAGAAGAATGGGCTCGCTGGAGAATACAGCTTTGATGTTCCTCAGTGCTCTATCACACTCTTCAGTCCAGACCACTCTGTTTGGCGTGCCCTTTTTAGTGAGTGATGTTAGAGCTGATGACAATGAAGAGAACCTGGGGATAAATTTATGATAAAAATTTATCAGACCGAGTAAACTACGTACTTGTTTCTTTGTTTTTGGAGGTTGCAAATTCAAAATTCTTCCAACTGTTTGATCAACTGGTTTTAAAACACCCTGTCCTACCACATACCCCAGAAATGTTAACTCCTGAAACCCCACCTTAATCTTACTGGGTCTTGCTGTAAGGTGATGCACCCGAAGGCATGATAACAGTGACTTCAATCCCTCTACATGTTCATCCCACGTGTCATGAAACAAACAGATGTCATCAATATATGTGATAACATCCTTCTGTCCCCTCAAAAGCATTCTCATCATTCTCACAAAAGTTGCAGGGGCATTCACCAGTCCAAAGCACATATAATTAAACTGGAAAAGACCCTGAGGGGTACAAAATGCTGTAAGTGGCCTAGCGCCTTCTGCTAAGGGAATTTGCCAATACCCCCTCGATAAGTCTAGTTTGGTAAAATACTTTGCCCCCGCTATTTGGGATAGGAGGACCTCTTGGTTGGGCATAGGTTCCGCATCTATCACTGTGACACTATTCAAGCGGCGGAAGTCTATACATATCCGTAGGGATTTATCCTTCTTCCGCACGATAACCATGGGAAATGAGTATGATGATTCAGATGGGGAGATAACACCTAAGCGTAACATATCATTCACTTCTTTTTCAACAGCAGAAGTATAATGTAGTGGAATAGGATATGGTCTCACCCGGATGGGCTCTCCATAGGTCAGTTTAATATCATGCTCAACTAAATCAGTTCTTCCAGGAATATCTGTGAGCACATCTTGAAATTCGCACAGCAGTGACTTCACCTGTTTCCTCTGATGCTGTGGTAGAGATGCAGAGACCTCTACATCTCCCCATGGTTCTGAAGCAACCAATGGCAATAGTGGGATCTGGAGATTGACCTCCTCACCTTTGTCTCCATCTTCCTCAATGACTGCTGCACTAGCTACAGTAACTGTACTATCAAGAACAGCGCTCACAACTGGTTCCAGTTCAGTTGGACGTACTACATATGGTTTTAGCATATTAATATGGAAAATCTTCTCCTTCCCTCAGACTAATATCAGATAATCCACATCAGTAATCTGTTTCTTTACTTGAAATGGACCTTGCCAGCTCACTAGCAGGTGATTTTCTTTGGTAGGTAGCAACAACCATACCTCGCTGCCAGGACTAAGGGATACAAGTTTGCTATTCTTATTGGCGTATGCTCTATACCTTGCACCCGATGTCTGTAATGCCTCACGTGCTATCGAACACGATGTAATTATGCGTTCTCACAAGTCAATGACATACTCATAACTTGACCTAACGCTATCATCAGCGTAATTCCCGGTCAGTAAGTCTCTCAAAATTTTCATTGGACCCCGAGGATTTGCGCCAAATACTAGCTCAAACGGTGAGAATCCTGTGCTCTCTTGTGGCATCTCCCTGTATGCAAACAAAACTCCCGGTAGGTATCTATCCCACAACTGTGGAAAATCTCCTGTCACCTTACCTAGCATTCTTTTCAGTGTTCCATTGAACCGCTCGCAGACCCCGTTGCTCTGAGGATGATACGGGGTGGTGAACACTTGGGCTATGTCTAACAGTTTAGATATGTGTTTCATCTCTTCTGAAATGAATTGCCGGCCCCTGTCAGACAAAATCTCTTCAGGAAATCCTAATCTGCTAAATAAGCTCATTAGAGCCTCTGCTATATCCTTTGATGTGATGGATTTCATTGGCAATGCTTCCGGCCACCTCGTACATAGATCAACTAATGTTAGAATAAATCTATATCCCCGATCAGACATAACTGGAAGGGGCCCAATAATGTCTATTGCAACCTTCTGAAAAGGGCGAAATGCCAAATCTGTTGCTTCTAACGGTGCCTTGGGAGTCCTTCCTTTCTGGCTTGTCTTCTGACACACTTTACACGACCGACAGTAAACCTTCACATCCTTATTGTATCCACGCCAGTAAAACTGGGACAACACTCTACAGCGAGTTCTTGCAATACCCATGTGACCCGCAAAAGGGATGTCATGTGCTGTCCTTAACACTGTATTCTTCAGTTCCACTGGAATAACCACTTGTGTAATGACTGAATGTTGCTCTGCAAAGCATCTGATTAGAATGGAGTTCCTAACCTCAAACCAGTATCGAGCAGACTTGGTATGCCGTATGTTCTTGGACTCCGCCCACTGAAACAAAGGCAGAAGTGAAATGTCTTTCCTCTGCATGTCTACAAAATCCAATGCTGTAATTCCAGCAACCGTAGGCACCCAAGGGATATTATTGGGTTGTGATATCATAATATTTGCATCCTCAGCCTTAGTCTGAGCCCTCGTCATTACTGCATTAGCAACCAAATCATGCCCATTTTCCCACTCCTCAATATCCTGACTGGTGCAATCATGAACCCCATTAACATTTCCAATAATGAGATCAGCGATGGGAGAGTCAAGGATGCATACTCGAACTCTACCCGACAAGAAAGGGGTGTCGATCTGCACAATCGCCAATGGATAGTACTCGACCTTACCACCAAATGTAATGCATTTTGCCATCTTTCCAATATAATAAGTATCCTTAATAAATGTCTTCCTAATGCCAATGGTCGTACATCCTGTGTCCCTCAAAACAGATACAGGTTTATTCTCCACAAAACCCTTATGTAAAGTTAAGGTTCCATTCCCATCAACTGATGAAAGGCAAGGCAAAGTGTGTCCACATATTAAAATAGGCTTGCCATCAGGCTCGAACAATGGTCTGCACCCCTCACACTCCTCGCTATTAAATGTATCAAGTATAGTAGCTGAATTTGCATGCTCAGTGTTTTCCTTTGGGCTCTCTTTTCGACTGTTTCTTTTCTCATTACAATTGGGGCAGTGGGAATCCGTCTCTTGGCGCTTGTACGGGCTTCTCTTTGGACTGCCATTATAATTTTTCTTTGGGATGGCATATGGACTTCTTTGTGGGTTGAAGTGACACCTCTCTGGGTCCCTCCCACATTGATAAGATAGATGACGCCTTGAGCCACACTTATAACAACCCCTTCTACTGTAGCCTGACCCAAAAGAAGGGTACTGTCTCTTAGGAGAATATCTTCTGTCCCCATTCCATCTTCTATTTCCACCATCTTTATCAACATATCTGTCTAAGCTGCGGGCCCGAGGATGTATGTATGGCTTCTTTTCAGTTTTATCCTGAGCCACACAAGCTGGAAAGGTCTCAGCAACTATCTGCTTGTGAATCGGTTTCCCCGGGTGTGCATTGACATACTGCTGCCCTAGCTCTGACATAATATTTATATCTTTTGGCTTTCGCTCTTGTAGAAAAGCCACTAACTCTGGATTGCAAGACGATAGAACCTTGTCCTGTAGCATAAGGTCAGATAGACCATCAAAATCCCTCACAATACCTGATAGTTCAATCCACCTATTGAACAGCAACTTGATTTCCGCAATAAACTCACTAAAGTCATTGCTTGTTGTAGGAATAGCCTCCTTAAATCTTTCACGGTACCCTTGAGCTGTCAGTCTAAATCTTCGAAGAAGTGTCTCTTTCACTGTGTCATAATTCATGCGATCCTCTACTGGCAATGCAAAGACACATTGTAAACTTCTTCCGGTGAGCAGATTATTGAGCAGACTTGGCCAATCTTCTTTCTTAACCTTCCAAGATACTGCTTCTTGTTGAAACCTTTCTAGATACACGTCCATCATATCGACGCCCTCAACAAAGGATGGGAGTCGCAGCTTGAAAGGACGAGTAGACTCCTTAGTAGCTGGTCTAGAACTCGCGGCCTCAAGTTCCAGTTTCTTCAAAGTAATTTCTTTATCCACTTGAATTTCAGCTTTCCTTGTCTCTTCCTTCTTTGCTTCCCTTTCAGCCTCAATTTCCGCTTTCTTTGTTTCTTCTTTCTTAGCTTCTACCTCGATTTCAGCTTTCCTTGTTTCATCTTTCTTTGCTTCCCTTTCAGCCTCAATTTCTAACTTCCTTAGATCTCTTTCCTCGTTGCGTATCCTCCATTCCTCAGCATCCGCAAATTTAGTCTCAGCCCATAATTCAAGTTCATCCCCTGATTTACCAAGTGCCTGTCCCTTGGTGATAAAATCCAAGAGGCTAGTCATTCTGCAATATTTATCAACTATGATAACTCTGAAAAAAAATGATGCAGCCAAAAAAACAATTCAGGAGAGAAGAAGAAAAAAAAAATGTATACCACCTGATATGTCAAATGGTGTCTGGAAAATTATAATGGATACCCCTGCACATATGAAGGACGTCTGTCATACACAACAGATTTAGGATAACTCTTCACACTGGGTTTACACACTGGGTCAATCTCTTGTATCAATCTGTATGCATTACAAACTGTAATAGACCAAAATAAAATGTGTCTGCTTATGTTAACACAAATGGTATGATAATGATTGAAATGATAATCACAGAACACACGACACTACAACCACTGATAGGCCGGTGAAGAAGTTATACACCAAGAAAGTAAGAATAGACCTTCTATTTACACCCAAACCTATCAAACGAACAAAAACAGGATATCGTAAAATAACTTATATACACGGATAGGAGAGCAAAGGACTGAGAATCGCAACAGAAAAACACCACGAAAAAAAGACTATTATACAAGACAATAAGTAAACAAACTAAACGCAAACAACTAACACCAACAATTGTTCCACAAATTACACGAGGCTTCACAACTCCCCAAGTCTTAGACAGATTGGGTTCCCTACAGCGTAATTTGTCTCACAAAACCTATTAAAGACGACACAAGGCAAATTTCTTCAATGAAGAAAGATGGATTGTGCTCACCACTCACAATCACTGTTATACAGAAATTGAAATTAAATACTACCACACAATATGAACGAAACAAAAACAAAACACTGGACAATGAAGTACCACAAGAGCTCTACTCGTGCACCCTGCAGCACGGGCAAACAGGAATGAATATATGAATACTTAACTAATAACAAGAGCTAATATAAAAATAACATAAGTTTCGAGTACACTGTAGAAGTGATAGACAGAAGGAAGTCTAGATATGACGTAGCAAAATTGTTGTCCTAAAAGGAACTAATATCAAAATAAACTAAGTTTAGTACACCTTTAAATATAACAGATCATAGGGTTCCAATATAACGTTAATTAATCTGCAAAAATGCTATTGAAGAAAGAATGAAATTAATAAAAAATAAAAAACCCCTATTAGTTCCGGGCAATAACCTTATCAAGGAAGAAATAAATAACCAAATAAATTAATTAAAAGAAGTATAGCCTATATATATAAAAGAAAATATACAGACGCATAAGTCAAGTAAACAGAAGACTTGAAATTTACAAAATTAATAATAAACTTAACTTAACAATTTCCTGTGTCCGCTGCTCCACTTGAGATAGGCGCAGGCTTGGAGTCCTGGTGTTACAGCTCAATGATGGACACCACAAACAACACACTTCACGCTGCAACACAGCACAGTCAAATCGAACTCAGCTCCTACGTGCACCTCAGTACACGGTGAACCTGGATCTTCTTCAGTACTGATACAAGGGGCAGAAAAGGAAAATGCGTCTCTCACTGCTTACACCATCTCCAGGCAAGATGTTATGATTTCAGCCGATCACCATCAAAACAATGGCCTTGTTATTCCATCACAAGACCCAGCAGACGATTTTTCCGGTGTCAACAGTCATGCCGAACTACACAGCACAGATAAATTGACAACAGATCAGCACACTCGTCACGGGGCGGAATAACACAATATTAGTGCGCCGAGGTAAACAAGACTGATTACCGCCTTTTCATTCTTCGTGCTACTTTCCAAAATAACACTGTCGATTTCGTCAAAACTGTCCATTGGCCTCTCCTACAGTGATTAAACTATTCTTCGTTTTTAAATATTCAGTCCTTCTGCAGCTATACCCTTGCTGACTATCACTGAAATGAAGATTTCAGTTTTGCACATTAAGTTCTTGTGACCTGATTCAAACAGATAGGCCTAGTTCTCTGTTCCGCTTGATATAATTTTTCCAACAACAATTCATGAGAAGGCGAAATTGTCAAAAATTCTGCAGAAAATTAGGGGTGGGTCCTCTCTTCCACTTACTAACCCCCAAAATTGTCAAGTGCTTGCTGTGTGTACACATTGACAAATATGTATTACATACACATGGAGCGACAAAACATGGCTCGTTTTTCACAGCTAATTGTTAACTCACTAAACTCCAACACGTAGATACGATATCCGACGACTTTATGTCACAAACTTGAGTATAACACAATAACACAGGCAGACTGCCGCTTTGGCCATAAATCATCACATAAGAAAAGCACAATATATGATGTGCATAATTAGAACAGCATCTCATGGAAAGAATTTCACAATATCTTAATATATTTCCTATTTTCCTTCAACCATTTCGCCTTCACTCTCCACGTAATCTCTCCTCGCTCTCATCTCTGTCTCGAATGACCTTTTTACCCATGACCCTTTTCACACCTGACCAGTCTTCCCCACCACTTCGTTCACAACAACTCAGCCATGCCCGTGAACTCGACATTAGCGCTTACTGCTACTAATGCATTCATGCCCGCAAGTAAACTTAACATTCACTCACTTCAACTCACAACTTACATAAACATATCTAGTTCCCACCGGAGCATGAGTACTGACATTCATTCTATAAACCGTTCGTGACAATATATATATATTGTATAAAGAAACATACCAACACTCTTAAAATACCAACAAAAATCCCCCCTAACCCACTCCCGCTATTATTGATCTAATGTTTTTCCTTATATAAAAATCTCGCGCCTCCAGACTATATAAAAGTCACGCGCCTCTAGACTATATAAAAGTCACGCTCCTCCAGACAATATAAAAGTCACGCTCCTCCAGAAATACTAACCGAAACCACCGTACTATACTACTTGCATAGCTATTTTCCTTTTCTATTGTCTAGTTTAGTCGTTCTCGCATGTGCCTCAAATAAACCTACTGTCTTACTTGTTTACGTAATAATAATGCGAAGGATATTGCAGTTGCACTACATAACATGATGGGTGAAACTAAGCAACGTGATCTTAAATAAGACACGCACAAAAATAAATTACGTCTACGACTGCAATCGGTCCTGGTTCAAGTACCGTCTGATAAACACCGTTAAAAAACAATATTTTATTTATTTATTTATAAATTCAGTCTTTAGTTTTAAACAAAATATTAACAGAAATGGGAAACAGTATTTGGTGGCTCTTAGATACAAAACGGGACCCAAAGATGCAGCAATAGAGAATGCAGTCAGCGACCCATAGCTTGACTGCTTGCATCAGGGTCAGCCGAACCAGAGCTGACCAAGACCCTACTCCACCTCCAAGTGGTGGTCCTGGAAACAGGCTGCATCACTGCAGTCTGGCTGAAAGAGTAGGGATCGCAGAGGGAAGGCAAACCCGGTCCCAAAAAATGCCGTGCTGAAGTCGGATGTGTCGACCGAAAGGTGCAGATATCACATCTCCGGCGTAAACAGACACAACGCAACCAACGTCCTTTTCAGGACGAACGAGGAAGAAGAAGAAGAAGATGCAAAACGAAATCATTAAGCCAACTCACATGTTTAATTTATTTATCATTCCCTAATTGTATTTTTTTTTTTAAATTATGGTCGATACTGAAAGGTAGCTTCACTTCTTTTCCGTCAATTTAAATATGTTTTGGGAGAGGCATGAATTGACAACGCAATAAGTATTCCGTTTTTAAATAAGTCGCAGTGGAAAAAAAAGTAATAGAAACAATCTGAACTTCCACTGAAAAATCAAAGCCATTCAGCTAAAATTAACCACAATTACACGTAAGGAGTATTCTTCCATTATGAGTATGCACACACAAGAACAGAGAGGCACATATGCACTACTTATATTGTTCATATGGGTATGTTTATATGTCCTTCCTTTGTGAACCTAAGCAGTGGACAGCGATTGCAAATGATGAAAGCGTCTACACTTGTGTGAGGGAATGTGATTTTCATGCGTTTTCTCCACACTTAATGTAAGAAAGAAAAACCCCATCCTCTGTCCTTCTATCTTTCTCACACGCGCATGTGTTTATACACACACACACAAAAACACATACAAACACACACACACACACACTTTTCCCTTTCAACTCTGAAAAATGACAGAATGGCTCATTCCTGATACTGTCTTTCAGACTCACGGAGGGGTGGACTGAGCAGTCGGGCAAGGGAAGTAAGGGGCCGACTCTTCCCTAGTCTTCATCTATGTCAGACGGGTGGTTAGGGGCAAATGACCCTTATTGCCCGAGAGCAGTGTCAGTCCACCCCTGAACTCAAGTTAGTTATTTCCAATGTTGCTCTGAATTTCTTCACCATCTCAGGCCCTTGTGGTGGGTTTTTGGTGTTATGCAATGTTGTTGTTCTTTATTACTATTGTACTGAATGAGGAAACATTCAGTAGAAACAGGGGTGAAACAAGGATTTATTATGTCACCACTACTTTTTGGAATAGCTATTGATTGGGTTATGAGAAACTATACCCACAATGAACAATTAGGTATAAAATGGACAAATGGAAAATTCCTGGGGGAACCTGGATTTCGCAGATGATTTAGCATTCTTAAGTTCAACATCCAGACAATCCCAAGAAGCAGTAAATAATTTGTGTCATCTCTCGGTTAAAATAGGTCTCCAAATAAATGCCTCTAAAACTAAAGTTATGAACTTTTCTAACGAGACCTTTGATATCATCTTGAACGGGGAAAAACTACAGAAAGTTGAAAGTTTCAATTATTTAGGCAGTAAAATGACTCAGGATGGTGACACAACAAGAGAAATTCATACTAGAATTGCTTTGGCAGCTAGCGCCTTCAATAGATTATCTAACATTTGGAAATTATGATCATTGAATATACATACCAAGCTTCGTCTGTTTAATTCAAATGTTATCTCAGTGTTAACATACGGCTGTGAGAGTTGGAAAATAACAAAATCATTGGAGAACAAGCTGAATACATTCGAGAACAAATGTCTTAGAAAACTCATGAACATCAGTTGGAAAGAATTCAAGACTAATCGACAAATAAGAGAACTCTAGGCAGAAATATGTCTCCGACTATATAAGGAAAAGACGATGGTCATATATCGGTCATGTCCTACGAATGCAAAACAACAGAATACCATTGCAGGCGCTCACTTGGGTTCCTGAGGGTAAGAGGAAAAAATGAAGACCAAAAGAAACACTCAGAAGAACAATAATAAGAGAAGGAAGAACGTTGGGCCTAAATAATGTGCAAGAGCTAAGAGGAGTGGCGTCACAACGAACAATCTGGAGAGCACTCGTTTCTGCTTTATGCGCCGTGTTTGGTGCTTAAAGAATTTATTATTATTATTATTACTGAATGAGGTCAGCTGTGAAGGTCCCTGATTATAACAAATTTTGGGTTGAGTTATCAGGGTACCTTTCTGCTACCACCTTATGACCTCAATCAGACCTATTCCTGACTAGTATGTATGATAGCTACGTCTAATGTCTAGGGTTATGCCAATGTGGTGTGATGGTAAGTTAACACTAACACACACACACACACACACATAAACAAATATTAAAGTCTATGATCAAATGAACTAACACCTGGGTTAAATTTTTATATGTAAATATTTTCTATACAATTGTATTGGTCCTGAACCTAGTATTCTTCTGGTCAGGACTTTCAAAATTAAAAGAACTCAAGGTATATACATAAAATGCAAATTTTTAACCCAAAGGGACAATTGTCCAAACAAATACTGTTAAAATATACTAATAGTGTTACTAAATTTTTAATGCTACTGGTTTCTAACACTGGATGGCTGTTTGGGATTCTTTAATCATCCCCAGTTCTTTAATACACCTTTCAATGTTTAATTCTTTGGGGAATATTTTTATTATGTTATACAAGGGTGCACTAGTCTTTGATGCTGATGAAAAGTCGTGTGCCAGATATTATACTTATCTGGCACAACTTGAACTGTCCGTATTCTTGCTGTAAAACGATCACTTTGATACTGGTCCAAAAGTAACAGGGTGGACTCTGTAGACCCCTGTCACTACTGGAAATGAAAAGACTTCTCAACTGCTTTTCACAGACATCTGGCACCGGGCTAGTGCCATATAAAAACCCTGTAACAATGAAATAATGCCTCCTTGTTGATATCATACTTAAACTGTTATTTCTACAAATTATAATACATAATAAATAAAGATCTGGGTCATATCTAATTGACCAACCCAGCTCATCCATTACAAAGAGTACCAGTGTTGTTCATATGTCTCTCCTCTCAAGGCGGCCCTACATCTGCAATAATAATATTAATCTTTCTTTTCTTCCATACAATAGGATAGGTGAGCTGTGTCCATCTGGCCACCTAAGAAAACATTTTTATCTCACAAAACATGTGCATTTTACAAAACTGGCAATGTGTTATAGCATAAATCTACCTCTAGGCCCTGCATATGTCAGCTATGGACCTAATTACTTACAGTCGTAATGGCAGTATCTCTCACTCACATTTTAAAACAAAATATATATTAATAATTTCTGCCTTACCATAAATTCAATGAATAAAGACAGGTACGTTGATTAGCAGACTTCAGATGTCCTGCTGGCTGGACTGTGATGCCTTTTTGGTTTACTTTATATATATTTAATTTAATAAGGCAAGTCACATTTCACAGAATTTCAAAAGTCATGTTCAAGGGACTATATTATGACAAATGGCGTCGAGACTTTGAATTCTTCAATATTATAAAAGGCGGCCAATGAGCGAAGGACTACTTTTGAATTTGAAAATAAAAGCAAAAACAGACTTGATTTTTGGACATAACAAGTTTTCTCCTCACTCATTCTTAGATTTCCCCTGCTAAAATATATTTAGTGTTAAGCCATCCCATAATTTCTCTCCCCTTGTCTATCCCTCCTCCAACAGAATACATGCTTGCTTGCCTCATTTCCAACAACGCGTTCAAAATTGTAATCGTTAGTGAATGCAAAATGAATGCAAAACCGCCAGTCTGTCCGTTTGTCTGCACGAACAAATACAGTCTTTTGTCAATAACTTTCTTATCTACTGGGGGATTTTGTATTTTTAAACATATTATTTATCAGGAGAAGATAATCCATCAAACTAACTAGGTTTTATGATCCTAAACCCATTAATAAAGAAGTCCATATTTTTTCCAGAGTTAGTTTCAATTTCCACTATCATATAAATTACGCCATCTTTTCTCCTCTCCCGCGTTGTCCAAAACTGAAACTACTAGTCTGTTACGTCATAAAATGGACTCTTTTGCAGCGAAAGCGCTGTCTGTGTGTTTATATATTTTCTCAGTGTGCCTATGGTCCGAAAAAGTATTGGATTTTGCGGGGTATTTTTAAATTCTACAAAGCTTGCGACACGTTACCGAACACCTGCCACTGTATCGTCTCGCACTGTCGTCTTGGGTAGCTAGTCCAAGAATCTAACGCTTGACAATTTGTGGCATGTGTTCGCTCTCTCTCTCTTTCACTTTTATGCGTTCGTTTAGGCCTCCCCTGTTTTATTCTTACTATTTTTCTTGGAACAAAGAAGCTTGTCGTTTTCAAAATTTTTACCGTTAACCCTTGACGGGTGAGTTATAAAGTCCCAATACCACTGGCGCGGCAATAAGGTTTCACACTACGTTCTTATCTCAATGCGATGACTGGCGCGGGGAAAGAAGACGCGTTACAACTTTACTATTTCTATTTCTACTCATATTATTTTGACTTTTATACTTATAATTAATAATTTTATCGCTGTATCAATGTACTTTATCACAGCCCTATACATCAGTTCTATTACTATGAGCACCTGACACACCAACACCTTGTGTCGACTCACCTGTTCTTTACAATCCAATAATCTTTTCCAGCTTCAGTGCCATAACCAACAGCCAACACGTCGTGGTCAAGATCGGTCGAGCTGCACTGTGGTTCATCGTAGACTCCACCACTGTAGAGTCGGAAGGAGATGAGGCTAGCATCGATAGCAACACTGATAGGGCCAATCTGTAGATATGTATTTATTAGTGCCATTCATTCAATCATTTCCTCTTTTAGCTCAACATGGAGCCACCAATGCAGCTGGTCTTCCTGCAAGAATCTGCACCAAGAATTCTTGTCGCATTCATGTGCTCTCGCACAGGTGGTTGATGTAGCAGTGTGTTTTAAATGATGAAATTATACAATATATTTATTAGTATAAACTGTTATATAGTAGAGACAAACAATGGTAAATACGTATTCCTGTAAAATTGTACAGTATGGCTCTGAAATGGAGAACAACAAAAGCGATAAGCGTGAAGCAACAGATTTTCATAAATAGGGGCCTGTATAGAATAAAAAGGAAAGGATCCTGTTACACGCCCATTCAGGCATATTGGGAATATGATGTTAGGCTCATATTATCTTGACCATCGGCACACTCGGGGTGATGTGGTCAGCATCGTGCTGGCCGCCTTAACCTTCCCAGAGCAGCTCATCTGGACTTAGTGGTATCAGCAATAAGATTCTACGTTACGCTGCACCCATCATTTGCGACTCTTTAACCTATGTATACAACCAATGTATTGCACACAACTACTTCCCTACAGCATTTAAAACTGCCAAAGTGTATCCTCTCTATAAATCTGGCTCACATAGCGATCCCAACAGTTACAGACCAATATCCATTCTATCATCTATATCAAAACCACTAGAGAAACACATTTACAACACCACACTTCAACACTTAACAGCAAACAAACTGCTCATTGAGAGCCAGTCAGGTTTCAGACCCAAACATTCCTGTCACAAAGCTCTCAACAAAATGACAGATAACTGGCTGTCGAACATAAATGATGGAAAATTATGTGGTGCTGTTTTTGTCGACTTAAAAAAAAAAAGCATTTGACATGATTGACCACACTATCTTGGTTCAAAAGTTAGAAACCCTCAGAATAGTTCCTAATCCACTAAACATCATCAAATCATTCCTGGCAGATCGACAACAGTTAGTGTTCCACAACAACTCGGCATCAGATTTCTCGAAGATAGATACAGGAGTACCGCAGGGTTCTATTCTTGGACCCCTACTCTTCGCACTGTTCATCGACGACCTGCCACTACATCTAAAATATTCAACATGTGACCTCTTTGCTATATAATGTAATGTATGTTAGAATGTACCTGCATAGCACTGTACTTTTGAAATATGTAATTTTATTTTGTTTGCTTAAATGTGATGATGTGTATGCGAATGAGCAGATATACATTTTTACAGCTCGAAGATGTGTCCTGCTACAGAAGTGTGTAAGAAATTATTATTATTATTTCATTTTCCCTCAAGAATGTAGAGATATAAGCGATAATATGTTATGTAATTTGTGTATTGATGTTTAATGACACATTCAAAAATGCAGATTAACTGTTGATGACCACATGAGTGAGTGTCGGGATACAGAATGAAAGATAAAGGGCTGGATGGTCGGACAGACCTGGGTTCCCAATTCTTTACCTTTTTAAATAAAGTTATGTCCATCTATCTCTCCTACTGATTCTGCTCTTGGGTTAAGGAGGGCAAAGAAATAACACCAAGTCTCACCTCCTTCAATAGCAGACTGTCAAATACTTCATGAGTTCTGATACCATGCCACCTAATCTGATTATGTTCGCATTCATGATTTACTGTACGTATTATTATTATTTTTTATTTTTTATTTAATTTAATTTAATTTAATTATAATGTTTGTTTAATTAACAATACTTAATTTTGATTATGACTGCATACTGTAAACGCACGCTGTTAAATTACCTTTATAATGTTGCATGCCTCCATATTAATGCTTAAAGTAACATGTGGGAATGAAAGGATATAATATGCAAGATAAATGAGAGTGGAAGGGCAGAATGTTAGACGGGTCTGCGCGCCCAATTCTTAACCCTTCGAAAATAAAGTTTGTTCGTTTGTTCGTTCGTTCAGAGTTGCTGTGGTACCCCAATTCATGGGTCGACCCCGGAGCCGTTTGCAGTCTTTCTTTTTTTTTGGTTCGGTTTTTGCCATCTTCTGGCGAGGCGCGTTACTTTCAACCTATTTGGCTATACCAGAGCGCATTTACCGCGGCTCCTCTGTGTGTCCCAAATTGTGTGATGAGATCACAAATTGCGAACCGATTGCAAGAATCAGACAAGTACCATTGTAGCAGCAAGTGGGAAGAGTACACTGGCGATTGAGTTAAACAGAGTGGTAATAATTTCTATGGTATTTTTGGTAACTGTTTAATAACTTCATAGCTCAAGATGTCTTGTCCTGAAGCTGTCTTAGATTTCTCATTATCACTTTTTCTGCTTCTTCAACTGTAATTTATGAGTTTAGATATGACAATTCGCCTACATTTTTTATATCTTCCTTTGTTAGTTGTGCTAAGAGTTTCTCTCGCTTATCTATTTTTTTTCTTCTGCTTTATCTTGCACTTAATTTAAAGAAGTATCTGGTTGAAATGAAGAACAGTGGATTACCTTACCCTAAACCCTAACATTAATTCCAAAGCTAACGACTTCGACGACTTATTTGTATGACATCAAAGAACGCGACCCTCTGTTCTTCATTTCACCGAAGTATCTAGCTACGATAATGGCACGCGACTACAGGACGTGGCACATATTTGCTGAAAGACTATGCTGCTTGAGAGAGCTGAAAGGTACTGAGGAATACGACGTACCAGTCCAATCCATAAGTTTTATGCAATGAAGGTAGTCCTTAAAACGAAACGAAACCAAATCAATCCATAAGTTATCTATTAGAGTTAGACGTTCAAAACTCACCTCAGCTACGGCTTTCTGGAGTGCGTCTTCGTTGCCTTCTTCAATGTCTTTGTAAGACTTTGCGGCTGCTCCTACAGCACTGTTGTTGAAACGGCACGTTTCATCCTTTCGTGACATAAAAAGAAAAGAGTTTTAGATTTCTTTAGTGTTTAGAAAGAGAGGAAGCTATTCATGAAGAAGATGTCTAGATAATGATAATATTTATACTGCTATTCACTCTCACGCCCATACGTTACTGGGGGCCCTGTCGTGGGGTGAAGGAAGGCAAAGGTGGCAGTGTGGACCACCCCTTTTAGTAAGTTGCAGAAGAGGTAGAAAAACAGTATCACTGAGTGTGATTGTTGAGTGACGTACAACAGCCAAGAGAAATGGTTACTTAATTGACCTTAATCTTTTCACTCTCACGAATTTCAAGAAGTCAACACTCTCTGTCTCGTTTATTATGACAGACAGATAGGGAGGAACATAAGAAAGGTTGAAATTCTGACTGTTGGTTTCTATCTTTTTTCAACACACACACACACACACACACACACACACACACACACACACACACACACACACACACACACACACACACACACACACACACACACACACACACACACACACACACACACACACACACACACACGCACGCACGCACGCACGCACGCACGCACGCACGCACGCACACTCACACACACGCACGCACGCACGCACGCTCGCACGCATCTATCAAAGTATATAAATCACGCAGATAATGAAAACAATATTATCTCCCTTCCCTTTATGGAAACAAATATGACATCAACAACTGTGCTAATGCTCTATAGCAGTGGTTTCCAAACTGTGTGCCCCGGCGCCCTGGTGCGCCGTGGCTGGTTTACAGGGGCGCCGCGAAATATTCCAATATTTTTACTGAAATTACACTTAGGCACGTGGTTTTAGAATCGGACCATCGATGTGTTGATGCGATGATAGGAAGGACATCCAACGGACACTGTAACTGTTTCGCTTTTCAATGGTAATACTAGATGGCGCTCGATGTCAAAATTTAAAGTTTAGATTGTTCTAGTCACTGGACACATTTATGGTTGAAAATAATGTGGAGTGGACAAAGTGCGTTGGTATCTATACTGATGGTGGTCGTGCGATGTCCGGCTGTTATGGAGGATTCATCATGTGACATATTCTTTCCAGAACGTTGTCTCCATTACAGCTGCTCTGAACGCATCACGATTCTGGGCAAGTCGACCTGCATCAGCCAAAGACAAGTTCAGACTCTCTGTGATGTCCTGGGTCCACCGTCGTCTAGGTCGACCCCTTCCCCTTTTTCCAGGGACCATGCCTTCCATCACTGTTTTTTCCAGACTATTATGTCTTTTTATATGACCGAAAAATTTCAGCTTCCTTATTGCGATGGTATTTAGGAGCCAATTTTCCTGTACGTTTAGTGAGTGCAGTACTTCTCTGTTGGTCTTTTTTTCTGTCCAGGGTATTCTCAACATCCTTCTGTAGCATTTCATTTCGAATGATGTAATCTTTTTTGCAACTGTTTTATTGAGTGTCCAAGTCTCGCAGCCGTATGTTGCTACTGGGAATATACATGCTCTGTAACTTTGTTTCTTTGCTTGTGCCTTGCCATAGGTTTTTCATCTGTATTAGTTTATGTGAAGCAATTGCAAGTCTTCTTTTAATTTCTACTGCACAGTCGCCAGAGCTGTTGATGATTGATCCTAAGTATTCGAATTCATTAACACTTAAATTGATAACACTTTCCAGTTCTTCGTTATCAATTTCAATTTCTGGTTTGGTCTTTACTTTGTCTGTTGTCAATACTTTGGTCTTCTTGGTGTTTAGGTATAGATTCTGGGCCTCGCTGTGTTTTTTGGTGGACAGAATTAATTGTTCAAGTCCTTCTGGGTTGGTCGATAGGAGGACTGTGTCGTCAGCATATCTGATTTCCGGGATCTGGTACCCACCGATGTTAAATGAGTCAAACTCTGTGTGTTCTTGGTCATCTCTTACATTTCTCATAATATTCTCGGCATAAATGTTAAACAGGTAAGGGGAAAGGGTACAGCCTTGTCATACTCCTTTCTGTACTTCAAACCATTCTGATGTTTCCCCCTCTATTCTTACGGTATGCCTCTTGGTGTACTTCGTTTTATTCTAGCTTTTGTCTTCCAGATTCCTTCCAGATCTTACTGTAACAGTTGGCTCCCAATAAAGGTTACTGAGTATTCTTATGTCTTTTTCAACAATACCTGTGTCTTCGAGGGAGTCTTCACAGGATATTTAAGAAATCGAGAACGATGCTGAATGAGTCTGAGCACGTTAACTCTGTATCTTTCCCGCCGCCTTTTATAAAGAGGGGTATCTTATAAGTAGTTCGGTCAAGCCCCCATCTGATTTAATTGAGCGAAATTTCTCTTATTAGTATTGTTATTGTTCTTATTGGCTCTTCAGATGTGTGTGTGTATATATATATATATATATATATATATATATATATATATATATATATATATATATATATATATATATATATATATATATATATATCAGGATTAACACGCGTGCCCTTCGTTCTGTAATAATTAATTCAACTAAGAATTTGTAAAATAACATATAACAAATTTAATGATCAATTATTCTTAGCAGTTTAAAATAAATATGAATAGTGAGTCAAATTTAGTAAAAGTTTTGTCTTTATAGAGACTTGATAGGGAAACGTTAATGTTCTTTGCTGTTGCCTTTTAGTAAGCACTAAGCTTAAAATCGATGACTACTGCTGTTGTTGTTTCGTCAAGTCTTTATTGTGATGAAGGCACTTCTCTAGAAACTGCCAGGGAAAGCCGACCCTAAGGTCAAGGTAGAAATCTTCACAGCTTGTCTAATGTAGGTGGTTAGTGTCGAACCCCAGCTCTTGTATCACAAAACGGGAAGTGTAGATTCGTTTCACAACTAGCCTCGTACCACGAACTTTAGGGAAAATAAAAGAGCAAATGCCTCTACATTGTGGTCGGAAGATTAAACAGGCGCCTTTTCACGCTGTCCGTCCACCAGTTTTGCCTTTCTGAGATTTTGTTCTCCCTGAGCCTATACAGCATAACTCACGGAATAGGATTAGAAATCACCGTTATTCTTCTGGTTAATTTAATGGGGGAAATGTGTCTGGACAGCGCGAGTGGCTTATGCCTGAGGTTTACATATAATTCAAAAATGAAAATATAAACACTATGCACGTGTGATGTAAACATCACTCCTCACTGTTCCATTCGGAGTTTGGGTTACTTCTGCTTTCGGTTTTCTGTACGAACTAGCATGAAGCAATCACCAGCGTTTGCTGTAGTGGTTTATGAATATACTATTTTCATATGTTGAGGTTGCCAGTCTCGTGTGACTTGTATAACCACTTAGCAAGAAAAACATGTCAAATTCACATTGTAAAAAATATATACAACTCACCCCAACTTGGGATCTACAGTCTCCTGGCACAAATGAATGGACACAGCAACTTATATTAGATACGTCGAACTCTTGATCTGGGGTAAATTTAGAGTCCCTCTTATGACGGGTGCTCCTCATTCCTTAAGTCTACGATCTTTGTATTTAGAAAGTCGGGTTTTCTTTTAAGTTTCAAAGATGCCCAAATACTGTGTCCTGTCACTAAATTTGGAATCCTGTCTTATTCGTCTCTGGATCCAGGAGTTGCTATTTTGACGTTGTAATGCAGTCTGTCTTAGCCTCTGAATTTGCTAGGTTATATCCTCATTTGTTTCCCCAAGCTCCCACATTGTGTTTAAGACAAACTTGCCAATCAGAGCTATTGTTATTTTCCTGCTATCGATTGAACCAATGCTGCTCTTGGAACTAGGGGGTCGGGGTGTGTGGTAAAGTGGGATGTTATAAATATTTATAGGGGACTTAGTGTACTGACTGAGATCAGCTGTGAAGGTATATATATCTAATAAGAGTAGTGTATTATATATATAACCTTACTTGCTGCCACATATGTATACCTCAGTCAGAATTATTCTGGAATAGTGTGATGACTACGTTATATGTCTAGGGTATGTGTATGATGAAGTGTAAGTCAAAACAACAACAGACAGATAAACAATTTAATTTATTCCACTACACTTGACAACACTGTGACACTCACATACATAAAACACTCTACAAGGATATCTTAAAGGAGTCACTGAGAACTTTTCAAATAACAATATGTATTCATTGCTGTCATGAATGTATATGTGTCCTGATTCAAATACAAAGGGAACCAGGAATCACAATCAATTTTAATTACAAGTTATATGTACAGAATTTATTAATATGAATCTTGTAGTGACATATGTTATTAAAAGTATCCTATGAGTGTCAGTTGTGTAGTAGTAATATGAGGTAATACTGGTTTTGTTTTGTTCAAGCTCTGTTGGTATTTGTCATCATGACTTCAATAGTTTGTCTTTATTGGAACTAGTATTGGAGATGTTCTCAGTTCCTGATATTAAAACAATTTAATTCCCCTCTTAATGTTATTTTTACAATGTCATTTTAAGATGGGGGTACATAATGTTGAGCTCAGCTGGCCACATCAGCTTATCTTGCGTGATGGCGGCAGGAAAAGACTCCTCTGCTCGATTTCTCCCCTGGGCTCTGGAGACCCCTCACTGATAGCTAAATGGACCAAGGAGTATGCTGTCCGACTCTGGATTCAGCAAAGCTCTGACCAGGTGCTGCTCAATAACTGTAAGACCACGGTCCCACAATTCATGGAAATAAACACAGATACGTTGACTAGCAATGAATTCTGGCACAAATACTGGCACAAATTCCCATCTGCTTATGTTCCAGGCTTTTATTTAGCAAAAATATGAGCTGGCTTCAACGCACTGTTGCTTTATCAAGCTTATTTGAACTAGTGGTCTCGAACTAACGCTCCTAAGTGATTATATCAGCGAGTCTGGCCAATGGAGCCACGTTTCGACAAGTGTTTGAAAAAATTTTACCTTCCTACGTCTCCCCTAACAACCAAGGATAGCATTTATAGTCCGACTAATCGTGTGTAGCCTTACATATCATTCCAGCCAATCAGTTCAAATGTAACTTGTGGCCCATTTCCCGTACAATGGTGGTTTAAAAAATCTACCACTGAGCGATTCTGATTTTGGGTGTTGTCTGACAGCACCATCATTTTATTTTGGCTATAACTTGTTAATTCCTAGACTATTTGCATAACACTTAACATATTCTTTGTCATCAAGCCCTAAGGAACCCAAATATACAAATTTAAAAGAGCTAAGTGGCTGCGTTCAAAATATGCAATTTCTTCTACCTCCTGTTTCGAAGATGTGCTGTCTGGGTACTGTAATGTTTTCAAACGTAAACCCATCTAATGTTATCTTTTCTAATAAGCGTTTTTCCGGATTTTAAAACCTAACTCTGGGAAGGTTAGTGTTTTTATCACTGTCCGTCTGAAAAAAAGTTAGTGCATGTGGCCTTACACGCGTGATAGTAGTAATTGTGTATCGCGCGACGCGTGTTGAGTGTGTCCTTGCTTTCATTCGCCCCTCTCTCTTTCTATTTGAGTCCATCTGTTCGTTCGTTTTGGTAACGTAGTATAATTAATGTTAGGATTAATTTAGGTCATTACGCAGTGTGCCTCTCAATGTTTTTCTTAGAAATGCAATACCCGTTTTAATGTGTTGTGGAAACGCTTGTATTTATGCAGTGGCTTATATTTAACGTGGAAACGTTACAATTTGCAGACGAAGCATAAAACAAAGGGGATTTCGAGTACAGTCATTGTGACAGCACTGTTCTTTACCATTTTTCTTTTCTTTATTAGAATTTATTTGTTAGGCTTTATATTTACCTGATAATTTATATATGTGGATTAGAATATTTCACGACACCTCCCCTCTTAAAACAGACATTATATGTCAGTCCTTTATTCTATATACACATAGAGAAATTTATTATTATTTCTGGGGTTTACGGTGATTCTCATCACACGGATGGCGGCTTAAAAAATCCGCTCCCAAATTTGTTTTTCCAGATATATACTCAATGCTAAAATTATATGGAGCCAAAAGTAAAGACCATCGGAGTAACCTAGAGTTCTCATGCTTAGCCTGGGCTAGAAACGATAAAGGTTTGTGGTCCGTTTGCAACTTAAATGCCTTCCCATACAGATAAATATTGAATTTCTTTATTGCCCATATTACTGCAAGACATTCTTTTTCGCTAGTTGAGTAGTTGATTTCAGCTTTATTCAATTTTCTGCTAGCATATGCCACTGGGCTTAATTCCCCATCCAATGCATCTGATTTCTGTAGTAGAGTTGCACCTAACTCAATATTACTTGCATCCGTCCTTACTATGAATTCTTGACTTAAGTCAGGTAATTTCAAAATAGGTTTACTTGTGAGCTTTTCCTTCAATTCTTGGTAAGCCATTTCACATTGTGGGGTCCATGTAATGCGATCTGGATGTCCTTTACGTGTCAAATCAGTTAACGGTGCACATATGGAATTAAAGTTTTTGATATACTTCTGGTAGAAACCACATAATGAGACAAAGGATCTCACGTCCTTCTTGGTTTGTGGTCTCGGGGCTTTCTGTAGTTTCTCTAAATTCTTTGGGTCAGGGGTCATGTTTCCCTGATAAACTGTGTGTCCCAAAAATTCCAATTCTTTACATCCAACGCAACATTTGGTTGGTCGGGCTGTTAAATTTGCCTCCCTTAGTCGATTAAACAGCATGTTCAGGGAGTCAATGTGTTCCTCAAATGTTTCTGTTGCTATAAGGATATCATCCATGAAATTTGTTATATATGGATTATTCAGAGGGTCCAATAATTTTCTCATCATTCTAGAGAAGACACTAGGTGCATTCTTCAATCCAAATGGCAATCTATTAAACTCATAGTGTCCTTCTGAGGTACTAAAAGCTAGGTATGGTCTAACCTCAGGCTTTACTGGAATCTGATAGTATCCTTTACTCAGATCTACTTTGGAGAAATATTTAGCTTTATTTAGTCTGGCAAACAGCTGATTTGTATCCGGCAATGGATCCACCTGTCCTTCTGTAATAGCATTCAGTCTCCTGTAATCTATACAGAGTCTATGTTCTCCAGAGGGCTTCCTTAAGAGTACAACACCGGAACTGTACGAAGATTCACTGTGCGAAATAATTCCTTCCTTCAACAGATAGTCTATCTCTTCCTTCAAAGCTTTCTCCTTAGCAAACGGAATCGAATATGGTTTCATACAGACAGGTGTGGGGTCTATCAGTTTCATATCATATTCCAATAGGTTTGTATGCCCTGGTCGGTCTGTTAACACCTCTGCATGATTATTTAGAACCTGTTGCACTCTCTCTTTCTGAGTTTTCGTTAAATGTGTACTGATTTTCACCTGGGCTGCTGTCTCACAGGGGTGTAATGGATATTCAAATGATGAAAGTGGTTCCTTTTTCATCTCCATGGCGATGGACAAGGTCAACAAGTGTGTCTCTTCCTGATGTTCTCTTTCCAAATATTTCTTCAGGAGATTCACATGATAGATTTTTTCTTTCCCCTTCTTATCTATCTTATAATTTGTTCTAGATACCTTCTCTAAAACTGTATATGGACCCTGCCATCCAATTTGTAACTTATTCTGACTCCCGGGGAGAAGAAGCAGTACCTTCTCTCCCACAGCCAAATCTCTGTCTTTCGCCTTCCTGTTATAATAGGCAGCATGTTTCTTCCTGGCTTGTTTCAAATTTTCATTGGCAAGTTTCCAGCCAGTTTTTAAACGAGTGGTCAGCTCATTCACATATTGGTATGAAGATGTAATGTTTTCCTCTGCCTTTTCATCAGTCCACGTTCTTAACAAAGCTTCGAGTGGACCTTTTATTGGTCTTCCAAACAATAATGTTGCCGGGGCCATACCGGTTGAACTATGGGGTACCTCCCGATAAGCAAAGAGGGCGGCGTGCAGGTACTGGTCCCATGTATCTGGTTTTTCGTGTGCCAACTTTCTCAGGATCGACATCAATGTGCCGTTAAATCTTTCCACTTGGCCGTTCCCTTGGGGATGATACACACTACAATGGAAGTGTTTGGTCTGGAAGATCCTGAAAACTTCTTCAGTTAGTTTTCCCTTGAACTGAGAGCCATTATCAGTCAAGATTTGATTGGGAAAGCCTAACCTTGTGAAAATTGTGAGCAATGCCTCTGCCACATGTTTAGAATCAATCGATGACAGGGCTACTGCCTCTCCCCACATAGAACAAGTGTCCACCAGAGTCAGAATGTAGCTGTTCCTTCTCTTGGTTCGGATGAGAGGTCCCACAAGATCCACGGCAACTCTCTCAAAGGGTGTTCCCACTATGGGCATTTCCCCCAGAGTTGCTGGTGCAGTCCAATGTTTAGGTGCTACTCGTTGGCACTCTGGACAGGATTTTACATATCGTTTGATATCTTCAGTTATTCCTGGCCAGAAATAGTGACAAGCTATTCGCTGTCCTGTTGCGCTGATTCCCATATGACCACTGAAGGGAATCGCATGCCCTAGTTCCAACACTTTAGTCCTATATGAAGTGGGAAGAACCAGCTGTCCGTGACCATTGGATTCAGATCCAGCCTTCCTATATATCAGTTTGTTCTTCATATAAAACTCTCCCTTGCCTGGAGGTGTATGAGATTTGGGCAACTTCTTGAAACATGGCTTGAGTGTTTTGTCCTCAGCCTGTGCCTTCCTCATCTCATCTGGGTGAGTATTTATTGGATTATCCTCCTCCTTTTTAGACTGTGATCTGGTCTGCACTGTTGCCAATATCACAGGTCTCTTGGGATTCCCCAAGAAGACATATCTACACCCCAATATTAGAGGGTAGATTGGCTCATTTATCACTGCTGCTTTTATGATTCCTTCCACATATCGCGTTTTCACTTTTATTCGGGCGACGGGAAGTGTCATGGTAGCTACATCCTTGGTTGCAGTTGAATCTCCACTGTTTCTGTGGTGTATTGATCGGCCTGCACCAGGTGAGAACTCACAACGGAATCGTAATCTAAACCGGTATCATATAAACACCTTATAGTGACACCATTACAGATGACATCTTCACACACTGGGGGGGTGGTATGGTTCCTGTAGTTCTTCAGGTTTGACCTTCTTTTCCTTTTTCCCCGATGTCATAGCAGCACAATGAGGAGGTTTCCTTCTACAATGGTCAGTGTCATGATTGTTCATCTTACAATTTTTACACCACCTTTTTCCTTGGTTGAAAGATTTTCTTTCATCATATTTCCTTTCATCGAATTGTGGGAATTTATTTTTATTTTCATACCGTGGCCTATCAAACTGGTGATTACCTTTGTTTTGATCCCTAGGATCAAATTTATTAAAGTTCTGTGGTGCCCTAAAGTTATCCACTTGTTTCTTTTTATTACCTGTTACCTCTGCTTGAGCTGCTTGATACCTTTCAGCAACATTTAACAACTCACCCAGCCTCTCTGCACCTTGTTCCATGAGAAACTTTCTCAGGTCTGGAGCCATGGACTCTCTTAGTTTTCCTCTATAAGGACCATTTCCTTAAGATCTTGGGTTTTCCCCAGAGAAGTCCATTTCTCCAAGTATGTCTCTATTCGTGCAGAGAACTGGTGATAGGTTTCACCTGACAGTAGTTTTAGCATTCCTAAATTTTTTCCTATAAAATTCTGCATTCTTTTCATACCTTAACAAAAGAGCCTGCTTTAGCATGTCATAATTTTCCTGATCACCTCTGCTCATTTTTGCAAAAACTTCATAAGCTGCCCCACGAAGTCCCTGAGATAACCTTAAGCTCCACCTTTCTCTCTCTAACCCATACGTGGTAGCTAATAGTTCATACCTATTTAGGTAGCTCTCTATATCATCGTCTTTCTCAACAAAATGATCTAAATGAAAATTCATAGCTGAGGTTGAGGCTCCTTGGCTAGCAGTGGCATCAGAGGCAAAGGGACTGGCACCATTTTCAGGAGCATGGCCCTGAAACTCAAACTCCCTTAGTCTTAACTCATGTTCCCTTTGTAATCTCTTCTCCTCCTTTTCTGCTTCCCTTTCTGCAGCTAATCTCTTCTCTTCTCTTTCTGCAGCCTGTCTTCTTTCCTCAGCTTCCAATGCTTTAGCCTCTTTGTCAGCCTCAATCTGCAACCTCTTAGCCTCAGCCTCAGTCTGCAACCTCTTAGTCTCAGCCTCAGTCTGCAACCTCTTAGTCTCAGCCTCAGCCTCAAATTGTAACTTCTTAATTTCCCTTTCAGCCTCTAACTTTCTTTCGGCTTCAAACCTTCTTTCTTCGCGTTCAATAAATTTGTCACATTCCGTAGTGACATAGGCAACCATAACTTGCCCATCTAATCCTAACTCTTTTGCAGTCTGAACAGCAGCAGATCGAAATTTGGCTAGGTCCGCCATTGTCTATCAGGTAAGTTTATAAAATGTCTAACTAACAATTCAATCTCTAAATATATATCTAATGGACAACACAGGCACCGAGAGCTCAACCTTATTTAATTCCACCCAAGGATACCTTTTAATTCTTATTTTCCCTGAAGTGAATTACCCCCAATATTTTTAATAGGTAAAGATTCAAAATCCCAAGAGCGAGACCCCAATATATGTGGTGAAGTGGGATGTTATAAATATTTATAGGGGACTTAGTGTACTGACTGAGATCAGCTGTGAAGGTATATATATCTAATAAGAGTAGTGTATTATATATATAACCTTACTTGCTGCCACATATGTATACCTCAGTCAGAATTATTCTGGAATAGTGTGATGACTACGTTATATGTCTAGGGTATGTGTATGATGAAGTGTAAGTCAAAACAACAACAGACAGATAAACAATTTAATTTATTCCACTACACTTGACAAACACTGTGACACTCACATACATAAAACACTCTACAAGGATATCTTAAAGGAGTCACTGAGAAACTTTTCAAATAACAATATGTATTCATTGCTGTCATGAATGTATATGTGTCCTGATTCAAATACAAAGGGAACCAGGAATCACAATCAATTTTAATTACAAGTTATATGTACAGAATTTATTAATATGAATCTTGTAGTGACATATGTTATTAAAAGTATCCTATGAGTGTCAGTTGTGTAGTAGTAATATGAGGTAATACTGGTTTTGTTTTGTTCAAGCTCTGTTGGTATTTGTCATCATGACTTCAATAGTTTGTCTTTATTGGAACTAGTATTGGAGATGTTCTCAGTTCCTGATATTAAAACAATTTAATTCCCCTCTTAATGTTATTTTTACAATGTCATTTTAAGATGGGGGTACATAATGTTGAGCTCAGCTGGCCACATCAGCTTATCTTGCGTGATGGCGGCAGGAAAAGACTCCTCTGCTCGATTTCTCCCCTGGGCTCTGGAGACCCCTCACTGATAGCTAAATGGACCAAGGAGTATGCTGTCCGACTCTGGATTCAGCAAAGCTCTGACCAGGTGCTGCTCAATAACTGTAAGACCACGGTCCCACAATTCATGGAAATAAACACAGATACGTTGACTAGCAATGAATTCTGGCACAAATACTGGCACAAATTCCCATCTGCTTATGTTCCAGGCTTTTATTTAGCAAAAATATGAGCTGGCTTCAACGCACTGTTGCTTTATCAAGCTTATTTGAACTAGTGGTCTCGAACTAACGCTCCTAAGTGATTATATCAGCGAGTCTGGCCAATGGAGCCACGTTTCGACAAGTGTTTGAAAAAATTTTACCTTCCTACGTCTCCCCTAACAACCAAGGATAGCATTTATAGTCCGACTAATCGTGTGTAGCCTTACATATCATTCCAGCCAATCAGTTCAAATGTAACTTGTGGCCCATTTCCCGTACAATGGTGGTTTAAAAAATCTACCACTGAGCGATTCTGATTTTGGGTGTTGTCTGACAGCACCATCATTTTATTTTGGCTATAACTTGTTAATTCCTAGACTATTTGCATAACACTTAACATATTCTTTGTCATCAAGCCCTAAGGAACCCAAATATACAAATTTAAAAGAGCTAAGTGGCTGCGTTCAAAATATGCAATTTCTTCTACCTCCTGTTTCGAAGATGTGCTGTCTGGGTACTGTAATGTTTTCAAACGTAAACCCATCTAATGTTATCTTTTCTAATAAGCGTTTTTTCCGGATTTTAAAACCTAACTCTGGGAAGGTTAGTGTTTTTATCACTGTCCGTCTGAAAAAAAGTTAGTGCATGTGGCCTTACACGCGTGATAGTAGTAATTGTGTATCGCGCGACGCGTGTTGGGTGTGTCCTTGCTTTCATTCGCCCCTCTCTCTTTCTATTTGAGTCCATCTGTTCGTTCGTTTTGGTAACGTAGTATAATTAATGTTAGGATTAATTTAGGTCATTACGCAGTGTGCCTCTCAATGTTTTTCTTAGAAATGCAATACCCGTTTTAATGTATTGTGGAAACGCTTGTATTTATGCAGTGGCTTATATTTAACGTGGAAACGTTACAATTTGCAGACGAAGCATAAAACAAAGGGGATTTCGAGTACAGTCATTGTGACAGCACTGTTCTTTACCATTTTTCTTTTCTTTATTAGAATTTATTTGTTAGGCTTTATATTTACCTGATAATTTATATATGTGGATTAGAATATTTCACGACAGGGTGTTAATTTTAATTCTTCCCCGCGTGTTTAAAATTATCACGTTAAAATTTAAACCCATGACCTATATTTCAAATATGGCATGATTACTTCCATTGCTATTACACAGACTTGCCAACACATCTGTGATCTCATCCCTAATAATTGCCTTGCTCATAATGTCTCTTCATACATGTTTTATCTATAATAAAGATGCCGATAATGTCTGGACACAAATGATAGTGATCATCCCGCGTACTCAAATCTTCCGCTAGACAGATAATCCCTGACTTACGCAGACCACAGCCGGACAATATGGCTTCCTTTGTCCCCTCCCGCCGAGGTGTCGGGAGGCGCAGTGACCAACCGCGAAAACACAGGTGGTCACTCGCCTGCTCTGTTTGGGTCGGAAATGAGTTACCTCAAAGTCAACCATTACTTTCACGTTTACCATCTGTATTAAAACTTAAGTGATTACAATTAATCCTCAAGATAGTCAGTTACCCATGATGTAACATTATTGCAGTATGAGAAAATGTATAGCAATTTAGGGAGTGTCAATGTCACGAATTCATGTGCGAAAAATGAAGAAGTAAATGGATAATGTAGGAGAGAAAGAAAAAATGTAAAAGGACACCCACAACATCGTCACAAATATTGAAACACAAATACACAATCAGAGTTTCGACATGGTACAGGACAGTCCCCTCACAACTACAAGCACCACACAATTGTACTCTTAATTAAAGTCCGCTGTTCGCCTTCCGAGTTGGGCCTTAAATGTTGGGCCTCGTCACAGTTTGTAAGTGGATCCAATATGAGAGGTTATGCGAACACTAATATCTAAGCTATCCTTTCTCTCTGAAAAATACGCTGTTACCTCCCCTGTGGTTCCACGTAAGAAAGGTTAAAGCTTTCAGTAAGACTGCATTCTCATTTCGATCAATGACTGGGTAATGTGGTGTTACCTGGCCGTGAGCCAGAGCAATATAATTAGACGAATTACTCCAGCAGGAAAAGAAAGATCAATGCACAACTCACTGTAACACTGGGGTAGGTTAGACCTGGGGCCCTATGCTGCAATACAACCAGGCGGCTGATTTCCTTCTGTGTTTAGACTGAGCGGTCTATCGCGCTCACTATGCTAAATATGCCAGCACAGACTTGGATTAAGCAAACCCTTCATGGCTTTAGTAACTGCATGGAAATCTGGGCAACTTCGTGATGCTCTATATTCTCCGCATTAAAAAAACGATGTTGTCTAGGGACTAGAGGTAAACGGAAACCCTGATATTTTTCTGACAGGAATAATGCAACACATAGAATACCAGTTACAAGAATTAATAATTATTTCATTTCAGCAAATCAGCCCCGACTCCCCTTCCCTTTACATCTTTAAAGTCAACGGCTCCTACCTCCACCCCCACGTCACGGCTCTGTCGAGCTTGTTACTACTCATCAGCGAAGCTATCGCGGCTGTCCCTGTGTGCCCTGCGCCGCGCTGGAAAAACCCAGTCTTGTGCCTGGTTTAATAAATAGCTCGCTACTGGTGAAGAAGAGAGAAAGGAAGGGCAGAATGTTAGACGGGCCTGCGTGCCCAATTCTAAACCCTTTGAAAATAAAGTTCGTTCGTTCGTTCGTTAATGTTCGTTCAGGTAAACACAAGAAACCAGCTAATGTTTGTCGCTGCTATGTGGATTCACCTAGATCTAGGCTTTTTATTCCCGTCTAGGTGTCATTTTCCTTCATTAGTTGAAGAACGCCACCTAGATCAGCTTTCGGTTTTTCACCCAAAGTAGCCCAATCTAGGTGTATCCAGGTGTTTTTAAGGTTTTTTCTCAAAATTCAGAGCGGCAACACTGTCTAGGATATCTTGCACAGATTGTCACTTAATACAGTTGATGTAAAGTTTGTTTATCGCTCAAATCGATAATACTACTAATAATAAAAAGTTACACATTTATTAGGGTTTCCTCCCTTGGAAGGAGAGCAACAACAAAAATGAACTCCACCGATTTACACACAATAACTGTGAGGTCTTTAAAGCTTTAAGTTAGCTGATTAATTACTCTCAAATAAGAGAATTATTTCAAACTTATGTTGCTTTCCTCTCTGAGAGATTATCCACGCCATAAAATTAATTTGCTTAGAAAAATGCATTTTACAAGGTGTTAAACTTATGAAGATAATTAATATAGATATCTTTAATCAAATTTAGTTAACATTTATTTACACGTTAACCCGTGCAAATTCAAACATAAATATGTGTTTCGTGCTTGAACAGAAAGAATATCCGTTCAACTGTAAGAGACTGGTATTAGACGATTTCGATCTATCCACTTCTCGTAAAAGCAATCCTGGGTTCACTGGCAGCAAGTAACGATTTGTTTTTTAGTTCTAGCTTATATATAAGGGACATTTCTTAACTCAATCCCATCTGCTCAAAAATCGGATTTTCTTTCTTCTTATGCAGGTGGTCAGGAGCAACGGCGAGTTTGGGACAATGGTTTGCCATACTGGCTGAGAAGGCGTCTGGATATGTCGGATATTGCGCTCTTTAATAAGACCAGTTTCTGCCATCAACGGTACCCCTGTCTCATAGCGGTATGGCAGCTTGCGTACCCTGACAACCCCCAGAGCTATGACAGCGGGAGATTTACTCTTGGTAGGTTCAACCAAGCTGGACAGGTCTGTGCGGGTAATGGTTAGACAAAAACTGGTACCCTTGTCCTCCAGGTTGGAGGTTTTAACGCAGGGCCGACACCCCTGCCTATGTAAAAAATCTGAACAGTTACGGAAAAGACAATAAATCGAAAAGACTTTGTTGCGGGAAGGAAATCCGGAGTCTCAGGCTCGTATGACTGAATGTGGTGAAAGCCGAAAGGAAGCTATTGGCATGAAATCGGATGCCCTGACCGCAAAACACGAAACTATAATAGGATTCTTGAACGTCAGAACCATGAATGAGGCAGGAGAGCTGAGGCAGATCACAGCAGAGATGAGGAACTACTGATTACATATCCTGGGAATAAATGAGAGCAGATGGACCGGGATGTCATAAAATTAACAAGTGATACAACGTAAAAATATCTCCAAAGGATAAAATGTAAGGATAAAAACATAATGCGTAAGCTGCTGATAGTACATGATCGCCCTGACCGCGGGTCATCACCCTCCATAAAAATTGACTTGCTAGACGGGAGATCAAAACGGTTACCATTTGAACGGGATGAGAACGGCGGATCAAAAGGAAAAAAATATGACTGAAAAAATTGCGTGAGACTAGCAAGGTTAAGGAGACGCAATTGGGGGGGGGGGGGGGGGACGGAGAAAAAGTCACGTTTCCCAAGTTGACATAAAGTAAGGAACTCGACAGAAGGGACCTTGGATATGATACGCCACAGTCATTTATTGGACGCTTTTGCGATACCAAGCCTTTTATTTGAATTCAGCGGCAAACGCAGATGCTTGAAATATTACAAAATTTAAAAAGTAACTTTTTCTTAATATTAATGTTAGGAATATAAAAAATTAGCTGGCCGGATGGCCCATTCTGAGCAGTGAAATAATATGCTTTTATTTATACAGACGGATAGCTAATAATGAAGATAATGACAAAAGACAGTGTTGTTCACATCAGCGAAAGACTGCATTGAATCTAACATGACACTATTTGCACAAAAATCGCGACCTTGAGACGCAAGTGTTCAAATCTAGTTAGAATGAAAGAGAAGGGACATTGGTGGGAGCTGTGGCTAAAAATAACTTTACAGACAAAAAGTGTAGAGGGGACGAATAGGTTGGTTCAAAAAACAAGTACGTTTTTGTGAAAACGCAAGTAGAGACGGACGGACTAACAGATAAAAATCCATACTTGACTGAAGCATGACTGAAATGACTTTAGTGTAGGAAATTTGAATTTAAAAAAACCAAGGCATTGATTGGCCACAGACAACCATATTATCGGCGCTCAGACGCGCATTTGGGGCCATTCCTCAATAGTTGTCCAGTGATAGACACAGTAAATTTCAAGTGTGGTGATTTCCAAATGAAATAAATTGAAATAAGTTCAGGGACGCCATACTATAGCCAGCAGCTCAGCTGAGTTTTGCTAGCATTTCTGTGTTCTTTATTCATAATCTGGTAAGATTGAAATTATTTCTTTGTATATTTTGAGTATTGTTTAATGTTTCGAGTGATTTGATACTGCCATATCGAAATCTAGCCTTACAAATAAGTAAGGATTTGCTCTAGACCCCCCGCCCTAGTTCAGGGTCTAGGGACAAACAATATATATACTCCAGCAAAGATTAGGAAGGACAGATCAAGTGTTGAGATCAGTGGAACATATCACCTATCCTATCCTAGGGCAAGAAGCTAATAAACATATTTCTGAATATGTAGTCTGGGAGAACTTATCCTATGGGAAACCAACTTGGTAAGATGTGTTGTATGGTCAGAGAGATATGACCCTGTCTAAATGGTGTTATTGTAAATTGTTACGTGTAGAAGTGGCTCCTTAGATAAGGTTCTGAACCCAAACCAATACTTTATTTCAGAGCTGTGAGTTTTTTATGTTGACACCAAAAGGTGGTGTCAAATGCTGGGTAGATAATTGACAGTGAGGACCCGTGCAGTGTCGCATCTCGGCAGAACAGCCTTGTATTGCCCCCAAGCCCGGAGAGGTGGGGCCACCCGATATATTGCCCCCAAGCACGGAGAGGTGGGGCCACCAGATTCCAGCACCAGCGCTACTTCTTCAAAGTTACGTAAGCAGGCTGGTCTGCTGGATTTACACCAACTTCATAGACATAACACCCAAAGTGAATTCCTACTAAAACATCCCATTTACTTCCATCATTAATAGACAATGTTTGGTAAACTTAGACAGGGAGGGATGAAGCCACCCCAACAGCACATCTATTCATCGTTCTCCCAGGGAAAATAAAATTATAAACTGTAGAAATACTAACTAATCTTAAAATTTGTATACGTACACACATTTTATTTATCATGTCATTTATTCATGCCATTCACTCATAAATTCCAAAATCTTTTCATATGTTCTGGCCAAATAAAACCTTGGTTCAGAACAAATAAATTTAAAAAAAAGATTTACTTTCTAAAATTTCACCAGCTTGATTTAGTTCATTGTGTTCTAAATTTTATTGATAATATATTATTTAATATCTGTGTGTGTGTGTTTGTATATGTCAATACAACACATTACATTCAGTACCCTAGATTATAACGTAGCCACATTCATTAGGAAAAAGATAGGTGTGAGGTCGTAGTGGTAGCAAGAAAGGCCTTCTGAAAATTCACAACTACATTTTATCTCAGGAGCCTTCACAGCTGACCTCATACATTACACTTAGTAATATCACCATCATACAATACCATCAAAACCACTACATATATTGGGGTCTTGTCCAGGGATAATTAGCATAAACAGTAATATAAGGATCTCCTGGTGGGAGAAATAAAATTAGGGGAACAAAATTGTAAAATTCCCTTAAAATTAAAAGTGTCCCTTTAAATTAAAAGGGCAATTAGAAGTTGGTGAATCTTCACAGCCAGTGTTAGTTAATTAGTTAATTAGAATTATTTTGGTCTAGAATAATTATAATTACTTTAGAGATTGGAAATTTTACTTTGCTTATTGCTAGATTTGTTTAGAAAGTATGGCGGAGCTAGCAAAATTTAGATCAGCTGCTGTGCTGACCGCAAAGGAGATGGGAATGGATGGTCAGATTTTAATTCAATACGTAACGGCTGAATGTGATAAATATATTGAACGGGAAGAAAGGAGATTAGAAAAAGAGGCTGAAAGAAAATTAGAGTCTGAAAGGTTGGCTGAAGAGAAGAGGTTACAAATTGAGGCTGATAGAGAAATTAAGAGGCTGCAGATTGAGGCAGAAGACAAACGACAGCAAAGGGAGGCAGAAGATAAAAAGGCCGAAAGGGAGGCAGAAGATAGAAGGTTGCAAAGGGAGCACGAATTACGACTAAGGGAGCTGGAATTACAAAGCCAGGCTCCTGAAAATGGTGCCAGCCCTTTTGCCTCAGATGCTACGCCCAGTCTGGGAGCCTCAAACTCAGCTATGGGGTTTCATTTAGACCATTTTGTTGAAAAAGACGATGACATAGAGGGGTACCTAGGACGTTTTGAGTTATTAGCTACTACATATGGGTTAGAGAGAGAGAGGTGGAGTTTAAAGCTATCACAGGGACTGAGAGGTACTTCTTATGAAGTCTTTGCTAAAATGAACAGGGAAGACCAAGACAATTATGACATGTTAAAGCAGGCTTTGTTATTAAGGTACGAGAAGAATGGTGAATTTTATCGTAAGAAATTTAGAAATGCCAAACTGTTGTCTGGGGAGACATACCACCAATTCTCTGCTAGACTGGAAACCTATTTGGAGAAATGGACTGCTCTGGGAAGACCCAAGATCTTAAAGAAATGATCATGATTGAGCAATTGAGAGAGTCCATGGCTCCAGACATGAGAAAATTTCTCATGGAACAAGGTGCAGAGAAGTTGGGAGAGGTTTTAAATGTCGCTGAGAGGTATCAGGCAGCCCAGGCAGAGGTAAGTGGTGCTAAAAAGAAGCACATAGACACTTTTAAAGCTCCACAGCAATTTAATAAATTTGATAATAGAGAGCAGGGAAATAAAGGTAGGACAAACTTTGAGCGGCCAAGAAATGACTATCGCGACAGAAACTCACAGTTCAATGACCAAAAGTTCAATGAAAGAAAACCGTTGAACCAAGGAAAAAGATGGTGTAAATGGTGCAAGAAAGATAACCATAACACCGAATTTTGTAGAAGGAAACCTTCAAACATTGCTGCAATGAAGTCGGGGACGCAAAGATTAAAGGTTAATCCTAATGGACAACAGGAACCTTATCACCCCCCAGTTTGTGAGGATGTTATTTGTAATGGGGTCACCATAAGGTGCCTTTATGATACAGGTTTGGATTATGATTCAGTTATGAAGTCTAGCCTAGTGGACCCAAGTCAGTATACCACAGAAACAGTGGAAATACAAGGGGCGACTAAGGACATACCACTCATGACACTTCCCATCGCAAGGATAACGGTGAAAACTCGCTATGTGGAAGGAGAAATCAGAGCAGCAGTGATAGAGGAACCAATCTACCCTCTGATATTGGGGTGTAGATACGTCTTCTTGGGGAATCCCGAGAAACCTGTGATCATGGCGACAGTGCAGACCAGGTCACAGAAGAAGGAGGAAGAAGGTGAACCTATAAATGCTCATCCAGAGGAGATGAGAAAGGCGCAGGCTGAGGATAGGACACTCAAGCCATGTTTTAAAAAATTGCCCAAATGCCACACACCTCCGAGCAAGGGGGAATATTTCATGAAGAACAAACTATTATACAGGAAGGCCGGAACTGGAACAAATGGTCACAACCAGTTGGTTCTTCCCACCTCATATAGAGATAAAGTGATGGAACTCGGGCATGCGATTCCCTTCAGTGGTCACATGGGGATCAGCGCCACAGGACAGCGTATAGCTTGTCATTACTTCTGGCCAGGGATAACGGAGGATATAAAAAGATATGTCAAATCCTGCCCTGAATGTCAAAGGGTAGCTCCAAGGCACTGGACTGCTCCTGCAACTCTAGGGGAAATGCCCATAGTGGGAACACCTTTTGAGAGGGTTGCAGTGGATATTGTGGGACCTCTCACTCGGACCAAGAGGAGGAACAGTTACATCCTTACTCTGGTGGACACTTGTTCTATGTGGGGAGAGGCGGTAGCCCTGCCATCAATTGATTCAAAACATGTAGCAGAGGCACTACTTACAATATTTACCCGATTAGGATTCCCGCATCAAATCTTGACGGATAATGGATCTCAGTTCAAGGGGAAAACTAACGGAAGAAGTTTTTAAACTATTTCAAGCCAGACACTTTCATTGTAGTCCGTACCATCCACAAGGGAACGGCCAGGTAGAGAGGTTCAACGGGACTCTCATTTCTATCCTGAGAAAGCTGGCACACGAAAAACCGGATCTGTGGGATCAATTCCTGCCCGCCGCATTGTTTGCGTATCGGGAGGTACCACATAGTTCAACCGGGATGGCTCCCGCAACTCTGCTATTTGGGAGGCCAATAAAAGGTCCTTTAGAAGCTTTATTAAGGACCTGGACGGATGAGAAGGCGGAAGAACCTGTTACCTCATCTTATCAATACGTGAACGAACTGACCACTCGTTTGAAAGCTGGATGGAAACTGGCAAATGATAATTTGAAACAAGCCAGGAAGAAACATGCAGCATATTTTAATAGGAAGGCAAAGGACCGAGAACTAGCTGTGGGAGAGAAGGTGCTTCTTCTACTACCCGGTAGCCAGAATAAATTACAAATTGGTTGGCAAGGTCCCTATACGGTTCTAGAGAAGGTGTCTAGAACAAACTATAAAATTGACAAAAAGGGGAAGGAGAAAGTTTATCATGTAAACTTATTAAAGAAGTATCTGGACAGACCACTCCAGGAAAGCACCCCCTTATTGACCTTGGCTATTGCAACCCAGATGCAAAAGGAACCACTCACCTCACATGAATACCCATTACATCCTTGTGAAACAGCAGCACAGGTAAAAGTCAGTAAGCACCTGACTAAAAACCAGAGGGAGAGAGTTCAACAGGTTCTGGAGGAACATACAGATGTACTAACAGATAAACCAGGCCATACAAATTTGCTAGAAAACCGTCGGGGGAACACAGACTGTGCATAGATTACAGGAAACTGAATGCTGTCACAGAAGGACAAGTGGATCCATTACCAGACACAAAACAGTTATTTGCCAGACTGAACAAGGCAAAATACTTTTCAAAGGTGGATCTTAGTAAAGGCTATTACCAGATCCCAGTGAAGCCTGAAGTGAGACCTTATTTGGCTTTTAGCACTTCGGATGAACATTATGAATTCAATATGCTACCATTCGGACTGAAAAATGCTCCGAGTGTATTTTCAAGGATGATGCGCAAATTGTTGGATCCCCTGAATAACCCATGTATCACGAATTTCATGGATGATATTCTCGTCGCCACAGAGACATTTGAAGAACACATTGAAGCTCTAGAGATGTTATTTAATAGACTTCGGGAGGCGAACTTAACTGCTAGGCCAACAAAATGTTGTATTGGATGCAAAGAGTTGGAATTCTTGGGACACACTGTATATCAGGGTAACATGACCCCTGATCCTAAGAACTTGGAAAAACTGCAGAGAGCACCTAGACCACAAACAAAAAAAGACGTGCGATCATTCGTGTCGTTATGCGGATTTTATCAGAAATACATCAAAAATTTTAACGCTATTTGTGCTCCTCTGACTGATCTGACTCGCAAGGGACTTCCAGATAAAATTATTTGGACTGCACAATGTGAACTAGCGTTCCAAGAGTTAAAGGAAAAACTCACTAGCAAGCCTATTCTCAAACTGCCTGATTTGACACAGGACTTTGTCTTAAGAACCGATGCAAGTAATGTAGGACTCGGAGGGGCTTTGTTGCAAAGATCATCTTCACCTGATGGGGAACTGAAACCAGTCGCTTATGCAAGCCGCAAATTGAATAAGGCGGAACAAGGATACTCCACAAGCGAAAAAGAATGTTTAGCGTTAATCTGGGCAATAAAGAAGTTTCAAATCTATCTGTATGGTAGGACTTTTGTGGTCGAGACGGATCATCAGCCTCTCGTATTCTTATCTCAGGCTAAGCATGAAAACGCAAGATTGCTGAGGTGGTCTTTATTGCTTCAACCTTATCAGTTTAGTAGCCAATATATCCCAGGCAAATTGAATGTCGGTGCAGATTTCCTCAGTCGGCACCCCTGTGATCAAAATTAGAGTAATGGCAGACGTGAGGAGAGATTTTATCTATGTGTATCACTGGTTTTAGAACTTGCCGTAGGCATGTTTTCAAGTGGGGAGATGTGTCATAAAATTAACAAGTGATACAACGTAAAAATATCTCCAAAGGATAAAATGTAAGGATAAAAAACATAATGCGTAAGCTGCTGATAGTACATGATCGCCCTGACCGCGGGTCATCACCCTCCATAAAAATTGACTTGCTAGACGGGAAATCAAAACGGTTACCATTTGAACGGGATGAGAACGGCGGATCAAAAGGAAAAAAAAATATGACTGAAAAAAAATTGCGTGAGACTAGCAAGGTTAAGGAGACGCAATTGGGGGGGGGGGGGGGGGAAACGGAGAAAAAGTCACGTTTCCCAAGTTGACATAAAGTAAGGAACTCGACAGAAGGGACCTTGGATATGATACGCCACAGTCATTTATTGGACGCTTTTGCGATACCAAGCCTTTTATTTGAATTCAGCGGCAACGCAGATGCTTGAAATATTACAAAATTTAAAAAGTAACTTTTTCTTAATATTAATGTTAGGAATATAAAAATTAGCTGGCCGGATGGCCCATTCTGAGCAGTGAAATAATATGCTTTTATTTATACAGACGGATAGCTAATAATGAAGATAATGACAAAAGACAGTGTTGTTCACATCAGCGAAAGACTGCATTGAATCTAACATGACACTATTTGCACAAAAAATCGCGACCTTGAGACGCAAGTGTTCAAATCTAGTTAGAATGAAAGAGAAGGGACATTGGTGGGAGCTGTGGCTAAAAATAACTTTACAGACAAAAAGTGTAGAGGGGACGAATAGGTTGGTTCAAAAAAACAAGTACGTTTTTGTGAAAACGCAAGTAGAGACGGACGGACTAACAGATAAAAATCCATACTTGACTGAAGCATGACTGAAATGACTTTAGTGTAGGAAATTTGAATTTAAAAAAACCAAGGCATTGATTGGCCACAGACAATCATATTATCGGCGCTCAGACGCGCATTTGGGGCCATTCCTCAATAGTTGTCCAGTGATAGACACAGTAAATTTCAAGTGTGGTGATTTCCAAATGAAATAAATTGAAATAAGTTCAGGGACGCCATACTATAGCCAGCAGCTCAGCTGAGTTTTGCTAGCATTCCTGTGTTCTTTATTCATAATCTGGTAAGATTGAAATTATTTCTTTGTATATTTTGAATATTGTTTAATGTTTCGAGTGATTTGATACTGCCATATCGAAATCTAGCCTTACAAATAAGTAAGGATTTGCTCTAGACCCCCCGCCCTAGTTCAGGGTCTAGGGACAAACAATATATATACTCCAGCAAAGATTAGGAAGGACAGATCAAGTGTTGAGATCAGTGGAACATATCACCTATCCTATCCTAGGGCAAGAAGCTAATAAACATATTTCTGAATATGTAGTCTGGGAGAACTTATCCTATGGGAAAACCAACTTGGTAAGATGTGTTGTATGGTCAGAGAGATCTGACCCTGTCTAAATGGTGTTATTGTAAATTGTTACGTGTAGAAGTGGCTCCTTAGGTAAGGTTCTGAACCCAAACCAATACTTTATTTCAGAGCTGTGAGTTTTTTATGTTGACACCAAAAGGTGGTGTCAAATGCTGGGTAGATAATTGACAGTGAGGACCCGTGCAGTGTCGCATCTCGGCAGAACAGCCTTGTATTGCCCCCAAGCCCGGAGAGGTGGGGCCACCCGATATATTGCCCCCAAGCACGGAGAGGTGGGCACCAGATTCAGCAGCCCAGCGCTACTTCTTCAAAGTTACGTAAGCAGGCTGGTCTGCTGGATTTACACCAACTTCATAGACATAACACCCAAAGTGAATTCCTACTAAAACATCCCATTACTTCCATCATTAATGGACAATGGTTTTGGTAAACTTAGACTGTGGGAGGGATGAAGCCACCCAACAGCACATCTATTCATCGTTCTCCCAGTGAAAATAAAATTATAAAACTGTAGAAAATACTAACTAATCTTAAAATTTGTATACGTACACACATTTTATTTATCATGTCATTTATTCATGCCATTCACTCATAAATTCCAAAATCTTTTCATATGTTCTGGCCAAATAAAACCTTGGTTCAGAAACAAATAAAATTTAAAAAAAAAAGATTTACTTTCTAAAATTTCACCAGCTGGATTTAGTTTCAATGTGTTCTAAATTTTATTGATAATATATTATTTAATATCTGTGTGTGAGTGTGTTTTGTATAAAGTCAATACTAACACATACATTCAGTGAAAAACCCTAGAGCCTTCACATAACATTAGCCATCATACATTACGGGGAAAATTATGCACAAGTTAACGTGGGAATCACCAAACGGACTGGACAGAAACCAGATAGACCACATTATGGTCAATGTTAGATGGAGGCATGCATTACAAGACGTGAAAGTAAGAAGAGGTGCAGATGTGGGATGTGATCGTCACCTTGTAGTAGCAAGATTGAAGGTGAAACTCAGAGCTGCTGGACAAGCTGCAATCAAACAGAAAAGATATAACATCATGAAACTCAAGGAGACACCCCCCCCCCCCTCACCAGAAAAGCTTTTGTGGTTGATGTAAATGGACGAAATCAAATTGCCAAAAGCCAGGAAAGTACAGCGATTGATAATGTTGACCAGAAATTCAACATCATTTCAACAATATACAAAGAAAGCAGCGAATCATGCTTGGGATTCCAGGAAAGAAAGAGACAAGATTGGATAACACCAGAAACGTTAAACACCATAGCGATGAGAAAAGAAATGAAAAGAAAGAAAACAGAAGCAAAGTCTCCCAGGTTAAAGGAAATATATAGCGAACAGTACAGTCAGCTGGACAAAGAAGTAAAACGTCAAACCCGTGCCAACAAAAGGAAATTTCTGGATGACCTTGCAAGGCAGGCAGAAGAGGCAGCACTGAGAAATGAACAAAGCACAGTTTATAAAATAACTAAAACTATCAGCGGAAAACGAGGTGCAAACAAAATAACGTTAGTAAGAGACAAGCAAGGAAATCTCATCACCACAGCACAGGGGCAGGAAACAAGATGGGCAGAGCACTTCAGAGAAACACTGAATAAGGAACCACCAGAGACGCAGCTGAATGTTCCTGAGGCTGAAAGTGACCTAGACGTAAATACAGACATTCCACGAAGAGAAGAAATCATCACAGCTATCAAAGGGTTAAAGAATGGAAAAGCGCCTGGTCACGACAATTTAAATGCTGAGTTATTCAAGGCAGACCCTGAACTAGCAGCAGAACTATTAGAACCACTATTTGCACAAATCTGGAAAACAGAGACAACACCAACGGAGTGGAGTAAAGGAATAATTGTCAAATTGCCCAAGAAGGGCGACCTTGCAGACTGCAACAACTGGAGAGGAATTACTCTCCTCTCAGTTCCCAGTAAAATACTAGGCAGGATAATTATCCAGAGAATTTCAAAAGCAGTAGACCATAAACTGAGGAAAGAACAAGCGGGATTCAGAAAGAACAGAAGATGTGCAGATCATATATTCACCCTCGGGAACATTATAGAGCAGTGCTCAGAATGGCAGAGACAGCTATACATTAACTTTGTTGATTTTGAAAAGGCTTTTGACAGCATACACAGGGACAGCCTATTGAAAATACTGAGGGCTTATGGAATTCCTAGCTGCATTGTTTCTAACTTTACATGCATTGTTGGGTTGGGTAACCTAACTTCCGAGGTGATGACAGGAGTACGACAGTGATGCCCCTTATCAACAACTTTATTGTTGACAGTCGTAGACTGGGTGATGAGCCAGACAACAGAGTGCAGTCCAAGAGGAATTAGATGGACAACATTTTCTACACTGGAAGACCTGGAATATGCAGATGACATTGCACCACTCGCACATTCACATCAACACATCCCAGAAAAAAACCGATTGATTGAATAAGTATTGCCAGGAGGTGGGTCTGAGCATCAATCTGAAGAAGACAGAGGTCATAACACTCAATGTGGGCAATCCTGAGCCAATAACAATAAGGAACCAGAAGCTAAAACAGACAGGCACATTTACATACTTAGGATGCATAGTAACACCAGAGGGCGGAACAAGTAAGGATATCAACAACAGAATGAATAAAGCGAGAACAGCCTTTGCTAGTCTCAACAACTTCTGGATATCTTCCCAGTATAGCACAAACACCAAATTAAGATTATCTGAGAGCTGTGTACTTTCTGTGCTTCTCTGTGGTGCGGAATGTTGGAGGGTAACAGAGAAAGAAATGTCGAAACTGTCCTCCTTCCACACAATGTGCCTAAGGACAGTTCTCTGAATCTTTTGGCCAAATACTATCGTCAACGAAAAACTACTTTTTCGGAGTAACCAAGAGGACATGCACACCATTATAGCTGGCAGACGCTGGAGTTGGGTTGGCCACGTCCTCAGAAGAGACCCTGATGCCATTACAAGAACAGCTATGCTATGGGCCTCCGAAGGAAAGCGAAAGAGAGGCCAACCAAAAACAACTTGACGGAGAACTGTGGAGGCTGAGATGCAAAGAATGAACCAAAGTTGGTGCACTGTACCGACCGAACAAAGTGGAAGCAATTTGTTGCTGCCCTACAAGACACCACAAGGCGTGATGACAGTCTGCGGCTAAGGATCAAAGAAGAAGAAGAATAAGACCAGTTTGCAAAGCCCTTCAAGACAGAGCTGGAGAGTCGCGGGGATATCTCTTGTCACCATTTCTCATCTTACTGGCTGTGGACTAGGTTGTGAAAACAACATCAGACAACAGAAATGAAATTTAGTAGATTCTGACAATCCGGCTGGTACCGCCCCCATGGGGGCGTTGGGAGGATCCAAGGTGGCGATACGAAAAAAGAGGCCAGAGGGGGACGTTCAGTAGTAAATAGGGGGCGTTCAGTAGTAAGGGGTGGTTCAGGATTTGACAGACTAAATTCGGTAAGGAAAGGAGTTGTGAATTTGAGAGACATCAGTGAGGCGGGGACGATGCAGATGGTTGTATTACTAGGATCATTAAGCAAGGCATAGTTTCGTCTATACGTGTCATTCTGAGCTCAGGAAACCATTGCTGATCATAAACTGTAATCGAAAACTGCCATGAAAGAGGGGATAACTAAATACATATTGCCCAATCGGTCAATCCTGAAGAAAGAGAAAACGATCTGGTAGAACTCTGTGGTTAGTTCACTAAAATTTAAACAGAAGGTGAAAAATCATTCATAGAGTGTTTACTAGTTTAATATGGGCTTTGGCATTGGCAAGGTGTGCCGGAGTGTACTTTATGCTGACAGTAGAAGAAATTAGATATCTGCTGGTGTTTCAGAAACAACCAATTTTGCTTTGTTGCGGATTTTATTGTCTCAGTATTTACGGGGGCTAGTGGTAACGTGATATTCACGGTACGTTCATAGACAAGAGGAAAGGTTCAATAGAGCCAAGTGTTTAATCAACAGTACTTGGCAGTAGAAATCAGTCTTTGAACCTCTGAACCGACTTTCCTACCTTACATTCAGACTTTCATAAATCGGCTGAGGCGACGTACGTTTCCTATCTTTTGCATCCTGGTGCTGCCTTTGAGCATAAACAAAACTTTCTCGGCTTGCGAATAGGGATTTCAAATAAGCTTGTACTGGGTATCAAACTATTTCATCCCGTCAATTAGGTAAGTTTTCATATTTTTTCTATTTTGCAGAGTTTTACTAACAGTAATTAAGCAGATACATTTTGATATGTATTGAATATTTCTATTCAATCCATTAAATATCCTTTTAATTTGTGCCAGGGTGCTCCACACATTGTAGTTACGCCTTTGGCTCACAATCTTTAAATTTTAAGGCATATCTACAACAGTGAGTTATTTTATATTATTTCATATTAAATAATTATTATTATACTTTACGAAATCATTATTGGGTTACTTCAATGTTGTTGTGGCTGTCGCTGATTGTGTTTTTTTTTTCTAATTGTTGTTTTTTTTTTTTCTCGAATCTATTGATAGGTGTGGTCACGAAACTTTATAAAGAAGAAAAGTAAACTGATAAGAACATTTGTGTGAAAATTTCTGTTAAGCCAATTTAAATCAGTTTTTGTTGTATCATCATCATCTCAACCCATAACCCGTCATGGGTCGTAGGGGTGCCATGGTGGAAGCATCAGCAGACAGGGTCCTCCACTGCTCTCTATCCTCAGCAATGCGTACAAGTGTGGAAAAACCATGTCCTGCCCATTCTTTGATGTTATCAGCCCAGGATTTTCTTTGCCTTCCTCTTCTCCGTTTACCTTCGACTGTTCCCTGGAGGATCGTTTTCGAAAGGGAGTCATGACGAGTTACATGCCCAAACCAGGCAAGCTTTCGACGTTTCACTATTGACAAAAGTGGTTCTTGGTGGCCTGCATAGGTGTTTATTTTCTCTCTAACATAGACATTTCGCAAATGTCTATCTTTTGCACATTTGGTTACTTCATCTACTAGATATCCCGTGTAGTTCCCTGGAGTCTCTGAGAAAACAAAAAAGAATATGTCTACTGTTCTCTCATCTTGAACGTTGGTTGCGTTGTCTCCGTTTACAGCAAAGCTGCGATATTTGCGCCTTTCTGCCGACACATTCGACTTCAGCACAGCATTTTTGGGACCGGGTTAACCTTCCCTCTTCGATCCCTTCTCACTCAGCCAGACTGCAGTGATGCAGCCTGTTTCCAGGACTACCACTTGGAGGTGGAGTAGGGTCTTGGTCAGCTCTGGTTCGCTGACCCTGACGCAAGCAGTAAAGCTATGGGTCGCTAACTGCATTCCTCACTGTTAACGCCTTAGGTCCCTTTTATCTATTTGATACACACGAAGAAAGTGTCAAAACAAAGAGCAGTAACTGTTATTTGATTATTAACTATATAGGTGTTTATAGACATTTGTTTATGTTAGAGAGAAGATAAACGCCTATGCAGGCCACCAAGAACCACTTTTGTCAATAGTGAAACGTCGAAAGCTTGCCTGGTTTGGGCATGTAACTCGTCATGACTCCCTTTCGAAAACGATCCTCCAGGGAACAGTCGAAGGTAAACGGAGAAGAGGAAGGCAAAGAAAATCCTGGGCTGATAACATCAAAGAATGGGCAGGACATGGTTTTTCCACACTTGTACGCATTGCTGAGGATAGAGAGCAGTGGAGGACCCTGTCTGCTGATGCTTCCACCATGGCACCCCTACGACCCATGACGGGTTATGGGTTGAGATGATGATGATACAACAAAAACTGATTTAAAATTGGCTTAACAGAAATTTTCACACAAATGTTCTTATCAGTTTACTGTATACTTGATGCATATTTTTCTATCTGCAAAATTGTAAAATCAATTCTTTGTTCCATAATCCAGAACAGATATGGCATTAGTAGAACAAACCGAACAAGAAGTGCAGACAATACAGCATGGAATATCTGAAATATGGATTTATTCCAGCACTAAATGACCAACAGCTGACAGTGTGTCTATTTGAGGGTCTTTTCAAATGAGGCGATGAGAAGACTCCTTGAACATTTGAAACAAAAACGCACTCTAATAAAGCAGACAAAAGCTTGGCATATTTTCAGTCACCATGAAAACTTTCAGAAACGTAAAACTGTTTCGCGACTAGGAGTTGTGGAGCTTCGTAACTGTCACTTGGGAGAGGACAATAGAAGGAAAAGAAAAATGTTGCCACCAACCTCAGGCTTGTAGGGATAAATTTGTTCTGTATCAATACCATTGTTGTGAATGACGTACTTGAAGGCGTTGTCCATTAAGCCGCCGTTACAGCCAAAGTTTCCTGGACATTGGAAACAGTTAACATAAATTTTATTATACCAACCGGTGAACACAAACAATGAAACGGTAATGTGAAGCAAGAAACCTATAGTTTTACAGCTTCCATAGGAAATGTGATAGCAGATGCGAGCCGAGATACAAAATTATTTAATTTTGAATAAAGCTTGCGAAAGTGAAGAAGAGCAAGGATTTATTTTGACTGTACCTTCAAGGATCTCTCTATTAGTGTTCGTACTATGTATGCACAGAGTGTGTCCCTTTTGCTCAACAAATCCACAATGCACATTTCCATCTGCCATCTTAATTTTGGGCTGTTTTCTCTTCCGTATAATGCTTAATAATATTTGCTTCTAATTCTTCCACTGTGACTGTGGTAAAGTGGGATGATATAAATATTTATAGGGGACTTAGTGTACTGACTGAGATCAGCTGTGAAGGTATCTTATCTAATAGGTGTAGTGTTTTACAGATAACCTTACTTGCTACCACATTTATACCTCAGTCAGAATTATTCTGGAATATTGTGATGACTACGTTGAATGTCTAGGGTATGTATATGATGAAGTGTAAGTCACAACAACAACAGACAGATAAACAATTTAATTTATTCCACCACACTTGACAACACTGTGACACTCACACACATTTAACACTCTATAAGACTATCTTAAATGAGTCACTGGTAAAGTTTCAAATATTTATGTATTAATTACTTTCACTATTATATATATCCTGATTCAACTACAAAGTGAACCAGGGATCACAATCAATTGTAATCACAATTTATATATACATAATTTATAAATATGAACCTTGTAGGGACATATTTTATTAATATTATCCTATGTGTGTCAGTTGTGTAGTAGTACTATGAGGTAATACTGGTTTTGTTTTTCAAGCTATGTTGTTATTTGTCATCATGACTTCAAGTGTTTGTTTATCTGGGAAATAGTATGGGGAAAAAGTTCACAGTTCCTGTCAATTTAAACAAGGTATTGTCCCTCTTTTTTTTTTAAAATGTCAATTTTTGAGGGGACACATAATGTTGAGCTCCACTGGCCACAGAGGCTTAACTTTCGTGATGGCGGCAGGAAAAGACTCCTCTGCTCGATTGCTCCCCTGTGTTCTGGAGACACCTCACTAGTCGCTATCTGGACCCAGGAGTATGCTGTCAGCCTCCAGATTCAGCAAAGCTCAGACCAGGTGCTGCTCAATAACTTTAGGACCACAGTCCCTGAAACAAGAAGGTTGTACCTCCTACTTCATAACTAATTTATAATCTATTTCCAGACTGAACACAATACATGACAAACACTGAGTTCAGAGCGGTAGGCCAACTGTCAGCTTCATCTGAAATAATTTACACCAGTATACTCCTCCCTAATGGTCACTACGCCTCTGCAATTCCAGCATTAGTTCTTCTAGTCAATAAGATAGGTGTCAGTGTACTGTTTGGCCATTCCATGCAGTTTTACTTCTCTCCGACACCTTCTGTTCAGGTTGGAGCACTATATAGGCCTTGCCTCATGTTCGCTACTGAACCACACACATATACAGACATAAATTATCAATTTACATTCAATTTTCATTAAAAAGATATTGAATATATCAAGCTTACCACAATTCATGGAATAATACACAGTTACGTTGACTGGCAATGAATATAGCACAATTTCGATCTGCCGATGTCCCAGGCTTTTATTTAGAAAAATATGCACTGGCGCTCAACGCACTGGTTCTTTAGTAAGTTTATTTGAAAATGTGGTGCTAAACTGACGCTTCTAATTGCCTATATTGGCGGGTCTAACCAATCGAGCCATGTTTACACAGCTTTTCAAAAAAAGTACCTCTACTACTGTTTCCCCTAACAACAAAGAAGTAGTATTTATAGTCCGACTAATCGTGTTTAGCCTTACATTTACTTTCCGCCAATCAAATAGGAGGTAACATGTTGGCCTATTTCCCGTACAATGGTGGTGTCAAAATCTGCCACTGAGCGATTCTGATTTTGGGGTTGTCTGACACCCTCACTATTTCTTTTGGCTATAATTTGTTAATTCCTAGACTATTTGCGTAACGTTTAACATATTCTTTGTCAGCAAGTCCTAAGGAACCCAAATATACAAATTTAAAGGAGCTAAGTGGCTGCGTTCAAAATATGCATTTTCTTCTAGGATAGTCGTGCTGTTGCCACCTCCTCACTTCCAAACTTTATGGTGTCTGCTGTACTGTCATACTAATGTCAGGATTTCAGACATAAAACAGTAGAATGTCATATTTCCTAATAAGCGTTTTGTAAGTTTTTTTAAACCTAACTCTCGTATGGGTAGTGTTTTTTATCACTGTCGATTTGAAAAAAGCTAGTGCTTGTGGCCTTACACGCGTGATGGTAGTAATTGTATAGCGAGACGCGTGTTTAGTGTGGCATGCGTTCCGGCTTTCAGCCCTCCCTTCTCTCTATCCTAATTCCATCTGTCTTTCGTTTATGGTAACTTAGTGTATAAAATGACATGAATGGAATATTAAATATAGGTCAGCTTGCGTATCTCAAGGTTTTTCTTAGAAAGGCAGTACACGTTTTATTGAAGAAAGCGTGTAGTGATGCAGTAGGCTTTTACTATCAACGTGGAACGTTATAATTTGCAGACGAATTAGAAAACAAGGGGGATTTCGAGTACAGTCATTGTGACAGCACTGTTCTTTACCATTCTTCTTTCCTTTTATTGAAGTTATTTGTTAGGCTTTACATTTACTTTTTAATTTATATATGTGGATTAGAATTTCACACGACAAATTCTCCCCACTTGAAACAGACGTTATATGTCAGTCTATAATTCTATATACACATAGAGAAATTTATTATCTTTCCTGGGGCTTAGGGTGATTCTCATCACACGGATGGCGGCTTAAAAAATCCGCTCCCAGATTTGTTTTTCCACTTATATACTCTATGCTAAACTCATATGGTTGCATCAGTAATGACCAACGGAGTAATCTAGAATTTTCATGTCTAGCTTGCGCTAGAAACGACAAGGGTTTGTGATCCGTTTGCAACTTAAATGCCTTACCATACAGATAAATATTGAATTTCTTTATCGCCCATATTACTGCAAGACATTCCTTTTCGCTAGTTGAGTAATTGGTTTCAGCTTTATTCAACTTTCTGCTAGCATATGCCACTGGGCTTAATTCCCCATCCAATGCATCTGATTTCTGTAGCAGAGTCGCACCTAACCCAATATTACTGGCATCCGTCCTTACTATGAATTCTTGACTTAAGTCAGGTAATTTCAAAATAGGTTTACTTGTGAGCTTTTCCTTCAATTCTTGGTAAGCCATTTCACATTGGGGTGTCCATGTAATTCGATCTGGATTTCCCTTACGTGTCAAATCAGTTAACGGTGCACATATGGAATTAAAGTTTTTGATATACTTTTGGTAGAAACCACATAATGAGACAAAGGATCTCACGTCTTTCTTGGTTTGTGGTCTTCGGGCTTTCTTTAGTTTCTCTAAATTCTTTGGGTCAGGGGTCATGTTTCCCTGATAAACTGTGTGTCCCAAGAATTCTAATTCTTTACATCCAACACAACATTTGGTTGGTCGGGCTGTTAAATTCGCTTCCCTAAGTCGATTAAACAGCATGTTCAGAGAGTCAATGTGTTCCTCAAATGTTTCTGTTGCTATAAGGATATCATCCATGAAATTTGTGATACATGGATTATTCAGAGGGTCCAATAATTTTCTCATCATTCTAGAGAAGACACTAGGTGCATTCTTCAATCCAAATGGCAATCTATTAAACTCATAGTGTCCTTCTGAGGTACTAAAAGCTAGGTATGGTCTAACCTCAGGCTTTACTGGAATCTGATAGTATCCTTTACTCAGGTCCACTTTTGAGAAATATTTAGCTTTATTTAGCCTGGCAAACAACTGATTTGTATCCGGCAATGGATCCACCTGTCCTTCTGTAATAGCATTCAGTCTCCTGTAATCTATACAGAGTCTATGTTCTCCAGAGGGTTTCCTTAAAAGTACAACACTGGAACTATACGAAGATTCACTGTGTGAAATAATTCCTTCCTTCAACAAATAGTCTATCTCTTCCTTCAAAGCTTTCTCCTTAGCAAAAGGAATCGAATAGGGTTTCATACATACAGGTGTGGGGTCTATCAGTTTCATATCATATTCCAATAGGTTTGTATGCCCTGGTCGGTCTGTTAACACCTCTGTATGAGTATCTAGAACCTGTTGTACTCTCTTCTTTTGCTCTTTCGTTAAATGTGTACTGATTTTCACCTGTGCCGCTGTCTCACAGGGGTGTAATGGATATTCAAATGATGAAAGTGGTTCCTTTTTCATCTCCATTGCAATGGACAAGGTCAACAAGTGTGTCTCTTCCTGATGTTCTCTTTCCAAATATTTCTTCAGGAGATTCACATGATAGATTTTTTCTTTCCCCTTCTTATCTATCTTATAATTTGTTCTAGACACCTTCTCTAGAACTGTATATGGACCTTGCCATCCAATTTGTAACTTATTCTGACTACCGGGCAGAAGAAGCAGTACCTTCTCTCCCACAGCCAAATCTCTGTCTTTAGCTTTCCTGTTATAATAGGCAGCATGTTTCTTCCTGGCTTGTTTCAAATTTTCATTGGCAAGTTTCCAGCCAGTTTTTAAACGAGTGGTCAGCTCATTCACATATTGGTATGAGGATGTAATATTTTCCTCTGCCTTTTCATCAGTCCACGTTCTTAACAGAGCTTCGAGTGGACCTTTTATTGGCCTTCCAAATAATAATGTTGCCGGGGCCATTCCGGTTGAACTATGGGGTACCTCCCGATAAGCAAAGAGGGCGGCGTGAAGGTACTGATCCCATGTATCTGGTTTTTCGTGTGCCAACTTTCTCAGGATCGACATCAACGTGCCATTAAATCTTTCCACTTGGCCGTTCCCTTGTGGGTGGTACACACTACAATGGAAGTGTTTGGCCTGGAAGATCCTGAAAACTTCTTCTGTTAGTTTCCCCTTGAACTGAGAGCCATTATCAGTCAAGATTTGATTGGGAAAGCCTAACCTTGTGAAAATTGTGAGCAATGCCTCTGCCACATGTTTAGAATCAATCGATGACAGGGCTACCGCCTCTCCCCACATAGAACAAGTGTCCACCAGAGTCAGAATGTAGCTGTTCCTTCTCTTGGTTCGGGTGAGAGGTCCCACAAGATCCACGGCAACTCTCTCAAAGGGTGTTCCCACTATGGGCATTTCTCCCAGAGTTGCTGGTGCAGTCCAATGTTTAGGTGCTACTCGTTGGCACTCTGGACAGGATTTTACATATCGTTTGATATCTTCAGTTATCCCTGGCCAGAAATAGTGACAAGCTATACGCTGTCCTGTTGCGCTGATCCCCATATGACCACTGAAGGGAATCGCATGCCCTAGTTCCAACACTTTAGTCCTATATGAAGTGGGAAGGACCAGCTGTCCGTGACCATTGGATTCAGATCCAGCCTTCCTATAAATCAGTTTGTTCTTCATATAAAATTCTCCCTTGCCTGGAGGTGTATGAGATTTGGGCAACTTCTTGAAACACGGCTTGAGTGTTTTTGTCCTCCGCCTGTGCCTTCCTCATCTCATCTGGATGAGTATTTATTGGATTATCCTCCTCCTTTTTAGACTGTGATCTGGTCTGCACTGTTGCCAATATCACAGGTCTCTTGGGATTCCCCAAGAAGACATATCTACACCCCAATATCAGAGGGTAGATTGGCTCATTTATCACTGCTGCTTTTATGATTCCTTCCACATATCGCGTTTTCACCTTTATCCGGGCGACGGGAAGTGTCATGGTAGCTACATCCTTGGTTGCAGTTTGAATCTCCACTGTTTCTGTGGTGTATTGATCTGCCTGCACCAGGTGAGAACTCACAACGGAATCGTAATCTAAACCGGTATCATATAAACACCTTATAGTGACACCATTACAGATGACATCTTCACACACTGGGGGGTGGTATGGTTCCTGTAGTTCTGCAGGTTTGACCTTTTTTTCCTTTTTCCCAGATGTCATAGCAGCACAATGAGGAGGTTTCCTTCTACAATGGTCAGTGTCATGATTGTTCATCTTACATTTTTTACACCACCTTTTCCCTTGGTTGAAAGATTTTCTTTCATCATATTTCCTTTCATCGAATTGTGGGGTTTTATTTTTATTGTCATACCGTGGCCTATCAAATTGGTGCTTACCTTTGTTTTGATCTCTAGGATCAAATTTATTAAAGTTCTGTGGTGCCCTAAAATTTTCCACCTGTTTCTTTTTTTATTACCTGATACCTCTGCCTGAGCCGCTTGATACCTTTCTGCAACATTTAGCAACTCACCCAGCCTCTCTGCACCTTGTTCCATGAGAAACTTTCTCAGGTCTGGAGCCATGGACTCTCTTAATTGTTCTATAAGGACCATTTCCTTAAGATCTTGGGTTTTCCCCAGAGAAGTCCATTTCTCCAAGTATGTCTCTAACCGTGCAGAGAACTGGTGATAGGTTTCACCTGACAGTAGTTTAGCATTCCTAAATTTTTTCCTATAAAATTCTGCGTTCTTTTCATATCTTAACAAAAGAGCCTGCTTTAGCATGTCATAATTTTCTTGATCACCTCTGCTCATTTTGGCAAAAACTTCATAAGCTGCCCCACGAAGCCCTTGAGATAACTTTAAGCTCCACCTTTCTCTCTCTAACCCATATGTGGTAGCTAATAGTTCATATCTATTTAGATAGCTCTCAATATCATCGTCTTTCTCAACAAAATGATCTAAATGAAAATTCATAGCTGAGGTTGAGGCTCCCTGGCTAGCAGTGGCATCAGAGGTAAAGGGACTGGCACCATTTTCAGGAGCATGGCCTTGAAACTCAAACTCCCTTAGTCGTAACTCATGTTCCCTTTGTAATCTTTTATCTTCTGCTTCCCTTTCTGCAGCAATCTTCTTTCTTTCTGCAGCCTGTCTTTCTTTTCCTCGGCTTCCAATGCTTTAGCCTCTTTGTCAGCCTCAATCTGCAACCTCTTAGTCTCAGCCTCAGCCTCAAATTGTAACTTCTTAATTTCATTTTCAGCCTCTAACTTTCTTTCGGCCTCTTTTTCTAATCTTCTTTCTTCCCGTTCAATATATTTGTCACATTCAGCAGTGACATAAGCAATCATAATTTGCCCGTCCATTCCTAACTCTTTCGCAGTCTGTACAGCAGCAGATCGAAATTTGGCCAGGTCCGCCATTTTCTAACAGGTAAATTTATATAATGTCTAACTAAACAATACAATCTGATATTACTTATCCAAAGACACCACAGGCACTGAGAGCTCAACGTTATTTATTTTCACCCAAGGATACCTTTTTAATTTCTATTATTCCCTGAAGTGAATTACCCCCAATATTTTTAATAGGGAAAGATTCAAAATCCCGGGAGCGAGACCCCAATATATGTGGTAAAGTGGGATGATATAAATATTTATAGGGGACTTAGTGTACTGACTGAGATCAGCTGTGAAGGTATCTGTATCTAATAGGGGTAGTGTTTTACAGATAACCTTACTTGCTACCACATTTTTACCTCAGTCAGAATTATTCTGGAATATTGTGATGACTACGTTAAATGTCTAGGGTATGTATATGATGAAGTGTAAGTCACAACAACAACAGACAGATAAACAATTTAATTTATTCCACCACACTTGACAACACTGTGACACTCACACACATTTAACACTCTATAAGACTATCTTAAATGAGTCACTGGTAAAGTTTCAAATATTTATGTATTAATTACTTTCACTATTATATATATCCTGATTCAACTACAAAGTGAACCAGGAATCACAATCAATTGTAATCACAATTTATATATACATAATTTATAAATATGAACCTTGTAGGGACATATTTTATTAATATTATCCTATGTGTGTCAGTTGTGTAGTAGTACTATGAGGTAATACTGGTTTTGTTTTTCAAGCTATGTTGTTATTTGTCATCATGACTTCAAGTGTTTGTTTATCTGGGAAATAGTATGGGGGAAAAGTTCATAGTTCCTGTCAATTTAAACAAGGTATTGTCCCTCTTTTTTATTAAAATGTCAATTTTTGAGAAAACACACAATGTTGAGCTCCACTGGCCACAGAGGCTTAACTTTCGTGATGGCGGCAGGAAAAGACTCCTCTGCTCGATTGCTCCCCTGTGTTCTGGAGACACCTCACTAGTCGCTATCTGGACCCAGGAGTATGCTGTCAGCCTCCAGATTCAGCAAAGCTCAGACCAGGTGCTGCTCAATAACTTTAGGACCACAGTCCCTGAAACAAGAAGGTTGTACCTCCTACTTCATAACTAATTTATAATCTATTTCCAGACTGAACACAATACATGACAAACACTGAGTTCAGAGCGGTAGGCCAACTGTCAGCTTCATCTGAAATAATTTACACCAGTATACTCCTCCCTAATGGTCACTACGCCTCTGCAATTCCAGCATTAGTTCTTCTAGTCAATAAGATAGGTGTCAGTGTACTGTTTGGCCATTCCATGCAGTTTTACTTTTCTCCGACACCTTCTGTTCAGGTTGGAGCACTATATAGGCCTTGCCTCATGTTCGCTACTGAACCACACACATATACAGACATAAATTATCAATTTACATTCAATTTTCTTTAAAAAGATATTGAATATATCAAGCTTACCACAATTCATGGAATAATACACAGTTACGTTGACTGGCAATGAATATAGCACAATTTCGATCTGCCGATGTCCCAGGCTTTTATTTAGAAAAATATGCACTGGCGCTCAACGCACTGGTTCTTTAGTAAGTTTATTTGAAAATGTGGTGCTAAACTGACGCTTCTAATTGCCTATATTGGCGGGTCTAACCAATCGAGCCATGTTTACACAGCTTTTCAAAAAAAGTACCTCTACTACTGTTTCCCCTAACAACAAAGAAGTAGTATTTATAGTCCGACTAATCGTGTTTAGCCTTACATTTACTTTCCGCCAATCAAATAGGAGGTAACATGTTGGCCTATTTCCCGTACAATGGTGGTGTCAAAATCTGCCACTGAGCGATTCTGATTTTGGGGTTGTCTGACACCCTCACTATTTCTTTTGGCTATAATTTGTTAATTCCTAGACTATTTGCGTAACGTTTAACATATTCTTTGTCAGCAAGTCCTAAGGAACCCAAATATACAAATTTAAAGGAGCTAAGTGGCTGCGTTCAAAATATGCATTTTCTTCTAGGATAGTCGTGCTGTTGCCACCTCCTCACTTCCAAACTTTATGGTGTCTGGTGTACTGTCATGTTTTCAGACATAAAACAGTATAATGTCATATTTCCTAATAAGAATTTTGTAAGTTTTTAAAACCTAACTCTCGTATGGGTAGTGTTTTTTATCACTGTCGATTAGAAAAAAGCTAGTGCTTGTGGCCTTACACGCGTGATGGTAGTAATTGTATAGCGAGACGCGTGTTAGTCTGGCATGCGTTCCGGCTTTCAGCCCTCCCTTCTCTCTATCCTAATTCCATATGTCTTTCGTTTATGGTAACTTAGAGTATAAAATGACATGAATGGAATATTAAATATAGGTCAGCTTGCGTATCTCAAGGTTTTTCTTAGAAAGGCAGTACACGTTTTATTGAGTTGTGGAAACGCGTGTATGCTGCAGTAGGCTTTTACTATCAACGTGGAACGTTATACTTTGCAGACGAATTAGAAAACAAGGGGGATTTCGAGTACAGTCATTGTGACAGCACTGTTCTTTACCATTCTTCTTTCCTTTTATTGAAGTTATTTGTTAGGCTTTACATTTACTTTTTAATTTATATATGTGGATTAGAATTTCACACGACAGTGACATGGTCAGGCGCTGTTGCTTTTCCTATTTTCATGTTCTTAATCGCATCATGTAACTTCTTTCTCAGTTATTGGTGGCCCTTCCTAACAACTTCTGTTCATAGAATTTAGCCGGTTTCCCCCATAAACGTCACCTATTCAATAAACTCATATTTGAACTGTTCTCGTTGTCCGTTAGGACTATGTCATACTTCCAGTTCAGACATCTAGTATTGAAGTGTGCCTGCTGGTTCCTTAACTTTTTTCTGGAAGTTTTGTAATCATTAAAATACTAATTTTCATATATATTGCATTACATAACAACTCAGATTTCTTTTGCAATGCCGCAAAAGCTGGAGTTCCGGACTTCACATGTGTGCACGCTGTTCAAAAAAGTAACCTATCCGTTGACTTTTCTCGATCTCTCAGACTGCTCCATCTATCCAAACGCACGCCTTTTAAATTCATTACCTTTCGGTTCATTACTTTGACAATTACATGCACAGGATGATAACTTTCTTACCCCATTTTTGAGAGCAGTCGACTAGATTGGACTCTGAGAGGCTGACCAACTTGCCAGTGGCCTTGAAATGTTGACCTTCGAGTGATCCTGTTGTGGAGAAGGCCCAGCATGAACCGCACTGACCCTGATCCTTGACAGGGGTGACATAACCCTTTGTGCGCCAGTCTACGGTGTCTGCAAGGATACCTTTGTATAGTCCACTCTGGAAGACTCCAGGGTTCGGTTTCTTGTTTATCTTCAGACCGTTCATCAGTCTACTAAACTCTTGTGTAGTCTAGAAACAGAGAGACAGACACAGTCGTAGGCTGATTTCTGTGATACAGTGTGACATGTCAAATTATTTCCAAAAGTTTTGTACGATGGTCGTGTACTTTTTTTTTCTTTTAATTGGAGGTTTTGATTCGTTTTGGCGATACTCGCTGTGTTCAACATAGACACGAGGCCCATCGGTTATATTAGGGTACATAACTCCCAGGGTCTCTCTGAGGAGACTGAGAAAGAATGAAGCTACTGCTTCTACAGACACGTCGTAAGAGGCTACTAATATGAGATTGTGCATGAGGTTGTGCAATGAGGCTAACAACCGCGTCAGGTAACAAAAACTACTACCGAAACCACCACAATAAGAGCTCGATTTGTTATGATAGCTTCATGCTGTAGAACCGCGGTAGCACAGTAGTTAGTGCACTGGCTTCCTAGCTCAGTGGTCTATGGTTCGATCATCAGTTGAAGTGGTGATTTTTTTTTTAGGCCGCGAACGGCTCCTGGGTCGACCCAGCCCCAATTGGGTACCAGAGCAACTCTAGGAAGGTTAAGGCGACCAGCGTGATGCTGACCACATCACCCCTAGAGTGCCGATGGTCAAGAAAATATGGGCCTAACACTATACAGTATTCCCTATATGCCTCAATGAGCGTGTAAACGTTATCCTTTACCTTTACCTTCATGCTGTGGGACCAGTAATTTTGGTGGCTCCATGTACGGAACAAAAATAAGAAATGAATGAATGAATGTCTTGTAGATTTCGATAACTGCATTTCTCCATTTTGAAGGATCACCGAGTTAGGTCTCTTTTTACTTTCTTCTCATGCCAGGCTCAGTGAGACATTACGTTGCCTGTTCTCTCTGTTTACTTTAAATTCTCAATTTGTTAGATCCGTCTTTCCTTCTTTCTATCTTTCTTTAAATCTTTAAATCTTTCTTTCTTTCTTTCTAAGTTTAACAGTTTATTATCTAGGTCTCCCACGCATCAATCAATATAAGCTTTATTTAATAGTACATTTATATATTTTTCCGCACAGCTATCACTAATCTTTTAATAAGAATATTTTGTATTCATTTCCCTTTAGCTCCCCGGGGAGCATAGGCCTCTAACAAACGGATACGAATTCCTCTTTCATGTGTCATCAGCTCAAGTACTTTCCGTGTCTCCCTCAGAATTTTCATTTCTGTCTCCAATTTTCATCTCCATCTATTTTCCTGCCTACCACTGTTTCTCTTGTCCTGGACATTCAAGAACAAGTACTACCTTTTAAATTTCCCACTTATTAGAACTGTATTGCTGGTAATGGTTCTTTTCTTTCTTTCTGTGGAAACATTTTTTTTCCAACTCTCGCACGTGAAATAATGTAAGCGCTCTTTAAAAATATAAATTTTGTTACGTACAGCGATCATTAATATTTTGATAAGGATACTTTTAATAATGGGAACAGCTTACCCTAATTACCCCGTATCATGCTATTAGGCGATGCCGATAATCTTTCGCAAATGTCTATCTTTTGCACATTTGGTTACTTCATGTACTAGATACCCCGTGTCGTTCCCTGGAGTCTCTGAGAAAACAAAAAAGAATATGTCTACTGTTCTCTCATCCTGAAAAGAACGTTGGTTGCGTTGTCTCCGTTTACAGCAAAGCTGCGATATTTGCGCCTTTCTGCCGACACATCCGACTTCAGCACAGCATTTTTGGGACCGGGATAACCTTCCCTCTTCGATCCCTTCTCACTCAGCCAGACTGCAGTGATGCAGCCTGTTTCCAGGACTACCACTTGAAGGTGGAGTAGGGTCTTGGTCAGCTCTGGTTCGCTGACCCTGACGCAAGCAGTCAAGCTATGGGTCGCTAACTGCATTCCTCACTGTTGACGCCTTAGGTCCCTTATATCTATTTGATACACACGAAGCAAGTGTCAAAACAAAGAGCAGTAACTGTTATTTGATTATTAACTATATATATATATATATATATATTTATATATATATATATATATATATATATATATTATATATATATATATATTATATATATATATATATATATATATATATATATATATATATATATATATATATATATATATATATATATATATATATATATATATATATATATATATATATATATATATATATTAACTCTAGAAACAAAACAGAATCTATAATGACCGACAAACTGATGTTACAAGATAAACCAACTGTAGCCGTGTACATCGTTGTTTCGTTGGAAACAGGCTATTTTCTAACCAAAGAAAAATAAAACCCAGATTAGCATATAAATTTCTACTTTCCTAGAAACAGATTATAAAGTAATTCAGTGGCATAAATTTTAATTAGGCTAAGAGTCGCGTTACGTGTCAAAAAATTAGTCACGTGATTTTTTTACCCAATTAGGGAGCTCAGAAGTTTTTCCCCAGCGAAAACGGACGCCATAATTGAGCAGTCTTGATTTGAACCGCGATGTAGAAAGATGTGTTCTTTCGATTCAATAATTCTTTGTTCGAGAACTCAACAAAAGGCACAAAAGTGTATTCAGTATTATATTCTGGATCATCATGTGGTTATATGATTATTTTGATTCAGATCTTGTGTAAGTATGAACCAATTTTCATGCTTTTGATTTGCCAAGGTATTTGGTTAGACCATGTCTCTGAACGACGACATGCACTTAGATTGAAGAAAAGTAGAAACATGATATATCTCCCTACGAACCAAGGAAAATATGGAGAGATATATAAAGCAAAAAGAAACCCAGTAGCATAAGAAGTGCTAACCCCTGGTACAGGATCACAGAAGGAAAATATATAGGAGATAAATATGAACTTTGAATCAGCAATAACACATTGCCTGATTATGAATATAAATGCCACCGGCATGTATGTCTGCACAAACTGATGAACTGCCTTTTGTATATAGATTTTGAATTGACTTGTTGCATTGTTGAAAGCAAACAAATAAACCTTTGACAATTGCCAGCTGTTGATGATTTTAATACAGTTGACTATTGTAAGGAATATGTTACATTTCTACCCAACTTACAAGACTCTTAACAAATAAACCAACACCAGCAATTGAGAGGACTTTAAATAAAATCAATACGAACCTGGTCCACTATACCTAAGTGAGCTAAGGAACACCTCTGGCGAATGGCCAGTTAAACAAACTCACTCGAAAAACATAGAACACAATCTAGTGCCGTGCCGGTACTAATAAGAAACCTACACCCCGGCCACATATAACCCCTATTTGGTACCGTGCCCAGTTCTACAAATAAATAGGAAACACTGGGACGGTAACACAACAATTTCTGCCTTCTATGAGATTATGTTGTTGGACAGGCCGGATCTTAGACTGACCTGAAATGTTATTGTCACATGGCATAGTGCACTGTGAATAATAGTTGAACAAGGTCTAGAATGGAATTAACATTTTTCCTTTGGGTTTGTGGACAATGAAAAAGATGTTTAACAGGGTTGACAGAGAATAATGTTGAAAATTTCTGAGGCATAATAGAGTTCCCTGAAGATAATTGACTTAATCAAAAAAAAAAAAAAAAAACTTAGGAAGACAAAACATAGCTTTTCGTGGTAGAAAACTTACAGAACCATTTAGAATAAGATTTGAGGTGTGATAGGGATGTCTTTTGTCATCATTTCTCTTCTTACTGGCTATAGACCTCACCCAACAGAAATGAAGTGCACTGGAATCTGACTAAACGGCTTAGTGATCTAGATTTTGCCGACGACTTGGCTCTTCTGTCATAAAACCGTAATCGGATGCAAGACAAAATGAAAATACTCAGTAAGATGTGACAGCAAGTGGGTCTGAAAATATACAGAGAGAAAGCAGATTTTGTGAATAAAGGTACGAAATTATAACAAGATTGAGCAATACTGAGAATAAAGGCAGAAAATTATAACAAGATTGAACGACACTGAGAATAAAGGCAGGAAATTATAACAAGACTGAGAGATACTGGGAATGAAGGCAGGAAATTATAACAAGTTTTAGCTTGAAGAAACACACCTACTAGATATAGATTCATACACCTATCAAGGCAGCAATATAGGCACTGTTGGAAGGACAGACAATCACATCATAATAAGAATACGGAAGGCACGCGGAGCCTTCATTGCATTGGGAAATATATGGAGATCAAGATAAATCAAGTCCAACACACAAATAAGAATCTTCAACTCTGACGTCAAGTCAGTCCTATTGTATAGCTCTGAAACATGGAGAACAACAAAAACAACAATCAAACAGCTACAGAGTTTCATAAATGGATGCTTGCGTAGAATAGAAGGATTGAAATCGTGCGACAAGGTCATCATTGTGGAACTGGTGACAAGAACCAGACGCGTGCTAGTGGACCTAGTGATGAGAAGAATACGATGGAGATACATAGGACACATAATGAGGAATCCTGTTGATAGTATTACAATGCAATCCTTGTTCAGGCATCCCCATGGTAAGAGAAGTGATATATCAAACACACACACACACAGGGAGAAGAGAACTGGAGATGGAAATGAAAATGACGAGGAAGACATAGAAAGCACTTTAGCTGATGACACGTGACAGGAGGACATGGTAGGGGAGCTAACAGATATTGATTGATTAAAGAGGAGCATTCTATAAGATTAAAAGTGTTTTATGCAACAACTGTGTCAATGGAGGTAAGAAAGAGAGTCCTCCATTGTTATATAGATAGAACCAATATTGCCATACTGTCACGGATTGCCTCCCCTGCTTTGCAGTAGTGGTCCACCAGGGGCAAAACGCAAGCTTATCTAAAATGGGTCGTCAAAGGTGTCTATCTTCGCACAAGATTACTCTTGGCAGAGTTGTATATAGAAGGGTAAAGACGCTTCTATCTCAGTGGAGTTTTCATAAGATATTTCCGAAGTCAAGAACAATGCGGCATTGGCTGAACAATTGTTAACTTATTATCGATCCGCCGCCTTTTATGAAGATTTAAGCAATGGTTAGATCCGTCATAGCCCGTAAAAGCCCCCAGCTGGTGTAAATCCAGCGAAATCACCTTTTACAAGAAGTAGCTCTATTGATGTAAATATATCTCTAAATGTATACATATATATTAGAAGAGTCTTGCTCATACGTTGCTTTCACACATATAATAACTGAATCAACTAAGATTATTATGTTTTAAAATAACATGTAAAACATTAAATAATCAATTAGTTTTAACAGGTTAAAATAAATAGAATGATGGTGAATTTTAGACGAAAATAAAATTTCTCGTCCTCGAGATTTGGTTTGAGGATTAAAATTTAAAATTAATATTTAATTTTAATGTCCGTTTGCTGGTGCCTGTTAGTTAGCACTTAGCTTGTATGAGCGAGTCCTGCAGCCTTGGTTTTTGTCGATTCTTTTGTATTGATGATACTTCACAGTCTGGTAGCTTCGTTCCTCAAACGGTCTGATAGCTTAGTACCACGATCTTTTAGACAAAATAAAAACAAATGCCTCTGCTAAGTACATTTATGGGCCGCAAATTAACAGGCGCATTGTTTCGCTGTCCACACACAAGTGTTATTCTCTCGGAATAATTATTCTTGAGTATACACAGCGTAACTTAAGGGAAGATGATTAGAAATCACCCATATTCTTCTGGGTATTAAACTGGGAAAATATGTGCTTGGACAGCGCGAACAATGATTTGCATGAATTACAAGTTACAGGGTACATATATCTCACAATACGACTAGCAAGAAGCGATCACTAGCGCTTGCTGTAGTGGTTTATGAATATACTAGTTTCATATGTTGAGGTTGCCAGCTTCATATATATATATATAACCACTTAGCAAGGAAAACATGTCAAATTTACATTTGTAAAATAAATGTTTACACTTACCCCAAAGTAACTTTTGGGAACACAATCTCCTCGCACAGTTTAGAATGGACACAGCACTTTATTAGATGCTTCGAATCACTTGGTCTGGGAAATTACAGTAATCCTCTTATGGCGGCTGTTCTGCGAATAACTTGGTCTGGGAAATGATAGTAGTCCTCTTATGAGGGGTGTTCTGCGAATCACTTGGCCTGGGAAACTTTAGTAATCCTCATATGACGGGTGATCTGATTCCTTAGGTATCCAGACTTCGTATTTAACATACGGGTTTACTTTTAAGTTTTAAAGATGCCCAAATACTTTTGTTCGGGTCCTTTAAAAGTTTCTAGTCTTTGTATTTAAAAATGCGGGTTTACTTGCAAGTTTAAAGTTGCACAAATACTTCCGATGTGTCACTTATAATATAGGAATTCTTAGTCCGATCCTTCTCTCTCTGGCTTCTGGAAGTTGCTAGTTTGACCTTGCGATACAGTCTGATTTGTGACTCCGATTTCGCTTTATAATATCTCTCATTCTTAGTTCGAATCCCAGGTTGTTCTTCGTGGGATTTTCCGATGAGAACCATTGTCTATTTCGGCTTCTCAAATCAATTCAATCGAAAGCTCTGAACTATATGGGTAGGGGTGTTTAATTTTAATTCTTTCCCGCGTGTTTTAAAATATTACATTTTAAAATTCCATCGCGTGACCTCTTTCTAATGCTGTAATACTTCCACCAACTCACAAACAAATCTGTGAACTTATTTGATGTCCAGATGCTCCCTTCCAATATTGTCTCACCCAGACAGATTATCGGCAATATTGATACCGTGAGGGCTCAGATGAAATGATTATCTAATTATCACCAGTGTTCCCCTATCCCTCAGGCGGCTTTCTTAGATAGCAATCTGGCTTTCTGTGCGTGTTCGTGCGATACCACGTTGCACAAACAATTGACGTCTCTTTCAAAGGTGGCCAGACAGACTTACGTGATAATCATATTACCGCTGACCTAGTCTAATTACCCTGGTATTGTTACAATTCACCTTGTGAAACGTAAACAAGTCTAGGTGCGGCTTCAGAGACACAAAATGAATGTAAGGGCAGTAAATATGCCAAATAATAGGACGATGAGGGAGAAAAATGAAGAAAATGAAGTGATACTGCCGGAGTGAAAGAGAGAGAGAGAGAGAGAGAGAGAGAGAGGGGGGGGGGGCACAAAAGTATATGAACAAACCCGTTTAGTCACACATACGGAACTGAGTCATGGACATTTATTAAACAAGTCGGACAAGCAGTCGAGGCCACAGAGATGGGGTTTTATACAAGAATGTTAAGAACACTATGGGCAGATAAACAAGCTTAATAAGGATGTCCCGAAAGAAGCCAGTGCGCAAGGCAAAATTTATTCCTATTCAAAATTGTTGTCAGGTAAGATTGTACAATTTGTCCACAATCTCCACATTGTCGCTTTGACCTGGCATCTTTAATTCGCTTTTTTAATATTCATCACACATTAATTTTGCCATTCCTTTTTAAATGGACATATCATCTAGAACTGCTTGTAAATTATATTATTTGATTATGACTTTCTCTGTTTTAGCGCATATGTTTCATTTACTGGTGTGCCGTATAGTCAAGAAAATATGGGCTTAACACTATATTCCCAATATGCCTCAATGAGCGTGTAACAGGATCCTTTACCTACTCTTATATCTAACTTTGAAATATCTGCGTGATTAAATATCAAAATAGAAACATAAAATAGTAAGAAGGCTTCATCAAATTTAAACATAAGCTAACTTAAATTTTTTTCTAAACCTACGATGATTGATAACACTACGCTGTTAATTAAGATATTAAGCTAACTTAAATTTTTTCTAAACCTACGATGATTGATAACACTACGCTGTTAATTAAGATATTCCATCGGTCTTTTTTTTTTTCAAAGAAGAAACTATTACCTTTAATTGGCTTCCAAATGTTTGTAGACTGCAGCTTCTCCCTAACAAGTGAAGTCTAGTGAAGCAAAAAGCTGCCTTTTATGGTGTTTTTTTTTTTTAAATTGGTCACATTGGACTCCTGATTTTCACGCGAAGATAACATCAAACTCATCTTTATTATATTCAATATCTATCATTGGCCTACTTCAAGTTGACGTAAATTCTGTCAACTTTAGACCCACGGGATTTTTTTTTAAGCACCGTCATTTGCACACATGATTTGATAATATCTGGCCTTTGTTGTGTTTTTATTCTGTAATCTTTGCTGTCAGTATAAGTAAGTAGGTTCACAAGTCAACAAACGTGGCTCTGTGCGTGTTTGTCTCTTTGTGTGTGTACTGAAACAAGAGAAATTCGCATACACTCTCTCCCTATCACTTCACTCACTAACCCTCTCTACTTTGATCAGTAAGCAGCCAAATTCATTCTTTATTTTCTTATGTGAAGGAGGTGTACTAGCAAATAGCTTTTCTTTTTCTCGCAGTCTCTCACTCTATATATCTCTCTCTGTCTCGTTCTCTCTCTTCGTTTGTATGTACTTGAATTTTGATTCAAGTACAAAAATGTACATCACTATACCATGTACTTAACTGAAAAAGGTAAAGGTAGTCCCATAGCAGATACAGCCGTAGGGGAGTGAAGTGTTAGAGACATCACCATTCTAGGTTCAGCTTCAAGAGGTGGAGTGACCAGTTCCCTTCCTCGCTGCCTTTGCCTTCCTTAACTCAAAGTCAGGTACCCATTTTTACAGCTGGATAGGCTTAGGATGTGACGCGATCTCGTTTTGAATCATATCCTTTTGCTTCGAGACGCAAGCGCTTTAACCACCTGCCACTCCAACTCCTGTAGCCTACATCGCTACAGGCAACCACCTTGAAACTTTGCACACCGAGCAATGGGCACTAAATTTCCATCTCCCGACCACGAAGTACTCAATTCCCACTTGAATCCATAGATAATGAACTGCTTCAACCGTTCGGAACTTGTACTTAAAACACAAGGCTGATAACTCCTGTGTGTGAACCCGAAAAGCCATAGGGATCGTCCACATATGACGTTACGCAATTTTTGCCCTTTTTAACCCCCCCCCCCCCCCCCCCCCCCCCCCCCCCCCCCCCCCTCCCCCCCCCCCCCCCCCCACACCCCCCCCCCCCCCCCCCCCCCCCCCGTGACATTTTGTCACAAAAACCAAGACATCCCTAATATGACTCCACAAATCTCTTACCCCCCCCCCCCCCCTTTTTTTTTTTGGTACTGCTGAAAAGCAACGACGTAATCGAATGTAAATTAGTTAGCTAGTCATCATCGCCTTTCAAGTATCTAAGGAGCATATACTTTATGACAAGTCTTCCTGTCCTGTGTCAAGTCTTCCTGTCCTGTGTCAAGTCTTCCTGTCCTGTGCCATCACCTCAATCTCTTTCCAAATCTTTATCCCTTTCATGTCTGTCTCCAGTTCTCTTCTCCATGTGTTAATCCCAAATAATGTAGCAGAGAGGTTACATCACAAGTGTTTAATGTAGCAGAGAGGTTACATCACAAGTGTTTAATGTAGCAGAGAGGTTACACCACAAGTGTTTAATGTAGCAGAGAGGTTACATCACAAATGTTTAATGTAGCAGAGAGGTTACATCACAAATTTTTAATGTAGCAGAGAGGTTACATCACAAGTGTTTAATGTTAAATGTAGCAGAGAGGTTACATCACAAGTGTTTAATGTAGCAGAGAGGTTACATTACAAGTGTTTAATGTAGCAGAGAGGTTACATCACAAGTGTTTAATGTTAAATGTAGCAGAGAGGTTACATCACAAGTGTTTAATGTTAAATGTAGCAGAGAGGTTACATCACAAGTGTTTAATGTAGCAGAGAGGTTACATCACAAGTGTTTAATGTAGCAGAGAGGTTACATCACAAGTGTTTAATGTAGCAGAGAGGTTACATCACAAGTGTTTAATGTTAAATGTAGCAGAGAGGTTACATCACAAATGTTTAATGTTAAATGTAGTGTTACGGTATATGATATTAACGCCGTCTGCTAAAGGTTACACTGACAAACAACATTTTTCTTTCTTATATAAGAATAAGTGTTCTTAGGTCAGTTTCTTGCGCTGATTTCAAATTTGAAATCCGTTTATCTCTATCACATCGGGTTCTTAAGATATATGTGAATAAATATATATTTTGGGAAACCGTTATTTGCTCCGTTTCATTTTTAATATATAACTTATTAAAAATTAATAAAATGCTAAATAATTTTACTTTTTATACTGCTAAAAGATGCATGACATATGTTACGCTATTTTTCAAATAGTTACTGTATTTTGAAATAATTCTGAGCGAAATATGGCTTCTAGAAGTTGTAGAAATTCGGCTGATCTGTTCTGTTACGTGTGCGGATATTTTACCGATCGTGTTCACCAGACAAACTTTACACCATTACTAAAGAAAGCAAATGAACTTTATTTCGATTCGAAAGTTGATGATACAAATAAATCTTGGAAGCCAAATGCAGTTTATTCGACTTGTGCAAATACATTGGCAGGTTGGTTACGAAAATCGCCGAAGCATAAGTCGATGCCTTTTGGAGTGCCAGTAATATGGCGTGAACAGACAAATCACGCTACTGATTGTTACTTCTGCTTGACACATATCCATGGTTTCACTTTTAAAACTAGAAAGTCTGTGGTTTATCCAAATATTGAATCGGTTTCGAAACCAGTGCCCCATGATCCAATCACGTGTCCGATCCCAGTTCCACCAGAACAATATCCGTTGGACGTGAATAAACCATCAGAAAGTGATAGTTTACCTGCTTTAGAAACTAATTCTGACTCGGATTATATACCGGTGAATGATGGTGTTCACTGAATTAACCATTCAGAACTTTCAGATCTAATACGTGATCTCGCTCTTACCAAAGGACAAGCGGAATTACTCGGTTCGCGACTCAAAGAATGGAATCTTTTAGCGCCCAATACTCCGATATCTAAATTTCGTCATAGACACAGAGAACTTGTTCAATACTTTGAGATGGATGATGACATTTGCTATTGCAAAGATGTAAACGGTCTAATGGTGCACCTCGGTCATGAGCACATAGTCAACGAATGGCGACTTTTCATCGACTCTTCCAAGACTAGTCTAAAAGCCATGTTATTGAATAACGGAAATTTATTTTCATCATTTCCAGTAGCCTACTCTGTTCATATGAAAGAAACTTATGACAATATGGCTATACTTTTGGCAAAAATAAAGTACAGTGACTACCAATGGCGGATTTGTGGAGACCTAAAGGTCATTGCAATTCTCACGGGCATGCAGACTGGGTATACTAAATTTTGTTGCTTCCTATGTGAATGGGACAGCCACAACCGACAGGAACATTATGCAAGAAAGGTGTGGCCTATCAGGGATCATATGCAGCTCGGGCATAAAAATGTAATACACGAGCCATTAGTTAACAAAGACAGCATCATTTTACCACCGTTACATATAAAGTTGGGGCTCATGAAGAATTTCATAAAAGCGTTAGATAAAACGAGCAAAGCTTTCACTTATCTTCGAGAAAAGTTTCCGCAAGTTAGCGATGCAAAGATAAAGGAAGGTATCTTTGTAGGACCTCAGATTAGGAAAGTTTTTGCAGACAAACAATTCGAGAACTTGTTACATGGTAGTGAACTTCGCGCATGGATGGTATTCAAATTGATCGTCGATAACTTTCTGGGAAATCACAAATCTGTCGACTATGTGCATATTGGTAAGCAGTGCATAGATGCATACAGAATTATGGGCTGTAACACGTCCCTCAAAATCCATTTGCTCGATTCGCAACTTGACTTTTTTCCTGACAACCTTGGCGAAGTCAGCGATGAACATGGATAACGATTCCATCAAGATATCGCCGTAATGGAGTCACGTTATCAAAGACGGTGGAGTGTGACCATGCTTGCCGATTATTGTTGAATGCTTCATCGCCATGTACCACATGCCATTCACCGACGAAAGTCGACTGCAAAGAATATCAAGCCTACATAACTGTTATACTTCTTGTACGAATGATGTTGTAATATTGTATGCGTTGTTAAAAAACTTCAACTGCGTATTTCTAGAGATCCCGACCTGATAGAGAAAAACGGTTTGCAGACTTAAAAACAGCTCATTAAAATTGACCAGAAAAACATAGAAATGTTAGAGAAAGAAAAAAAAAATTTTTTTTTGTTAGTCAGTGTTATCAGACGTGCAATTGTAAAGGTTAAGGCATTTAATATATTGCGATAGATGTTTCAATTATTGAACGCTCCATACACGATCGATTATGACGTGTACAGCGTTGTTTGGGTCACAGTCGGTAACTAAGAAACGCTACCCTTTGTTACTTGACCGCCAAGCTGAATAGCTGCGTTTTTCTAACCTTCCAATTCAATGGCATGATATAGCCATTTTTATGTGCATTTTTGATGGACCAGGGTCAGTCCTAGAACTCTATATGAGAGGGAAATTTATGGAGGTTAGTATTTAACTAGAATTCTCAGAAGGAGAAGAATAATCGTCAAATTCATATGAAATATTCAGACTCGCAGTCTCACTGTCGGTAGGTAGCCATGTCTAGCTGCGCGTGCATATAGCTGTGATGTTCTGACGACAATACTGCATTGTATCCTTAAACGGACATTGACACATAACCAGCAGTCTACGTTATTGATTAATTTATGCATGACTTATATGGACTTATGCTCTACTCCTATTTGAAATGATCATCCTGTGTGTACAACTGTGAATTAAATGTATGGACTCAATGAAATGACTTATCAAATCAATCGTATTCCAAGGTTCAAGTATTGTTCGGAATCTTCCACCCCCGCATTCGCTTAATCTTCCATCGAAGGCACGATGCACTATCACTGAATAAAAAAAACTAACATATCAAAGAAAAAACAATGGCCATAAATTTATAATTGTTTTATTCATATCACATGGAACATTGTTCAGAGCAAAGAACCTTGCAACATGTAGCAAAGAGGTTACATCACAAGTGTTTAATGTTAAATGTAGCAGAGAGGTTACATCACAAGTGTTTAATGTAGCAGAGAGGTTACATCACAAGTGTTTAATGTAGCAGAGAGGTTACATCACAAGTGTTTAATGTAGCAAAGAGGTTACATCACAAGTGTTTAATGTAGCAGAGAGGTTTACATCACAAGTGTTTAATGTAGCAGAGAGGTTACAGGCATCATGACGTGAATGGGAACTCCTTTTTGATTGTCAAGAAGGTTGTTGTTGTTGATTAACTAGTGCTGCTGAGCTTGTCGCTTTTTCCCAGTCAGTGCAAAATTGAATAATTTGCACGTGTTTGGTAGTTGCTGAGTGGTGCTGTGTAGTGTGTTTGTGATTGCTGGGGAACCCAGCAATAGCTTTCTTCTTTCTGTGAAGAGTTCTGGGCAGGTCAGCAGTACATGCTGAACTATCTCAGATGGATGGGTTCAGTTGCGGCAATTATGCTCATGTGTGTGTCAAGAAGGTAAAATGGTTTAAAACAAGGATTTCATAATCACTGAATGATCTGAAAGTAACTGAGACTGAAAGAAAAACCAACATACATTATTTGATTAACACATTTGTTGATAGGTTTGTAATAAGAATATTTATTACTTTAAAAAAATGCAAGCATAATATACATATAACATTCCAAGCCCAACAAGCCCAAGCAAAAATATTGTTTGAGCAAGAATCATATTTTATATGGCTACAAGAAAGAAAAACAAAATGAACCCTTGTTAACCACAAAATACAACACATTTTTTTTGTGCACTCAAAATTGCTGCTTCCACCTCTTGAATGCACTTTGGCAAACGGTCAAAACATATATTACGTAAGAATTTTTGTAGATACTGTAAATTTATCACATGATTGTAAGCTGGAATTCTCATAAGCAGTAAATCAGTTAAACAATTTAAAACAACAAACAATGCTATGATTAATTCCAGAGATGGCTGTACGTCTGCAGAAGACCAGGTTGTTAGAACCAGTAATGTCACCAAGAGCTGACGCTCGGTGACAGTGGATCAAAGTCTAGTCAAGCCAAGAACCAGTAGTAAGAGAGTCAAGTAACAAAGTCAAGTTAACAACCAGTAGTAACAAAGTCAAGTCAAGTTAACAACCAGTAGTAACAAAGTCAAGTCAAACCAGTAGTAACAAAGTCAAGTCAAGTTAACAACCAGTAGTAACAAAGTCAAGTCAAGTTAACAACCAGTAGTAACAAAGTCAAGGCAAGTTAACAACCAGTAGTAACAAAGTCAAGTCAAGTTAACAACCAGTAGTAACAAAGTCAAGTCAAGTTAACAACCAGTAGTAACAAAGTCAAGTCAACCACCAGTAGTAACAAAGTCAAGTCAAGTTAACAACCAGTAGTAGTCAAGTCAAGTTAACAACCAGTAGTAACAAAGTCAAGTCAAGTTAACAACCAGTAGTAACAAAGTCAAGTCAAGTTAAGTTAACAACCAGTAGTAACAAAGTCAAGTCAAGTTAACCACCAGTAGTAACAAAGTCAAGTCAAGTTAACAACCAGTAGTAACAAAGTCAAGTCAAGTTAACAACCAGTAGTAACAAAGTCAAGTCAAGTTAACAACCAGTAGTAACAAAGTCAAGTCAAGTTAACAACCAGTAGTAACAAAGTCAATCCATCACTACCTTGAAGAAAGCTTGCATCAACGATCCCATCTTCTAGTAGCTGTGGTTTCTGTACCTATTTATTTTACATGATGAAGTTGCCAGTCTCTTGCACAACCTCATATTAGTCATCTCTTATGATGTGTCTATGGAGATATAGTCCTATTTTTTTTTTAATTCCCAAAAGACAACTGGGAATTACACAGGTTTGTAATTCAACTGGTGTGAGTTTAATCCTCACTAGATACAAGCTTTTTCTTTCACTGTTTGAATCTTAAGAGCCTGAAATTGGGTAGCAAAGAACTACCAATATCCTATTGTGTCATAAAAATCAATAGTATGGCTATACAAACTAGCAACATCATCATGTTAAAAAAGGAAATCACCACTGCAATATAACAAGAAGTTCTCCTGCGCAGGTTCTCTGCATGGTGCCAACTGCTGGGGTGGTTTATGCTGCTTACAGCAAAGGGTGGAATGAAGAAAGAATACATAATTTTTTTCCATGCTTTTTATATCAACATTCACAGTACACAGTTAGTTATATGTTTTCTTTCTTTCCTTCCCTTTTAATGTTTATTAGTGCCATTCTGTTTATTTTCGCTTGAGAAAGGCTTGCTGGCCAACACGTCTGTAATATCACTCTTATGATTAAAATATTTTGTTCGTAACATTAATGTGTTAAAATAAAAAACAAAACACACACACAAAAAAACAAGTGCTTTAAAAATTAAACAAATATATTTGTGCATAAACCACACACACATCTATTAGTTAATAGAGAACAATAAGTCGTTTTAAAAAAATTAAACAAATATATTTCCTTACACACCAGGCATACATCTATGAGTTAAAACTTCTGAGACTAATAAGTCCATAAATTAAACACAACCATTTGTTCTCATATACTGGGTACACATATGTGGAAACAACACACTGTGGAGACTTTTTGAGATTCATGACTTCAGTAAGTAATTTTAACAATTTTTATCACATTTTCATGATCAGCAGAATATTGATAAATGCTCCTTCATCATCACTATCATCATTTTCCTTTTTGCTGTACATGCAGCAAGGAGCCACCACTGCTGAAGGCCCATAAATACTTTTTTTTTATTGATTCTTAAAACATGTTCTCATAATGCAAAGGACATTAATGAATGTTTTTCCTTTTTTTGGTTTGATTTACTGAAATGACTGTATCTATTTTCTGACAAGTAATATAGCTGAATCTGTCTTCTGTTATGTAATCTTGCCTTCTGTTGGGTAGTTGCTAATTCTGTTCTCTGTGGGTGATACCAGTGAATCTGATCTCTACTGGGTGGAATAGCTGTCCAAGACTCATTAAACTTTTTCCTCTTCTAGAATTTGTATTTTCTTGCTTTGGCATTAACACTATGTTACACTTCACTATAAAATCAATAATAAGTCAGCTTTTGATACACTGTGATATACTGCTAGCACAGGAATCATCTTTCAAAGACCTATCTATTGGCTGAAAAATATTAAAATATAACAATGAAGCATGTTTGAAGACAGCATGAAGAAGGTGTTCAACTTGGAGACAACTGGTCATAATGATGTTTCTGAAAAGGTTCATGCTTTCAAATGAGATCTTTTATGGTAAATCTAACTGACACAATTTGACAGCAGAGAATCTGAAGTGTCATAAAATATAAGCTGCGCAAACCTGTATTTTTTTGGGGGGTACCAAATTAAAGGTTCTTTGCATTGTTCTTGAAATCAGAAATACTGACAAGTTACTGATTTCATATATGCCACAACTCCAAACTCACAATGAAGACCAAAGCTGCGGTATATAATGCCTGCGTCACCAGCACACTCCTATATGGCAGTGAGACCTGGACGACCTATGCTAGGCAAGAAAGAAGGCTCAATACCTTCCATTTACGGTGTCTACGCCGCATCCTCGGCATCTCGTGGAAAGATAAAGTGACAAATGTCGAGGTGTTGTCACGTGCTGGCCTTCAAAGTATGTATACACTGCTTAGACAGCGCAGACTTCGCTGGCTTGGCCATGTTCGCCGCATGGAAAATGGTTGCATCCCAAAAGATATCTTCTACGGACAATTAGCAGATGGCAAGAGAACAGTTGGGCGACCACAGCTAAGGTTCAAAGATGTGTGCAAGAGAGATATGAGGGCACTGGACATGGATCCAGCAACATGGGAGAATGAAGCTGCCGATCGCACTAAGTGGCGATGCTATTTACGGTGCCACCTCAGATTGGGCGAAGAGAGGCTCACACAACAAGCAGAGGAGAGGAGAAAACGTCGAAAAGAGCACCAGGAAAATAAGCAGCTGAGGGCTGTCACCTCAGGGGCGCATTCCCATAGTCAGTTATGACTGAAGGGGCTATTATTATTATTATTATATGCCACAAAACCTATCTCATTCAGGTCTAACGACCATGAACAGGAGTCCACTTGTTCTCACGAGTAAAGTCTGCATATTCACTAGAAACCTTGCTTGTATGTTCAAATGTATTTTTACCTAATAGCAGACCACAAGGTCTTTTTATAAATGGACATGTGCCCTAATATAATCGACTGACCTTGGATCTAGGCTGAAGTTCCCCTGGCCAGAGTGAGGCAAAACTCCTACTTAAAAAAGTATTTAAAATGTGCAAAGTTGAAGGAAGAACATCAAAGTTGAAGGAAGAACACCAAAGATGAATAGTAAAACCAGATACAAAAACACTTACAACATTATTTTTTCTTGTAATAAAAGAAAAAAAACATTTCCTCTACCAAATCAAATTCCTGTTTATGTTTAGAATAGTTTTAATACACAAACCTGTTGTTTTTACATGGAAGACAGGGTAAGATACTTTACAGGAGGTAAAATATAAACTTGTCTGACCCTGTGAACAACTAATGTAAAACTAATACTTAAGGAATATTATTATAAATATGACACTTGCTTCCACAAGTGGAAGATATTTTTTAAAGCAATAATGTAAGCATTTCCCCAATACTTCTAGGATATTTTCTAATACTTAAGGGATGTTTTTATAAATAGAAAATTTGCTTCCACAACAGGAAAATTTGTTAAGACTGAAAAAAAAAAAAATGAAAAAAAAAAACATCAAAAGACTCGTGTAAAAATATTTTCAGAGTGGGCTGTGTTATAATTGAGACGTGCCCTTTGCCTTTTTAAGTAAGTCTTCACTTGTTTTAAAACCCAAACAACAAGTGTCTGTGTTTATTTAACCCTGTAAAACGCGAGCTCTGGCATCAATCGAAAATGGTTGTTTGATTTTTTAGCTTGATTTTTGAATTCACGCGACCTATAATCTCATGGCATAAATATTGGCTAAGGTGTGGCACATGTGGCGATAGAATATATCACCCAGAAAACCTGTACGGAAAGTATGTACAGTTGTACAAATCCTAAACCCAAAAAACCTGTACATGTTATGGGGTAACCTGTACTAACTGGCATGTATGCAATATTTCCAGGATATTTTTATAAATATGATACTTGCTTCGACTAAAAGGAAGATTTTTTTAAAGCACTTTTCTTGATATTTAGATGATATTTTTATAAATATGAAAATTGCTTCCACAAAAGGAAGATTTTTGTTTTTAAAGCATGAATAAATGTTTTTAAAGCATGAATAAATGTTTTTAAAGCATGAATAAATGTTTTTAAAGCTTGACAACAGGAATATTAATACTCCAAGGGTAATAAAACAAGAGACAAACATTATCTTACTGACCATTAACATAAGGTGTGATTTGATTAATAACAATCTTACATTATTTCACAGGTAAAGAAATAGTCATGCATTTTAATATGGCCATAACCCTTCACACCCCGTTTAGTTCCCGGGGGTATCTGAAGAGTCAAAGAAAGAATGCGACTACTGCACCATAAGGCATGTCGTACAAAGTGACTAATATAAGGCTGTGAATGTGGCTGGCAACCTCATCATGTAAAACAAACTGCTACAGGAACTACCTCGGCAAGAGCACGTGAGTGCTGAGTGGTTAGTGCTGGTTTCCTGTATGGAGACCAGCTGCGGTGGAGGCTCCATAACGAACATGATGATGATAACCCCTCAGACAAGGATTCATTCCCTCTCACAGTAATAAAGCACAAATGGTATTAAAACCCAAATAGTTTCATCATAATTTTACTTTTTCGCTCCTTATGGAGCATGCAGCCGCGGCTACAGCTAGTCTCTTTGTAGGAGACCTGCCCCAAGCAGTCACTTGCCCTTGTGGTGGTGGCTTCTTTTGTGGTAATTTGTTTTACATGATGAGGTTGCCAGTCCCATGCACAAACTTATGTTAGTCATCTCATATGACATGCTTGAGGGGGTAGTAGTCACATGCACAAACTTATGTTAGTCATCTCATATGACATGCTTGAGGGGGTAGTAGTCACATGCACAAACTTATGTTAGTCATCTCATATGACATGCTTGAGGGGGTAGTAGTCACATGCACAAACTTATGTTAGTCATCTCATATGACATGCTTGAGGGGGTAGTAGTCGTATTCTTTCTCTGCCTCTTCAGAGACCCCCATGAACTATAGGGGGCACTTTGGCTATTTTATAATAATAATAATGTAACAAAACATTGTAAATCACCTGGTGGTATATGTGGAGATTACTAAAAAAAAAATCCTCATATTCCAACAAAGATCTTAACAACAATAAGAGATACCAGTTCTGTAAGGGTTGGGTGCAGACAGGTCCTGTGAGACCAAACAGCACTAAAATCAACAAACAATGGCTAGTCTATAGAGGTGACTGAAAAGTAACTTCCTATTTTTAACTCTTTAAATAACCGCAAATGTTATATCAGCCCCGACGATTGTTCTGTCACAACACGCCAGTATTCTGACCTTTTTGTTTGGTACTGAAAGAGTTAAATGTTTATATCCTCTATCCATTAACCATTAAACAAATGTCGAAACAATGAGCAATAACTGCCATGTGACTAACAATTTTTGTTGTTTTTTTTAAATTGTTAGTAACAAAATGAATATACATATATATGCTTGGTATGAAATCGTGTTGAATTAACCAGATCTCATGTGTTGAGTTGCACTGTAAATTTGACATAGTAATTTATGCCATTAAAGTTTGCTTTTTTCATATAAATTAGTTGGATAGAAATGAATAAATGACAATTAAAAAAAATAAGAAGTTACTTCTCAATCACACTGTATAATAACAATACTTTAACGACATATTTTAAACAATTCTGTCGTGTAAGCGGAGATTATTAAAAATGCTTGGATTCCTTCTCACCCACAAAATAAATAAAAAAATATGTGGAGATCATTAAAAATGGTCAGATTCCATTAAAGTTACAGATCTGAACATCAAGAGACCACCGGTTTTTTAAGGGAAGGGTTTTGTGAGAGCAAACAGCCATAAAACCAAAATAGTACGGCTATTTTATAAAAACAACACAGTAACAACATATTTCAAACCATCTGGTGGTGTATGTTCCCATAGTCTGTAATGACTGAAGAGGCTATTATTATAACTGGTGGTGTATGTGCAGATGCTCAGATGCCAAAACTGGTAACAATCTGAACAGCAAGAGATAACTAGTTCACTGAATTCAAGGGTGGAGGGAAGGGTCTTGCCAGATCACCCAGGTATGATCAAAGATGATAAAAATGTATTACAATATGTGAAATTAATAAAAAAAACAGGGCTGCTGTATAACTGGAAGATAAAGCAAAACAATAATACTGATAATAATAATAATAATACCAACTGGTATGGAGTAAGTTTAACAACTGAACGATATACTCCAAACATTGGATGTTTCGGGAGCTACCCTTTATCAGCATGCCCATTATAGGGGACATGTTTTAATTCCTGGCCTAGTTATGAACTAGACAATACACTATGTCTTATAATGAAATAATTTATAATAATGTCTAAAATTCAGAAAAAATATTGCAGTAAAAATGCAAGACTGGTAGATTTTACCAAACAAGAAAAAAAAAAAAAAACCCACAAAAACAATTTCAGATAATGACAAAGCAATTAGTTAAATTTGCATATTACCAATATGTGAAAATAATAAAAGGGATTGCAGTAAAACTGGAAGACTAAGCAACAAAAAAAATAATAATAATAAAAATTAGTATGATGTCGGTTTTACATTTCATGATACACTTGAAAGTCAATAAATTATAACCGGAATTGTCCTATGCTTTAAGTGTATCTAGTCAATTGTAAAACTGGCTCCAAACTAATTTTATTATTGTTTATACTGTTTACTATCAATATGTGTAGTTTTTGTTTATCTTGTTCTGTAGGAAAGGCCTATTTGGCTACAGCTGTATTATATTTGTCACTGAATCAAACAGTTTTTTTAATTATTCAAAGCAATGCAAAGAACCCAAAGGAAGTAATTCAACAAAGAAAACAATTTGCAAATTCCAAGCAATGTAACATGAAGAAAATTAAGAAGATGTACACCCTGTTTCAGAAATACGTTAAGCAGAAACATGGGGAAGTTCTCAGTGCATTATAAAAAAAATACAACTGATTTTTTTATCAACAACTGTTGTCACTTTTAGCCACAGTAATAATTTTAATTTAATCAATTTGTAATGTTCTGTGACAGGTCCTTATATTCAAACACTAAAAACGTAAGTAAAGTTGTTCTGTGTAATTGTCTTTATAGAATAATTTTCAAATAATTTCATTATATGTTACTGATCAGTCTAACTTTTCTTCTCGTCACTGCTACATTTTGGTTATAAATATGCAAAATTATTTTAACAAGCAAACACTAAATACATTTTTTTTTAAACCACAACAGCAAGTTTGCAATATTTATTGCATAATATGACACCTCATACACCTGACTCTAATTGAAACACTGTTTAAGATTGACTGGTCTGACGTGAAGTGAGCTTCCACTTTACATATGCAACAAGGAAAAGGATAACATATAGCCCAGCTGCTATCCAACAGTTGATAGCACAAATATCGTATTTCTCCTGTATGAACGCTGGACTGAAATCCTGACTAATCCATTCCTTCGTATCAGTACTAATGTCACCAAAGAGGGCTGGACTCCGCATTTTAAAGAAGATTCCCATTAGCGTCTGTTTGAATAAAGAATGAAGTAGACAATGCATATATGGAAAAAAAAATACTTAGTGAAAGAGGGAACATTACAAAAATATGAAGAAATTTGCAAGGGGCTGGCAAAATTATCATATTCTTCTTCCTTGTTCATCCTGAAAAGGACGTTGGTTGCGTTGTGTCCGTTTACAGCGAAGCTGCGATTTATGCGCCTTTTGGCTGACACATCCAAACTTCAGCACGACATTTTTTGGGACCGAGTTAGCCTTCCCTCTTCGATCCCTACTCTCTCAGCCAGGCTGCAGTGATGCAGCCTGTTTCCAGGACCACCACTTGGAGGCGGAGTAGGGTCTTGGTCAGCTCTGGTTAGCTGACCCTGATGCAAGCAGTCAAGCTATGGGCCGCTGACTGCATTAAAAATTATCATTAAAAAAAATACTTAGTGAAAGAGGGAACATTACAAAAATATGAAGAAATTTGCAGGGGGCTGGCAAAATTATCATACTAAACACATCGCTACAAAAACCACTGCTACAAGAACATGTGAATGCTTGGTGCATGCTCCCTGCAAGAGGACCAGCTGGAGCAGTGGCTCCGTGCTCCATAAGGAGCAAAAAGGAAAGTGATGATAATGAGGAGATTCACTGTCTGTGTGCTGCTTAGGAACTCCACATTGGTCGTCTGAGAGAAGTGCAAGACCACTGACAACCATCCAAGAACCTCCACAAAAGACCACTGACAACCATCCAAGAACCTCCACAAAAGACCACTGACAACCATCCAAGAACCTCCACAAAAGACCACTGACAACCATCCAAGAACCTCCACAAAAGACCACTGAAAAAAAACATGAGCCAATGATGAAATTACTACAGAACCTCACTTTCTCTGTACCATAGGACATTCTTCTGTCTTTGATGGCTGAGTTGAATTAATATCTTTGCTTGACTTGCCCATATTGTTTGTTGAAGTTTTTGTGGCTTAACGTTACTACATGATTGGTTAGCCGACGCCCCGATCAACCCTCTTTTAGTCAACTTTTGTACACATGGTTGGTATATTACAATGTTACTATTCTTTGCCCTCCTTCTAGGCCTCAGTAATATGTGAGTGAACAAAAAGGTGAACAGAAAACACTGGCGATGGATAGAAAACACAATGAGGAAACCTGCTGATAACATAACAAGGAAGTCCTTGTTCTGGACTCTTCAGGGTGAGAGAGATAGAGGAAGACTAAAAAAATACATTGAAAACTGGAGACAGAAATAAAAGGGGTGAGGAAAACAAGGAAAGACCTTGAGCTGATGGCACTGGACATAAGGACTTGGCATTAGTTTGTTGAAGACCTATGCTCCTTAGGGAACTCAAAGTAATGAATGAATGTCTCTTTTTTATCTAACTCTTTTGCCACAAAGCATCGCAAGGACAGCCAGATGTTGGATCCTGATCTAATACACACATGAGGGATTGTTGTGGTATTACATTGTGTCTCCATAAGGTCTGTTTTCCCCATGTTCTATATTCTCTATTTCTAGTAGTTTCTAATCTGAGGTTGTAATCCTACATTGCTGAACATTACCAAAAAAAAAAAAAAAAAAATGGGAACCCTAATATCTGATAAATGTGGCCTGAATGAAGAATATGAAAGGAAGCAGTTTTGCCAAAACACTTGTCTGATAGGGGAATTCCTTCTGATCAGATCGCATCGTGATGTAAGGCTCTTTATGGAATTTCCTATCACTGTCAAAAAATATGTCTTCATAACAGGAAAACTATCAAGACATGCAAAACGTGAAGATGGATGATATACATAAAGAGGTATTATGAAAATGACAGAAATTATATGAACTGATGTGTATCACGTAAGTATAATATTCAATCTGCAGGCTAACCCAGGCCTCACTATTAGTTGCTATTTATGACATGTCTGAGGGAACAGTATGCTATTCTTTCTTTATCTGTTGTTGTTAATTGACTGATTTTGTCCTGGATGTGAAGCACATTTTACTTACCAACATTATAACTCCCCATGCGCTCAGAATCATGTAATACAGAGACCAAAGATGCATTCTAACAACAATGAGTAAGAATTGTTCCGTGGTTTAAAATGCAGTCATTGGCAGTGTTGCCAGAGCTGGGTATTTTTTTTACTAGATCTGGGTTTTATGGCTTCCGTCTGGGTATCTGTGTATTTTTTTCCTAAATCTGCATTAATCTGGGTATATTTGACATTTACAATGTATGATTATTCTGCGCACTGAGCATTATACATTATATTTAAACTATAATTAAATGTAAAAAATTATGTGCTATATATTTTTTATTCCACTTAAATTTAACTATTGTTTTTAACCACATCAATGACGTTTTTTTAACTCGTTTTCAGCAACAATCTATTTCCTTTTATTCTGTTAATGTCTGTCATCTACAATACTCAGTCATTTTTGCGATGTGTTTTAAAGTATTCTTTTTAAATTTTAGACTTAAGCATATAAACAGCATATTGTTTTTTGTTATTATAAGATTATAAAATGAGCGATGATGAAGGTACGCTAGGTAGTTGTAGCAGTATGACGACACACACGCCACCTCACTCCTCAGCATGCGTCGAAAGAGTGTTTAAGAAGGTTAACTTAGTTAAAACTAAACAAACCAACAAGCTTTTGTGTGAAACAGTTTCCAATCGAATACTAGCCAAGCAAGCAGTTGCCAAAGATGGAGTTTGTCATAAGTTTAATCCTAGTAAAAGCGTGGTTGAAGATGTGCGTGAAGGACGTTGTCGGCAGAGATATGCAAAGATTTTGGAACTCCACAATCAAGACTCCACGTTGTCAATTCATGCATATGATCTTGACGAAGGAGAAGTTGTCGACATGGATGCAAAGTCGCTGACAAGTGAAAATTTTCAACAGTAACAAGTTACAACTAACATTTTATATTTGATTTGAGCAACATTTTGTTAATGTAACTACTGTAAGTAGGTTACTGTTAAAATATCTCATTAATAAAATCAATTTTATATAATTGTGAATTTTTGATAATAAAAAATAAAATTAAAATGAAGAAATAAATAAAAATTGGTAGCACACAACTTATTTGTGCAAAAGTTGCACTAAAAGATTGTGTAAGCATCGTCTATCCCGTGTATTTGAGGCATAAAATAATCTGGGTATTTCTGGGTCTTTTTTAGAAGAAAATCTGGGTTTATCTCTAGAACTTGAGTGGCAACCTTGGTCATAGGTGTTGGCATTTCCGGGGAAACACAAGGGAGCCTACTGTCATATTTTGAGAAGTTATCGCATGAAGTGTCAGAAAAGCCTACACATTTTTTATTATCCGTTGACAACAAGCAGCTTTTGTCCATCATTGTCTACCCCCCCCCCCCCCACCCCGGGCTTCTGTATTAATAGCGTATAAAAGTATGGGCTGTTAGTATAGTTCCAGTAAGTCACCATCCAAAACAAGGCGGGAAATAAGTAAATAAAACAATACACACATAATGGTATGTTTCAGGCACTCTTGAGAAACAAAGAAGTAGAAAACCAGACAACAGAAAAACAACAGAAATGAGAGGCTTACCGGAGAATCGAACGCAACACCTTCCGAACGGCACCACCGCTAGCTACGGAAGCGATTGCACTATCCTCCCTGCCATCTAGGCAGCACAAAAATAGTGCTTCCTGGACAGGGGTCATTAGCGCGATTTAAGTAGGCACATAATATATATGTCAGACCTAAGGGTCTTTTATATTTGGACATGCGCCCTAATATAACCGACTAGGTTGAACGGGACTCGCCTCGCCAAAACGAGGCAAAACCTTATTTTTAAAAAAAAAAAAGAAAAAAAAAGTAGGCACGTCTTGTGCATTTTCTGCTTCATGTCCTCACGACGGCACTAATTCTCCTGTGGCTATATACATGAATGTATTTGTTATGAAGCTAACGAGCACCGCGCTTAAAATGGCATGGGAAGGAGTGAAAAAAGCAAATGGATTGAAATTTGACTAATTAATAGCTGCTTTATCACAATATGATTTGTAAATGTACGGATATTTTTTAAATTATTTTGCTTTGGTACGTATTTAAAACAAAAAAACAAACAAATTGAAAATAAATGTTCTATGACTCTGTAACCGTTGGAGGGGTTAAGAGGGAAAATGTGTTTAGTATTAGTTTTATGAAATCAATTTGTAGTCTAAGGGGAATAATCGTTAGAACGAGAAGAAAGGGTCCAGGGTAATACTTGCGTCCCGTGATTACGGTTTTTTTTTGTTTGTCTGACCTTGGGTGAGAATTCTAACGTTGTGGTTTTTGTTTGGTTTTGGGTGAACTCGGCTACATGATCGTACGCACGAAGAATTTATGAATGGGTGAGCTATTTATCAGAAAAAAATGTTCTGGAGGGTTTGAAAATAGTTGTAATTGTAAATCGATGTTGTAGATTAAGTCAGTCAGATCTGAAATGCGATAGCGTTAACTTCAGTTTGTGTTGCTCCCAATTGTGATAGAATTAGTATCGAGTCGATAAGCCAAAATGTTTTGGTTAATTTCTGCTGTAGCAGAAAAGTTACTATCGCTCAGACGCCCAAGCGCATTTCGTGTCTCATTTAAGTACGACAGTTTGTCATTTATTTATGAGGACGAGATGCCAGAGTTGAGCATATCCTTTTACAACTTTTGCTATCTTATGTAAATAAAATTCGAAGTTGTATATTTTACTGCTGTCAGCGTGAAATCAATCATCTACTGTTCATTTATTCATTCATAACCCTCCACTCCCAAAGGAGCATATGCCTTCAACAAACACGTGCAAAGTCTTCCAGTCACGTGCCATCATCTCAAGTTCTTTCCACGTTCTCCTCATCATTTTCACCTCTGCTTCCAGCTCTCTTCTCCAGTGCTTCTTGGTCTACCTTTGCCTCTCTTGCCCTGGGGGTTCCAGAACAAGGACTGCCTTGTAATGCTCTCAGCAGGTTTCCTCAGTGTGTGTCCTATTCATCGCCATCGTCTTTTTCTCATCTCTTGTGCCACTGCATTTGTCCGGTTCTTGTCAGCAGTTCCACGTTGGTAACCCTGTCATACCATTTTAATCATTCTATTCTACGCAAGCCCCAATTTATGAAAGTCTGTAGCTTTATAGTTGTTGTCTTTGTTATTCTCCATGTTTCAGAGCCAACTTAGTCTATATTGCTACCAAGATATGTGTATGATTCTACATCTTGTAGTGGTGTTTCTTTAAGTTCAACCCTGTTATCATTACATGCATTTGTTCTTATTATTTTTGTCTTTTCTTTGTGAATTTTCAGACCCTATTGCTGTGACCTCTCATCGAGTGTTTTCAATTAGTCCTGCATCTGATTACGGTTATGGGACAGAAGAGCCAAGTCATCAGCAAAATCCAGATCAACCAACTGCTTAGTCAGAGTCCACTGGATTCCAGTTGTCGTACGGATAGGTTGTGAGTTATTCTTTTGCCCGTCTGAGTAGAGTGGATGGTGATAGGTACGTGAGAAAATGGTGTGAGAAATAGATTTTACGGGTGGTAGTTTAAGGGAAAAAAGATATGTCTCTGGAATGAGTAAGTTTCTTTATTCCAGCCTATCTATACGACTGAAATTTAGTACAAGACAACCTTGCCCTCCTCATACATATAAATATAAGTTTAACTATACACATACACAACTATGTGACAACAAGACACACAAACGTGAAAAACTACGGTTGATTGGGTATGGGTCTGACCAACACACAAAGTTTAAGTTTCTGTGTTGTTTATTATCATTTAAACTTGACAACACCAATATCTAAAGAAAAATCAAATAAAATCAGATTTACATACATATGAAATAGCAGAATAAATGTGCCCTCCACCTATGGAGAAAAAAGAACCCAAAAGTTAATAACCCAAAGGTCGAAAGTTAGCACTATGTTACAGAGTAGACAGTAAAGTAACCAAGTTCCTACTATTTGCTACCCAGTAAAGTAAACAGGTTTAAGCAAATCCAATGTTGGTAAATTCCCTGAAACAAAGAAAAATACTCACGCACTCTTTCGTACAGTTGCCAATCAATCACTTTTACCTACTCTTGGTGATATACCTTGGAATTACAATTTTTTCCTGAATATATATATATATATATATATAATGTCCGGTTCACTTCCCAAATTGGCCCCAGTCCATCCTCTAACAAATAAAGACTATTGAGGTGAACGCCGAATCTGGTGTGAGTTTTTCCTGGATGAACAAAATGTCACCGCTAATAGTTGATGTAGGAGCGTGTTCTTGGGGTTCGCAGTTAAAAGAGGAAAATACTTCCAGTATTGGGAAACATCTGGTTTCTAAAACATTTTTTACAAATGATAATGATGATAATCCTATCGCACAACTCTATGTTAGAGCGCCGATTCTGAAACAGCGTAAATTCTGGATGCTTCACTTGAATACGACACTCAGAAGTCGGGAATGAATGTTATCGTTTGTACACCCCAGTGGGCTGATAAAATTGGAAAAAATATCTGGGTATGGTAAGTCCAGTTAAACTTATAAGTTAAAATGTTTCTCATGTATCTATGGCAGATACTCGCTCACAAATGAAATTGGTGACGCACAAGCCAAGAAAACGAGACAACATTAACCAATCAGAAAAGAAAAAACCGCTGGACGCCCTTGTGATCAGGTCTGCGAAGAAAATAAGAAACAAGATATATATATATAAATTATGCTAATCCTATATCTACACACACAGACGGGGACAAGACGATCTCTTCTCCACTCCGTCAGTCCTGATTAAATGTAAAAGGCACACGGTGTTTTCTTTTACGCCTAAGCGGTCAGCCTTTCGCTAGCGCTGAGATTAGGTCGGGTGGAGTTATGCAACTTTCCTGTCCCCTCTCGCACCTCCCGTCAACGTACAATTTTAATTATTATTCAATTATCCATACGCGCAAAATATCGCCTATCGTTAATAGCTATTAAATTGTCGGCGTCTGTTAGTCATCGTATGGTATTAAATAATAGGCACTTATAATAAATACACAAAATGAAATAAAGCGTGAATTCTTTTTCTGTCACTATCAGTCGCGCCTAGAATATATACCAGTCAGCTAAAACCGTCTCTTGTGTGAGAAAGCGCGTGGGGAAAATCAACATTATACTGAACATCTGGTATGAAATAGCTACGCGTTATTTTATTTCACTAGGTTTTAACAGCGAGAAAAATCTAAGTGAACTATAATGGTAAAGCTAACACTTTTAAAACACATCTGCACTATTTCTATTACCAGAAAATCAGAATGAAAAATCCCCACGAATGCTGTAGTGGGTTTGATGGTATTGTATGATGGTGATATTACTAAATGTAATGTATGAGGCCAGCTGTGAAGGCTCCTGAGATAAAATGTAGTTGTGAATTGTCAGAAGGCCTTTCTTGCTACCACTACGACCTCACACTCAAATTTTTTTTTTTCTTAATGAATGTGGCTATGTAAAATGTCTAGGGTAATGATGTGTAATGTGGTGTGATAGTTATAGATACACCCACAGATATTTAAGCAGACTAATAATATTTAACAAATATTATAATACACTGAACTAACTCAAGAGTGTAAAATTTTTGATAGAATTATATTACATTTATTTGTTCTGGATCAGGTTTTATGTTGACCAGAACTTTTTTTTAAAAAAAGATTTAAAATTTATGAAAGAAATGCATGGAATGTTACATAATAAATGCAAGAGTGTACATATATAAGTACTAGACTAGTTAGTTTTATTAAAATGTTCTAGTAGTCATCTACTTGGGAGGATAGTTAATGTTTGTGCTGTTGGGGTGGCCTCATCACACCTGTCTATATTGACTACACAGTGTCCAGTAAATTGCAGGAATTTTATGGGGTATTAGTAACTAAAAGGCGTTGGTGAACTTCCAGCAGACCAGAGGCTCACTCAACTGGCATATGTAGCTCTGGTGCTGAAATCTGGTGGTCCCACCTCTCCGTGCTGGCGGGCAATAATAGTGGTCTCTGTCACAACGTACTGCACAGATACACTCGAGTAAAATCACCAACTGAATGGACACCGCCTTGTTCACAACTGAAACTCACAGCTCTGCAATCAAAGTATTGGCTATGTGTCAAAATTATATTCTCTACCCACGTCTGGACACAACACGGACACAACAACCACATCATACAGACAGGTCAGATCTCTCTGACCAAACAGCACATTTACCATGGTGGTTTTACATCAGATAGGTCCTCCCAGACTATAGATTCTGAAAAATATTTATTAGTTTCCTTCCCTAAAAGTGGATAGGTAATATGTTTCATTATTCTCAACACTTGATCTGTCTTTCCTAACCCTTGCTGGAGTTTATGTATATTGTTGGTCCCTAGACCCTGACTTGGGCGGGGGGTCTAGAGCAAATCCCTACTTGTTTGTAAGGCTAGATTATGATATGGCAGTATCAAATCACTCGAACATTAAAACAATATTCAAAATATACAAAGAAATAATTTCAATCTTACCAGATTATGAATAAAGAACACAGAAATGCTAGCAAAAACTCAGCTGAGCTGCTGGCTATAGTATGGCGTCCCTGAACTTATTTCACTTTCTTTCATTTGGAAATCACCACACTTTAAAATACTGTGTCTATCATCGAACAACTATTGAGGAATGGCCCCACTTGCGCGTCTGAGCGCCGATAAAATGATTGTCTGTGGCCAATCACTGCCTAGGTTTATTTCAAATTCAAATTTCCTACCCTAAAGTCATTTCAGTCATGCTTCAGTCAAGTATGGATGTTTATCTGTTAGTCTGTCCGTCTCTACTTGTTTTTTTTTTTTCAAAACGTACTTGATTTTTGAACCAACCTTTCTCTCCCCTCCAAAATTTTGTCGTTAAAAGTTATATTTAGACACAGCTCCCACCAATGTCCCTTCGCTTCCCTACTAAGTAGATTTGAACACCTGCGTCTCGAGGTCGTGTTTTTTTTGTGCAAATAGCGACACTTTTTATTCCATACAGTATGTCGCTGATGTGAACAACACTGTCTTTTGTCATTATTTTCATGATTATCTATCCGTCTGTAAAATTAAAAACATATTAGTTCACTGCTCAGAATGGGCCATCCGGCCAGCTAATTTTTATATTCCTAACATTAATATTACGAAAAAGTTACTTTTTAATTTTTGTAATATTCCAAACATCTGCGTTCTGCCGATGAATTCAAATCAAAGGCTTGGTATCGCAAAAGCGACCAATAAATGACTGTGGCGTAACATATCCAAGGTCCCTTCTGTCGAGTTCCTTGCTTTATGTCAACTTGGGAAACGTGACTTTTCTCCGTTTCCCCCCCAATTGCGTCTCCTTAGCCTTTCTAGTCTCACGCAATCTTTCCAGTCATATTTTTTTCCTTTTATCCGCCGTTCCCCTCCTGTCTAGCAAGTCAATTTTTATGGAGGGTGATGACCCGCGGTCTGGGCGATCATGTACTATCAGCAGCCTACGCATTATGTTTTTATCCTTACATGTTATCTTTGGAGGTATTTCACCGTTGTATCTCTGTCAATTTCACTACAAATGCTAATAACACATTTCCACAGAATGGTTCTAGAACTACGTGCTTAGAGTATTCAAAAATTCTGAGCGACAACTGATAGCAGGTTTAAGAAAACACAGTTTATATATCATCACGTTTCTCTGATCTATAGATGTTGTTTACTTTTGCGTTATTGTGTGTAACGAAGAATCAGAAACAAAATTCCCAGATAATGATTTACGGTCGGCCTTCTTCGAGGTGTTTCGACCGTCATCAAAAGACTTACTGTTCCCTAATGGGTTTTCTCTGTACGAATGCCCGCTTCTGAATATAAAAGAGCCCAGGGGTTTCTGACTTCCCCTGAGTACGAACTTCAAAGGGTCTGTGGTTCTTGTCTCTCTCAAGCCGCTTGTTCATCCGAGAAGTATTGTGATTGACAGATGAGCTTCGTGTGAGTGAACGAGGTAAACACAGTCTGATTTGCTTCTCTTTTATGACTGACAGGTCATGCAGTTTGTAAACATTGCGTTAGCTCGTGTTCACAGAAAAATATGTGGGACGAAAAATTACGCTGGTGTAAGTAAACGCAGGCAGAAAAATGCATGGTTTTGTTAGCAAATCATAGAGCGCTAGGAGATTACAAAACCTGTCAGATTACCGTAGGCTCTCTTTCCATTATACGTCACAGAAGTGTGTTGTCGATGTTCTCATAACCCAGTCTATTGCTAGTAAGAAAAGAAATGGAGACAAGAGGCATCCCTGTCGCACCCCCGTTCTTATCCCAACGGTTCTGTAAGCTGTCCTTCATGAAGAACTCTGCATTTCAATCATCAACTGTTGGTATGAGAAATGTTATCGTCTGAGAGAAAGAAGTTTTCTTATCACCATACAACAAACTGCCTACTGCTAGGGTAGAGATACGAAACCTATACGATCAACACAATAGAAGTAGTGTATAATAGACAGACCATCGTCCACGGCCATAATATTCTGTCTCCGAATCATTATTCAATGGAGTATCGACTAGAGCAACTAAATCCGGGACTTGGAGATGAATAGTAGCTTGGACTGATAAATTGCCAATATTTTAAGTGTCAAGAAACGGACATGTAAAAATCTGTTAAGGGCATTCTTAAGATTGTTTTTAATGCTCGGATTGTCCCGGGTTCGAGTTCCCGGTAAGCCTGCCACTTCTGTTGTTTGCCTGTTGTCAAGTTTTCTACATCTTTATTTCTTACGTGTGCCTTCAACATACCAATTTATGTGAATTATTTATTAACATGTTCCACTCCAGTGTGCGGAGAATATGAAAGAGATAAGTGGCTCGAAATGTGAAGCAGCAAAGTGTGTGGCTCACTAAATATGTATCAGCGTTTGGAAAAAAAAACAAATGGACATTGTGAAAAAAAAATACCGCAGGTAGGCCTACAATCCCAATTTAAGAAAGAAAAAAAACAAACAAACAAAAAACACAAAGCAGCGGATCAAAGATAAAAGAAAATGTTTAAGGCAAACCGGTAAAAGAACGATATCGCAATATTCTGGAAGATAACATAAAAAGTTGGACTGAAAAATAGCGTTTCACAGAGTACCATCAAGGTAAAGAGTTAGAAAGCGTTGAAGATTCGTTGCCGCCGACTTTTCATGTGGACATGGCACTCAAATTTGATTCCAGTTAGCAGTGGCTCCACGCCCTGATTTCTTAGTCATTTTGCCACACGACCAATATCCCTTCGTACTATTATCGGCCTGTGTACGTAAAAATTTCAAACTGTTAAATTTTTAAAATTCCCCCCAGTTTTCTTTTCTTTTCTTTAGGTTTTTGCACCCTTGTGGCGAGGCAGGTTGATTTCAACCTAGGCTTAAGTCCGTCAGTTATTTCAGAAAATAACTATTAATTGGAGCATAGTATTGATAAAAAGTAAGTCATGAAAAGAACTACCAGCTATATCAACTGGCTTAAAAAAGGCTGGCCCTTGTGACGGAAAATGGACATTAATAAAACGACCAGAGGTGAACTAGTGCCGTAATCAGGACATGCAGCACGAAGAGCATAAAACAAGTATTTATTTATTTGTTTCATTATGTCACGGAATTTGCCTCCCCTTTGCTATGCAGAAGTGGTCCACCAGTGGCCAAAACTCAAGAGTATCTAAAATGGGTCTTCAAATGTGTCTACCTTCGCACACGATTACTCTTGGCAGAGTTGTAGATAGAAAGATACTGATGCTTCTATCTCAAGGTAGTGTTCACTAGATAATTCAGAAGTCAAGAATAATGCTGCATAGGGCAAAGCGCTATTAACTTAGATCTGATCCGGCACCTTTTGTGAAGTTTTAAGCAATGGAGTGGCTTGTTCGAGCCCCCAGCTGGTTTAATCCAGCGAAATTCCTGTAATAAGGATTTTTGGCTCTATGGCTGTAACTATTTGTATATGTATAGTAAAGATTTTAGATCATACATGCCATCTCTTAGCTATAAGAGCTGAATGAACTATGAACTTGTAAAATAACATATAACAAATTTAATAATCAATTAGTCTTTAACAAATTTAAATAAATATGGATGAAAGTGACTTTAGAGGTTTTTTAAAAAGTGTCTTCCCTGAGACTTAATTGGGGACTGATGATTATTGTCCATTGCTTGCACCTGTTAAAAAAAATTAACTGGCTGAGTACTGCAATGGGTCGTTGTCAGGTCTTTCGTGATGAGGACTCTTCTCTAGAGGCGTTTATATGAACTTCACTCCTAATGTCAAGGTGGGTGTCTTCACAACGTGTCCACTGTAGGTAGTTGGTGTCGAACCCAGCTTGAATCACAAGGTAGTGGCGAAGACTCTAACTTCAGACTGGTCTTTTGTAAGTGTAATTTCATACCACAAACAGTAATGTAGTCTTGTACCGCAAACCTTTGAAAAAATAAAGAACAAATTCCTCTGCTAAGTACATTTGTGGGCTGCAGATTAACAGGCGCATTGTCTCGCTTTTCACCCACCAATGTTAGGCTCTCTGAATAATTATTCTCCTTGAGTATACATAGGATAACTCAGGGAATATGATTAGAAATTACCGCTATTCTTCTGGTTACTTAAATGGAGAAAATGTGTCTGGACAGCGCGAGTGCAACTATTTGCCTGAACTAACATTATAAAAGTACACATATTTTACAAAATGATACTATACACCCTAGGCACATGTGATGTAATCATCACTCACTTACTCACTGCTCCATTCGGAGTCTGGGGCCACCTCTGCTGTCGGTTTCCTGTACGACTAGCAAGAAGCAATCACCAGCGCTTGCTGTAGAGGTTTATGAATATATTATTTTCATATGTTGAGGTAGCCAGCTTCGTATGATTTGTATAACCACTTAGCAAGAAACATGTCGCATTCATTTCGTAAAATATATGTTCACAACTTACCCCAAATAGGGTCTACACTCTCCTGGCACAGTAGAATGGACACAGCGACTTTGATTTGATGCTTCGAACACTCGGTCTGGGGAGTCAGAATCCCTCTTATGACTTGTGTTTTCTGATTCCTTAAGTTTCCGGTATTTGTTTTTAAAATTGCAGGTTCTCTTTTAAATTATAAAGACGCCCAAATACTTAGATCTGTCACTTTTAATTTTGGAAATCTTTGTCCGATCCATTTCTCTGGATACTGTGAGTTGTTACTTGACGTTGTTGAAAATGCAGTCTCATTTGTGTATCCGATTTCGCTAGATTATATTTCTATTTCTCAATCCAAGTCCCAGATTGGTATTTCCGGCCAGCTTTCCAGTGAGAACTGAAGTTTATTTCAGGCTCTCGATTTACACCAAAATGTCTCTTTATAACTGTGTGGGTCGGGGTGTTAAATCATTACTATCCCCCGCGTGTTTTGAAATATCAATTTTAAAATTTAAACTCGTGACCTCTTTCAAATATGGCAGTAATACTTCCAATTGAATTTGTGCAAATTCACAAACACATCGGTGAACTTATTTCCTGACTAATACCTTTCCCAACATAATCTCCCCAGACGGGTTATCTGTATTATTGATACAGAGATGGGTCATCGGAAGCGATTACATATTTTCACCTGTTTTTACGTACATCTCCCAGACGGATTTCTCAGACTAACAATCTGGCTTTCTTTCCATCGATCGCACGACACCACCTTGTGTCAACAATGACCGTCTCTATCAACGGTGGATAGACGACTTAAGTGATAGAAGTATTATCCGCTGACCCGTCTAATTAGCCTTGTAATACTACGATTCACATGGTGAAACGTAAACAAGTCTGGGAGTGACTAGGCAAGAATGTAGGTGCATAAAATATGCCAAATAATAGGACGGTGAGTGAGAGAGAAAAGGGTCGGAAAAATACACGCACAAACGTATCGCCACACATTATTATGTCGTATTCAAGAACATTTTTAAAAAACGTAAATTGATAATGTAAAGATATCGCGTTCCAACTCTAATGGGTTATAATTAGGATATATACCTCTTTCAGTCACAAAGACTTGTGCGCACTAAACTGAGCGCTAACAAAATTTGATGTAGCAATAATAATGCACACAACCAAGTTGGACCTCTCACAGCCAGTCTCATGTGGTCAATTTTGCATGTTCAAAATGTGTTTGTTTTATTTGTTTATTTTTTTTAATTTTTTTTTTTGCGCGCGCAGTTCAACTTCCTAAAACTACCGCTACAAGAGCATTTACTTGCTTGGTGGAGGTTTCCTACAAGGTGACCAGTTGCTGGGGTAACGCCATGCTCCATATGGAGCGCAAATTAACGTGAGAATGATGGTGAAGCGCGCGAGGCACAGCTTTGAGGGAACATTGCACACGACCAAGCAGAATTGACTGGACTCTTCCCAACAGTGACTTGACTTAAAACTTGGCGATTTTGTACACCGGACTTGGTAAAACTCCTACTTTACTGTATTCAAAATGTGGAATTTTAATTAAAATAAACGCCCTTGAACTAGTTACGTATAGCCAGGGCCATGCATGAAGGCATTGGAGTCGTCTTTATATGACCACCAGCTATGTACAATGTTATATTATACATATGTGGAAGTGAATCATGTCTGTGAAGCTAACTACACGCTCGTTGACTTTTGAATCATCCCACGGTTCTAGAGATTCCCCCTGTGGTGAGACTTGTTGAGAGCCCAGCACTGCCCACTAAGTTTGGAGAAGTCAATTGAGACCCAGACATAATCGTTTGGCTTTGACTTGGTTGACTATGTGCAGGAGGATTTCACTATGAACTCAGTGGTAGGTAGGGGGGAGCTGAGAAGTAGCTCTGTGCAGGACGTGACAATTCCTTGGGAGAGCCCAGATTGGTATTGTTATTGTTAATCAGAATCGACCACACTGCACTACGGGCAAACCCATAGGTGCTCAGTCTCCCTCAGCAAATGTCGAAGAGTATGAATGCTAATTGTACCTGTAGCACGCTGGTTGTACATACGACGGATGTATCCTCTCTCATGTCCATTTCTGCTAGTTCCACGTTTGATGCCAAACTCCAACAGTCTCAGCCTTGTTGATCAATTCATTGCAGTGTCATTATCCAGCAGGTGATCATTAATTGCCCTTATTATCTCTCCCTTATCCATGTCCAGTGTCACCATTATGGATACTCTCGAGGCCAGTCTGTAAGCTCTCTCATTGCCACGTACCCCTGCATGACCAGGACAGTCGATCCACACCAGTTCTTGAAGACTTGAGGATTCTGTTGATGTTTTCCATTCCTGCTGCAGCCATCTGTTCTGAACTTTCCGAAGCATGGCTTGAGAGTCTGACAATATAACTGCCCTGGTTGATTGAGTTTCAGACAGCCACCTCAGTGCTGCAGTAACTGCCTCTACCTCCATTCTCATGCTGGAGGTTGTTGTCATGTAGGCTTCACTCTGTTCAGCGACGACCCTGCCCTTTATTCTCGCAGAGAAGCCCCATCCTGATTTCTCACCACGTACCACATACCCATCAGTGCACACTATGGCGTCATCATCCCCAGCATGATCACTTATCAGCTGATTAATCTCCAGCTCTGCTTTTCCACTGCCCCAAGATCTGCACTCTCTGCCAAGGCTAATGATGACCTGCTGGTAGTTTATGCAGTTCTCCCCTGACTTACTCCACTCTTGATTATCTGCCAAGGCTAATGATGATCTGCTATTAATTTATCCAGTTCTCCCCTGTCTTACTCCACTCTTCCCCTTTGGATACATTTTCAACCCTGGTCACCTAACCAACCGTAGCCTTTGCCTGTGCCATTCATGACAGCCCCCTCTTGATTCTTGCTCCTTTGATGTCAGCTACGTTCTCATGTAGGGGGTATCTTTAGTCGGTGGTTACCTGCATATAGGCTTTTGCTTGGGCCATCGCATATCTGGATCTAATCGACAGCAATCCGAGCATGTATCTCATCGTCACAATGGGGGTATCACGCGTACAGCCCAAAACTAGTATCATCCCTTCATTTTGAATGCGTTCCAGTCGTTCACATTGTGATACTGACAGTGGGAGAGCCCAGAACCAGAGCACAGTATGTTAGCTCTGCATATTTGGAGAGCCTCATTGGATGGAGGGGAACGCACAGAATGCCACACGATTCTTACTAATAGCTTTGGACCAGATGTGACAATCTTTTAAATGCAAGCCAAGCTAGAGAAACTAGCTCATGACTTCAACTCAACACATTTCGGAATGGCAGAAAAACCACAGGAGAAGCCTAGATCTACAGTGTAGATAATACCAAGGAGTCTTCAGCTTGGTGTTGGCTGCAGAAGAGTGAGAAGCTCGGTAGCCCTAGTTATATAACAATAATAGCTAGGGCTGAACTGAGATATGGTGAGGCCCTAAGCTATAGGAAGCTGTGGAGGCCATTTTTGGCAATTGGTAAGAGAGAATAAGGCCGTGCAACAACTGAATTCAGCAAGAGAGGGCCCTTCAGACTGTGAGACCTCCAAGCTGTAGCTTATTTAGCTTATGGCGAAATCCAGCCCTGCGTATAGTTCATAGCATTAATGATTTAATCATTAGGTATTAATTTAAAGAAGGTATTAATACACTGTGTTTTTTATTATTATTATTATTATTTAGTGTTTAAGGGGTAGTCCTGTCTTACTGGAGTCGCGGTAGCCTAGTGGTTAGTGCACTGGCTTCCTGACTTAGTGGTCAATGGTTCGATCCCCAGTTGAGGTGGAGTTTTTTAGACCGCAAACGGCTCAGGGGTCTACCAAGCCTCATGAATTGGGTACCAGAGCAACTATGTGAAGGTTAAGGCTGCCGGCGTGATGCTGACAACATCACCTATAGTGTGCCGATGGTCAAGAAAATATGGGCCTAACTCCATATTTCCAATATGTCTCAATGAGCGTGCAACGGGATCGTTCTCCTTTCCTACCACTGTCTTACTGTTTTATTTAGCGAAGTACGTTGCATTGTTTCGTTAAGCCTATGGCCCAGTGCATCCGTTTTCAACAGGCATTTCTGTAGGGTTGCCTTCCTTAGCCCATGACTGTCCCCAGCATGCCTTCAAGGCAACAGGGGCGTGTGTCTCTCTGTGTCTGGTCCCTACCGTTCGACCTGTCCGGCTTGGAAAACCCTGCTGGTAGCCATGCTACCGCCGGCAAAGCTCTTGGGGTCATGGGTACACACACGGTCCTCTACCTTACCAAGGTGAAGACACAGTAGAGGAGGCCTTACTATTTAAACATTGGTTGTCAAACGCTAAAAGAGACTGTAATACTCGTAACTTGTTGCTACGTACTTACAATGTTTAATGTTTTAGTTTCTTCCATTAGTATTTGAAACGAATATCATAAAAAATAGGTTCACATGATGTGTTTGAGTTTGTATGTTGAATAAAATGTTGCTGCTACTCTGTTTTCGTTTCGTGATTATTTTTTGTTGAATAAATAAGAGTAATAGTGACCAGTATTAAAAACCCAGCTTCACGATGTGCCTCATTGTAAACCAGTTAATAACTGTGCATTTTTCTTGTCTCCCTCTCTTTAACAAGTTTAGCGTAGAGAGTATGTAATAAGACAAGAAAGCAGAGAATTTAATGGAATAAATGAACAGTAATTCACGTGGGGTAAAATATCTTTATTACACAACTGGAAACAATAACAATTAACAACAAGAAAATAATGATAAGCTGGGCATAATGTACACATGTAAAAGTATCACAACAGTGAATAGTGTTACTATCGATGTAGATTGCTGGTAGTGAAGTACCAGAGACATTTTTTTTTTCAAGCCGGATTAGAGGCTCGGATTTGGTACTCAACTGAAAGTGACTTCAGGAATTTGCCATTAGATTGGAGCCTTCTTGTATTTGAATACTGGCGTCTATTGGTTTGTCTGCTCTTGAATTTCTACTCAGCCTTGCTGACTCTATTAGGTCAAGTTACTTTAAGTATCCACATCTAAGTTTGATGCACTTGAGATAAAGAATCATTGAAGACAAATCTGAAACTTAATGGCCTGACTTAACGAATGTCTGTTTTTTTTTTCCTCCAGAGACCAAGGACTTACGTTTACTGCAAGTTCAATATTTCAGTATATCAACATCTTCAATTCTCGTACTGGCCTGTAAAGGGAAGAGAGCAGGAATCTTTAGCAGAGACAAACATCTTTTACCTAACTTGATCTCTTTATCTACCGTCTTCTCTGTCTTTTGTTTTAGATTTCTATCTGAAAGATTCGTCTGCAGATATATGTATATAAAGATGTACATTTATCGTCCACACCATGTGCTTGCCTCTGCCGCCAGTCTGTTTTTATTGATAGTAAAACCGTATCGTATAAAATAAATTGCTAAAGAACCACCGCAGCTAGAGAACATGGATAGTTTGATGCAGGTTTCCTACATGGAAACCAGCTACAGTGGTAGCTACATCATCCATTAGATGCGATATCAGGAAAGAGGAAGATATCGATCCACCGCTGTTTCCTTGTTTTTATTTGAAGATAGGTATTCTTTATTTTTCTCTGATCTTTTTTGATTTTGTATTTTGATAACCGTTTTTCTTGTTTTTGTTCCATTCAAGTGAACAACTTTTGATGCAGTCACAATTTATTTTTGGCTTTAATTTCAGATTGTAGATCTTAGATCTGGGTGTATAATCATCATCATCATCACCATCATTATTACACTCATCACCACTACCATCATCAGTTCTCTTATTGAATGCCATCATGTTCTTGTTTCTTTTGTCATGAGAAAATCATGAACTATGACTGTGTGTGCTGATGGTGAAAGCGTATAGTGGATTGTTCGATCACTGTTCTATCAGTGGGTGGCTGTTAATGATGGTGATGTTTCGACACGAATACAAACATCTTAAAAAAAAAAAAAAGTAGTATGCAGCTTTTGTATAACAACTTTTGTACAACAACTTTTGTTTTCATGAATATTTACAAAAAAATATACATCGTCCTTGCTTCCTCCTTTCATTCTTCCTTCTAATTCTCTGCTAATGCATTTTTCCTCTCAATATAACTGTCTCTGCTGTCTTAGCACATCAACAACAGAATGAACAAAGCAAGAACAGCCTTTTTTAGTCTAAACAACATCTGGAAGTCCTCTCAGTACAGCACAAGCACAAAATTAGGATTATATCAGAGCTGTGTGCTTTCTGTGCTTCTCTATGGCGCGGAGAGCTGGAGAGTTACAGAGAAGGAAATGTAAAAATTGTCCTCTTTTCACACAACATGCCTAAGAAAAATTCTCCGAATTTTTTGGCCGAATACCATCACCAACCAAGATCTGCTTACTCGGAGCAAGCAAGAGGACATGCACACCATCATAGCTGGCAGACGCTGGAGCTGGGTTGGCCATGTCCTCAGAAAAGACCCCGATGCCATCACAAGAACAGCTATGCTATGGACCCCTGAAGGAAAACGAAAGAGAGGCCGACCAAAAACAACTTGGCGGAGGACTGTGGAGGCTGAGATGCAAAGAATGAACCAGAGTTGGGGCACTGTACGAAGGATGGCCGCCGGCTAAGGATCAAAGAAGAGAAGAAGCTGTCTTAGCCTACTGGCTTGAGAACCGTTGGAAAACTTCTTAATGTCACTGTCCTAACTTCTCTCACTCTCACTTCAAAATTCTAGCTTTTTCTTCTTCTGACAAAGTTCTATTCTCTAAAACGACTGTGTTATTTCTTTGGGTATCTTGTACAAAGACTGGCCTACACCGCCAGGGTTGATTATTTCTACCAAAAATGTTTGTACTTCACAGGTCTATGAGCTAATACAGTTTTATTCATACCTGCTGGTCTTGAAAACTTGGACAAATATCTTGCACACTTCTTGAAAATATCCGTAAACTTTTCTAAATTGCATCAAGCGGCAATTTTTACTATCATGATGGCATTTGAGGTTCCCAGAGAGCTCGACAGCAGAGCAATATTTTGTGGACGCAAAAGCAACCAAACTATGGCATGCTGTCTTTTTTTTTTTTTTAAATACCACTTCTGGGGCTCAAAGTGAGGTCTATTGACTTTATTGTGTAAAATATGTGTGATCTCGGCCCTGGATAAGACACTTTGATCTTAGCCAAAAGGGTAAATAGCTCACCATTCGATACTTTAACGCATGGGAGAAAAACACATTCCCATCTTACGCCTATCGCGTCTGAATCTGCACTGACTACTTATTTTCTCCGATTTACCATTACAATTCATAAAACCCTACAACTCAAGCTTTGTCACGATTCCTACGGGACATAATAAAAATTAGTCTCCCTTCGCTGTATAAGTCTAAGATCCATATACTCTTATTCTCCTTTTAGTAATGATAACGTATGCAAATTTACAAAACCATTATTTTGCCACGTGCAACTTTTTATACACTAAATCCAGGGACTATTTTAAGGTGCATGACTTAAAAGATTGCCTCCCTTAGTTCCAACACAACAGCTAATTAACCTCCGGCCACCCGGGGTTAACTGAATGCCTGTAAAATATCCAATATTTGAAATATCTGTTGTTCCGACTTCCTACAGTGTAATAGGGAATGCTTTATATTAATGTCTTGTAGACATTCTGCACAATAATGTTCTTCTATTCTAAAATAGCATATTCCTTGTTGCAGTCTAAGTGGTATCTTGTTGCTAGGAACTTTTAATTCCCTTGATACTCGACATGTTCTTGTTGAGGTTTTGAACAAACGTACATGCATGTCTGCCTTTCAGATTTGTATCCCATCCTACTGTCCGTTCACCTGGTATTTATCAGGGACTCTTAAGTTTCATGAACAATATGGCAACGAAATAACTGCGAATTTAACTGCTAAGCTGATCTTACTCAAGCGGAAATATTCCATAAATTTTAAATAAAGTTTTTAGAAATTCTAATATTCAAGAAATTTGGAATTTTGACTTTCTACTGTTTTTCAAATACTGTAAGTGCTTTGCATATTTTTTAAAATCAGTTTGCCGATGATTGTGTCTTCAGCAGAAAAAGCTTTCAGGTTGGTGAAGCGAATGAAATAATTATCACCGTTCTACGGGGGGATGCGAACGTCAAACTGGGTTGGCTCTGGTGAAGTCACGTTAATCTACTGGTAGTATCATTTTGATTTATTTTTCATGTATGTCACATAGTTCTCGCTTTCTTTCCCTTGTTTTCGTTCATTTGCGCTAATAAGTCTGGCATTTATTACTGCTGTTCAATAGAGTGTATAAACATTTATCAAAGATATATTCATTAGTCTGACATTTATCCAAGCTGTTCAGTAGAGTATATAAACAGTTATCAAAAGTGCACTAATTAGTCTAGCAGTAATAACAGTTGTTCAGTAGAGTACATATATAATATTTCATTCATTACGTTTCCGTTCCATATGTAGCACAGGCCTTAACTCTTTGACTCCGGAACAACGCTCAGAGCGTTGGCCAGATTTGACATCCGTGCCAAAACAACTCTCTGAGCGTTGTTTTTAGTCTATTGCGCATTAAAACCATGGCACAGGGTGGAGCATAATTGCGGACTCAAAGAGTTAACAAAGCACGCCAAACTTCTCTGTCCTGTATCATCCGTTTAAAGTCTTATCCTCATCATGTCTGTGTCTAATTCACGTCTCTATGTGATTTTTCTTCCTCCCTTCAAAGTCTCTTACCCTGGAGATTCCAGCACAAAGACTGTCATGTAATGCTATCAACAGGTTTTTTTCTCAATGTATGTCCAACAAATATGAAGAAACCGTCATCATTGTTCATGATTATTTTTATTTACGCTCCTTGCGAAGCAAAGAGCAACCACTGTAGCTAGTTCCATTGAAGGAAGCTTGCACCAAGCATTCACGTGATCCAGCAGTTGTGGTTTCAGTGGTCATTCTTTTTACATTATGAGGTTGCCAACCCCTTACACAACCTCAGATTAGTTGCCTTATACGACATGCCAGAGGGTGCAGTAGTTCTTTCTCTCAACGTCCCTTCAAAAGCGTCGGAAACTACACGTCACATTTACGATAGATTAAATAACAACAACCCAGATTTTTGTGTGACAGCTGTTATAGATATTACAGTATCGTCAACATATAACAAAGAGATAACAGCAACGTTCTGACATTTATGACAGCTGGTTTATACAAGTATATATATATATCTCCAGGGCTGGATTAAATCAAGAAGGACCTCTAGGCTTTTTAGTGTTTTCACCTAATAGGCAATAATTTTAATAGGTTTTTTTCAAACCCCTTAGCATAGTTCATGCTCCGTTATGATTTTCCCGGAGTGCATTATGTCTTTTAAGCTATGTTTGTTTTTGCTGTGTAGTTAGAACGTTATGAATGTGATTGCAAAGTACAAGTATTTTCTTGTTGTACATAAATCTATGCGTTTTAAAAATAAATTTAACTTATGCACGGGCCCCCAAAAGCTCTGGGCCCCTAGGCTTCAGCCTACTTAGCCTAATAATCCAGCCCTATATAGATATAACAGTAACGTTTTGACATGACAGGTGTTTTAGATTTTACAATGTTGCCAACATAAAGCAGAGATACAATTTTAACCGTCTGGCATTTATGAGAGCTGGTCTAGATTTTAAAATATCGTCAACAAATAACAAAGACATAACAATAGCATTTATGACAGCTGTTCTATGTGTTACAATATCGTTCACATTTAACAAATACATAACAAAAACATTCTGGCAATTACGAAAGCTGTTTTAGATTATACAATGTCGTCAAAATATAACAAGACATAACAGCAACATCTGGCATTTATAACAGCTGTTCTAGATATTACAATATAGTTACCATTGGCAAAGGCGTAACACTTCTGGCCTTTATAGCAGCTGTTCTAGATTTTACAATATCGTCAACATACAGTCGAGACTAAGTAGTAACCGTCTAGCATTTATTAGAGCTGTTTTAGATATGACAATATCGTCAACATGTAACACAGATATCATAGCAGCATTTTGGCATTTATGACAGCTGTTCTAGATGTTACAATATCGTTCACATATAAAAAAGACATAACAGCAACAGTCTGGAATTTATGAGAGCTGTTCTAGATATTACAATCGCGTCAACATGTAGTAGATATAAAATAGTAACCGTTTGACATTTATGAGAGCTTTTTATATATGACATTATCGTTAACATATAGCATATCAGCAACATTCTGACATTTATGGACAGCAGTTTTAGATAAATCAATATAAAGCAAAGACATAACAGCAACATTATGACATTTATGACAGCTATTTGGATAATACAATATTGTCAACATATAGTAGTTGTAAAATAGTAACAGACTGACATTTATGAGAGCCTTTTATGTATGACAATGTGGTTAACATATAGTAAAGATATAATAGCAGCGTTCTTTCATTGATTACAGCTGTTCTAGATGTTACAATATCGTTAACATATAAAAAAAGACAAAGCAGCAACTGTCTGGAATTTATGACAGCTGTTCTAGATATGATCATATCGTCAACATATAGAAAAGATAAAACAGGAGCCGTCTGGCGTTTATGACAACTGTTCATGACCTTGAGACATCTTGTTATTCAGATGGAGCTGTACAAATGAGAAAACAAACAGAACGAGGTAGAGAACACAAGCGATCGCACAGTTGGCGGCACCAAGATCATATGCATCTTTTACTGCCGTCTGATTGAAGCCGTTCTGCCCCCAAGCAATCGGATCCAAGGTTGTGTCCTCAAAAAGATTGGGGGACTTGATCTTGAAAAAAATGGCCAACAGTGCCTGTGGATTAAAATAAAATTTGAATACAATGGAAATGCAAAGACCAGGAAGGGGAAAGGGTGCTGTTTCAGCAATGTATATACCAGTGTTTCTTATCCGGTAAGACGTCACGCAGCCCTTTAAACATCTTAAGAAGCTTCGCACCCCTTTATAGCATCTTAACTCTTTGAACCCGAAGTGCCGGTATTTCGGCTTCTTCAGCTATTCGTAATCCCCTCAGTGCCGGTCAGTTTACATCAAAGGAATTTCACACGTACATGGATTCCCATAAACGGGCTACAAATCTGCGATACCGTTGGGTGGTATTTAGTACCTGACTGTACGGGCTAGATGGTAATGTCTGAATCGATAAACAGTCATTTGCTTCAGAAGTAGTTTGTTCTTTCTTGAAAGGAAAATGAGTGGAACGTACTCTGTGTTTTAGTGGGGTAGTAAAAAGGTAGTCCCATAGCAGATACTACCGTAGGGGAGTGAAGTGTTAGAGACATCACTATACTAGGTCATGCATAGAGAGGTGGGGTGACCAGTATCCTTCCTCGCTGCCTTTTCTTTCCCTAACTCAAGAGAGAAGTCGGGTACCCATTTACAGCTGGGTAGACTGAAGCTTGTCGATACTGTGAATGTTTTTACCTTTCAAATGCTGTATAATATTAAGTATGGGAGTTCTAGAGTGAAATGGCTGACCTTACTATAATATTGTAACATGTCAAATGTTGTACAGCACTAGAGAGGGAAGTCTGGAGTAATGTTATTAATAATAATAATAATAATAATAAATTCTTTAAGCACCAAACACGGCGCATAAGGCAGAAACCAGTGCTCTCCAGGTTGTTCGTTGTGACGCCACTCCTCTTAGCTATTGCACATTATTTAGGCCCAACGTTCTTCCTTCTCTTATTATTGTTCTTCTGAGTGTTTCTTTTGGTCTTCCTTTTTTCCTCTTACCCTCAGGAACCCAAGTGAGCGCCTGTAGTGGTATTCTGTTGTTTTGCATTCGTAGGACATGACCGATATATGACCATCGTCTTTTCCTTATATAGTCGGAGACATATTTCTGCCTAGAGTCTTCTCTTATTTGTCGATTAGTCTTGAATTCTTTCCAACTGATGTTCATGAGTTTTCTAAGACATTTGTTCTCGAATGTATTCAGCTTGTTCTCCAATGATTTTGTTATTTTCCAACTCTCACAGCCGTATGTTAACACTGAGATAACATTTGAATTAAACAGACGAAGCTTGGTATGTATATTCAATGATCGTAATTTCCAAATGTGAGATAATCTATTGAAGGCGCTAGCTGCCAAAGCAATTCTAGTATGGATTTCTCTTGTTGTGTCACCATCCTGAGTCATTTTTACTGCCTAAATAATTGAAACTTTCAACTTTCTGTAGTTTTTCCCCGTTCAAGATGATATCAAAGGTCTCGTTAGAAAAGTTCATAGCTTTAGTTTTAGAGGCATTTATTTGGAGACCTATTTTAACCGAGAGATGACACAAATTATTTACTGCTTCGTGGGATTGTCTGGGTGTTGAACTTAAGAATGCTAAATCATCTGCGAAATCCAGGTCCCCCAGGAATTTTCCATTTGTCCATTTTATACCTAATTGTTCATTGTGGGTATAGTTTCTCATAACCCAATCAATAGCTATTCCAAAAAGTAGTGGTGACATAATACAGCCTTGTTTCACCCCTGTTTCTACTGTAAACCATTCTGTATTCCCTTTATTTGTTCTAACACAACATTTTTCATTGTCATATAGCGCTTTGATTATATTCACATATTTTGTTGGAAAACCATAGATTGTAAGTATCTTCCACAATGATGGGCGGTGTAGACTATCAAAGGCTTTTTGAAAATCGACGAAGGTGATAATAAGTGGCGATTGCATTTCCACTGATTCTTCTATAATTGTTCTTAGTGTGAATATTTGATCAATACATGATCGTTTCGGCCTGAAACCCGCTTGTTCTTCTCTGATCTTTTCGTCAGCATGCAATTTAAGTCTTTCTAACATCATACAACATAATAATTTTCCAGGTACTGATAATAGAGATATACCACGCCAGTTATTACAGTCTGATAGATCACCTTTCTTCTGTAACTTTACAATAATACTGTCTTTCCATTGTTGTGGTGATTGTTCTTCTCTCCATACTTCACTTATAACATCTAAAATTCTCAAGAGGTTGTTGTCATTAACTGCTTTAATCATTTCCCCTGAAATTTCGTCAACTCCAGCAGCTTTAAAATTTTTAAATCTTTTAACGGCTTGTTTGATCTCGTCCAGCGTGAATTCATCGCAAGTTATTGGCAAGGTGGTTGTGGGTGTTTCATTATTAAAATCAGGTGTTACTGTTGGTGGTGGTCTGTTTAGCACCTCCATGAAGTGCTCAGCCCATCTCTTCATTTGTTCTTTTTCTGTTGGTATTGAATTCCCTAATTTACCTTTAACAGGTGTTTCCATAGCAGTAGGCTGGTGACATAGTTGTTTTGTAATTTGATAAAGGCACCTACTATTACCAGTTCTTGCAGCATTTTCAGCTTCTACGTCCAGTTCATTGATGAAATGTCTTTTATCTCTTCGAGTTTTTGTCTTCACTTCTTTATTTAACAAGTTATAAGTTAGTTTGCAAGATTCAACTGCATTATGTGTACTTGCCGCTAGTAGTTTAAGTTTTGCTGTTTTCTTTTCTTGTATTTTATCCCAAGTATCTTCTCTCATCCATTTTTTCTTTTTATGTACTAGGTATCCGGTGGTCGCTACAGCTGCTTCTGTCATTGCTGTTCTCAGTTGTTCCCATTTAGTATCGATTGTCTTGGTGGTGATATCGTTGTCAATTTTGCCTAAAGCATCGAAATAGTTGTTCATTTTGACATTATATTCCTCCTTTATATCATTTGATTGCAGTCTGTGTACATCTATTCTTCTATTTTTATTCGGTTGGTATAACTTCTTCAGTTTAATTCTCAGTTTAGCTATGCAGAGGTTATGATCGCTTTCGATCTCTGCACCTCTGTATGCTCTGACGTCTTGAACTGATGAGCGAAATTTTGCGCTTATGCAGAAGTGATCTATCTGGTTCTTAGTTCTGCCATCAGGTGAATTCCATGTTATCTTGCGGATATTCTTATGTGGAAAGATGGTGTCTGCCACAACGAGGTTTGATATTTCACAATGTTCTAGAAGTCTTTCGCCATTTTGATTCATACAGCCTATGCCATGAGTACCGAGATATCTTTGTACTCCATCGTTGTTGTCACCTACTTTGGCGTTAAAATCGCCCATGACTGCTATTATGTCATGCTTGGGTATTGTGTTGATGGTACTTAGAAGTGCTTCATAGAAGTCATCTTTTGTGGTATCGAGAGCGTCGTTAGTTGGTGCATAACATTGTACAATTGAGAGCTTGAAAAATCTTGTCTGAAATCTAGCTAATATTAGCCTCTCATTAATAGGTTGCTGCTTTCTGTGTCATTAAGATGGCTACTCCCTCTGTGTGACGATTATCATTACTACCAGAGTATATAATTTGCTTTTTTCTTCTGAAATATATTTTATGCCCTTCCCCGTCCATCTACACTCGCTGACACCCAATACGTCCAACTTATAATTATCCATTTCTTTAATTACTTCTTCCAATTTTCCGTCTTGATACATAGTTCTTACATTCCAGTATCCAATTTTAAAAATCTCCATAGCCCCTAAGATATTAGAATGAGTCATGTTTACTGTCGAGCCTGGTTCTGTTTCGGTAACAATCGCTTGTTTTACGATAGTGACTTGTTAACTCTCAGATCAACCCTCCTATCCAACCGACCGATTCACTATCATGTGCTAATGTTATTGCCTTTACTATAATGTTGTAATTTGTCAAATGTTGCTTATCAATAAGGATGGAAATGGGGAGCAAAATTATTGCCTTTACTATAATATTGTAACTCGCGAATTGTTGTAAGGCACTAGAGAGAGACGTCTGGAGTAAAATTGCTGCCTTTACTATATTGCAATTTGTTAAATGTTGTATATCACTAGGGATTGGAATTCTGAAGTGAAATTGCTGTCTTTATTAGAACATTGTAATTTATTAAATTTTGTTTAGCACTTAGAGAAAGGAAAGTTCTGGAGTGAAATTGCTGCCTTTCTCAGAATATTGAAACTTGTCAAAATTGGCATTGCGGTGTGAGGTTATGCAATGAGATGAATATTTATCCTAGTAAGCGGCGCAAGCAGTCAAGCTATGGGTCGCTGACTGCATTCTCTATTGCTGCATCTTTGGGTCCCTAAAACTGATACAATTTTGTATTGTCCGTGTAGGCTGGGATCTCCGATGAGACACAAAAAAAGAAAATGTTTACTTCTCCCGTTCATGACGTAAGAGACGAGTGATATGACGTTTATACATGGGACTTGTAACCTTATCATGCACAATAATGTGCTACAAAGATTATCACCGCGGGAGCACATTCATGCTTTAGTGTTAGCTTGCTATAACGACCTGCTGGCAACCTTATCATGCACAACAATGTACTACAAAAACTATCACCGCAGGAGCACATTCATGCTTTAGTGTTAGCTTCCTATAAGGGGACCTGCTGCCAACCTTATCATGCACAATAATGTGCTACAACAACTATCACCGCGGGAGCACATTCATGCTTTAGTGTTAGCTTGCTATAAGGGGACCTGTTGGCAACCTTATCATGCACAAAAATGTGCTACAAAAACTATCACCGCAGGAGCACATTCATGCTTTAGTGTTAACTTGCTATAACGACCTGCTGGCAACCTTATCATGCACAATAATGTACTTCAATAACTATCACCACGGAAGCACATTCATACTTTAGAGTTGGCTTGCTAGAAGGGGACCTGCTGGCAACCTTATCATGCACAATAATGTACTACAATAACTATCACCACGGGAGCACATTTATGATTTAGTGTTAGCTTGCTATAACGACCTGCTGGCAACCTTATCTTGCACAATAATGTACTACAAAAACTATCACCACGGGAGCACATTCATGCTTTAGTGTTAGCTTGCTATAACGACCTTCTGGCAACCTTATCACGTAAAATAATGTACTACAATAACTATCACCACGGGAGCCCATTCATGCTTTAGCGTTAGCTTGCTATAACGACCTTCTGGCAACCTTATCATGCGCAGTAATGTACTACAAAAACTATCTCCACGGGAGCACATTCATGCTTTAGTGTTAGCTTGCTATAACGACCTGCTGGCAACCTTATCATGCACAATAATGTATTACAATAACTATCACCGCTGGAGCACATTCATGCTTTAGTGTTAGCTTCCAGTAAGAGGACATGCTGCCACTGTGGCTCTGTGCTCCTAAGGGAGCGAAAATGGAAAGTGTGATAATACTGAGACTAGAATTTTATGTCAGATTCCTGTCAAATTTGAGCTCGTAAAAACAGATTAGTAAAACTTTCCTCTTATCTCGAAAGATTTCCCCAAGATATTTATCATGCTAATGTGTGACCAGAAACTGTAGCAAAATCTGCAGAATCATCTTTTTCATGTTCGTTTTTATTCTTCATGGAGCATAGAACCACCACTACAGCTGATCACCGTATGGAGCATAGAACCACCACTACAGCTGATCACCGTATGGAGCATAGAACCATCACTCCAGCTGATCACCGTATGGAGCATAGAACCACCACTACAGCTGATCACCTTGTGGAGCATAGAACCACCACTCCAGCTGATCACCGTATGGAGCATAGAAACACAACTCCAGCTGATCACCTTGTGGAGCATAGAACCACCACTACAGCTGATCCATTTACTTGAATCCTGCACGAAACATTCCCATGTTCTTGCAGCAGTGTATCAGTGGCAATTTGTTTCACATTTTGACAACCTCACATTAGCCTTATACGACATACTTGAGGAAGCAGTAACCCCCTTCTTTCTTTGTCACATGAGAGACCTCGGTGAGCTACGTGCGGCAATTTCTAAACTTGTGACTAGTAAATTTTCAAATATCTCTAACGTCAATATTTGCTGTTCTCATAGGGGAACACAGTTGTTTAGACCAATATGTGAAGACTGGCCATTCATAATTCCTGTTTCCTATGAGTCGGTAATCTCACAAAAGCAGGAGGGGGAGACTTTTTATTATTTCAACGGACTTTCCCAACATTTGTATAATGCTATTGTGGTCAGCAACTTGAGCTGAGTTAGCAGAACAGTGACTATAGTCCGTTCGGAAATTCGTGCCCACACATTGAACGTTGTAATTCTGCAACCCCTTGACGGATGTTAATGAAATTTGCTACGTGCCCTACTGATATCAATGCAGTTATTAATATATTTTTTGCCCTTACAAAACTCATGTCAAGTTCGAATTTTCTTCTTTAAGTTAAATAAAAAAAACTCTTACCGTTGTCTGGGTTAATTTTTATTAGTTTTACAGGAAAGTTACAAGATCCGTTCAAAAAATGCGCACTTAATTTTTGTTGCAGCGCAGCACAAGCGATGAAATGTGCTATTCAATATTTTTTTTGTTTGAATTAGTGTAGTGACTACATGTCCGCACCAGTGCGCACCTATTGCACACAGTCGCGAGTAATTATTTCAGCGGCGTATGCTAATTGCAATGAGTTGGCTGCAACGAAACAAAAATACACCAGCATATAATTTATTAATAAACTAAACTGCATAATTATGAAAAGCGCAATGAATCTGAAATGCAAATTTATCACTTTGCAGAAGGTAACTGTTATATTGTACAGGCATTTTCGCAGAGAGGCTAAGATGGGTTGTTTATACCACGACATCCAAGAACCAGGTAGGAGAACACGAAAGGCCCTGGGTGTGGATAGAAGATCTTTTCGACGTTGGATACAACAGGACGGTGATTGTACAGAGGCTGCGGTTAAGCAAGGAAGGAAGAAAAAAATTGATGATTTTGACAAGGATGTCATTAGACGTTTGATTTTGAAGATGTTTAATGCCAATCAACTTGTTACTCTTCGCATGCTGAAAAGTCGGCTGCAAGCAGAATGCGATATTAACGTCTCAAAAACAACTCTTTGGCAACTTGTCAGAAGTGTCGGCTTCACTTTTAGAAAAACGTCTGGCGGAAGGAATTTTTTATGTGAAAAAACCACATCTGGTTGCAGCTCGAAGCAAATACCTTAGGCAGATTCGTGAGAGAAGGCAAGACGGCTATGATATAGTGTATTTGGACGAATCTTGGGTTAATGCTCATCATACGAACGAGAAAGAATGGCAATCTGTTGACGGAGACCATAGAAGGAAAATTCCCAGCAGCAAAGGTCAACGCATTATATTAGCACATGCTGGCAGCAGACAGAATGGGCTTGTCCGTGATGCAGAGCTTATTTTTCTATCAAATCTGTAGATGGTAGGGACTACTACAGTGAAATGAATGGGCAATTTTTTCGAGATTGGATAGTGAATACACTCCTCCCGACTCTAGATAGGCCGTCTTGCCTGGTGATGGATAATGCGTCCTATCATAATGTTCTAGCGCAGGAGGATAAAGCTCCCACTTCGGCAAGCACGAAAGACGAAATCAGGAGGTGGCTTGTGAATGAAAATATCTTCGCTGACAACAGCTATTTAAAACCAGAGTTGTTGCAGCTTGTGAGACAGAGGAATAAGACAAAAGTGTATCTGATTGATAAAATCATCCAAGAGCAGGGTCATGTTTCTCTTCGACTCCCACCTTACCATTCTCACCTTAACCCAATAGAGCTGGTTTGGGCTAGAGTTAAAGGGCAAGTGGCCGCCCAGAACACCACTTTTAAAATGTGCGATGTTAAAGACATGACTCGTGAGGCCCTTTCACGAATAGACACAGAGTACTGGGCTAAATGTGAAGAACACGTGCTACAGGAAGAAGAAGATTACTGGCAGCGAGATGGCTTGCAGTTTATCCAACCAATAACTGTTGTGAACTTATTGGAGTCGTCCGATTCGGAATGAGGCACGTCGATCGCATTCCTACGTTTGTGATAAACTAATTTCATATGCCAATCTATAATAACACATAAACAGTTACGATTCGTCATAGCTTCCTGATGATTTACTGCTATCATGGTTCATTATCAGAACATCATTCCTCGTATCAAAATCACGTGAACAACCAATCACACATTTAGGACACGCCTTTGAACCGTCTTGTCGCACAAATGTTGTGATTTACTGTAAGAATTAATGTTACGGGCAGATTTAGGCAAATGTTCCAAGAAGATCAAAGAAAATCGCCGTTTTGTAAATTTCGCGACAGCTGTGGATGTAATGATCGCAAAATATTAACTGCATGGAAAATCTAAGACTGCATGCAAAAATTCATGTCCATACAACAAACAGTTTTGGAGAAGATTAACGCTTTCTATGGGCACGAATTTCCGAACGGACTATAGTAAATATTCCACCGTTTGGGAAACTTCGAGGTTTTCAGAGAAAACCACACCGTGAACTTTTTGTGTGTCGGAATGAAATAACAATAGCCTAGCTATTTGATTTGTTTCGACGCGGTTTGATCGCTTTGAGTTCCCCCTGTCACCCCGGTCGCGATCTCTAATTGCAATTTACTCTCGCGCAGGTGAAAAACTGTTAAAATGTAATAATAGTGCCGCTGTTTTTACGATTCCGACCAGGAAGCTCGGGGACTGGTTTTGCTGCGGGCTCAAAGGGTTAATAAGAAGTTTTGCACCCATTTACAGCATCTTAAGAAGTGAATGGGGCGTATCTCATGGAAAGAGATGAAAACAAATAAGGAGGTCCTAGAAAATCTAGGTATCTTCTTCTTCTTCGTTCGTCCTGAAAAGGACGGTGGTTGCGTTGTGTCTGTTTACGCCTAAGCTGTGATATCTGCACCTTTCGGTCGACACATCCGACTTTTGCACGGCATTTTTTAGGACCGGGTTTGCCTTCCCATTTCGATCCACACTCGCTCAGCCAGACTGCACAGCTGCAGACTGTTTCCAGGACCACCACGTGGAGGTGGAGTGCGGTCTTGACCAGCTCTGGTTCGCTGGTCCTGACGCAGGCAGTCAAGCTATGAGTCGCTGACTGCGGTCTCTATTGCTGCGTCTTGAGGTCCCAAATCTAGGTATGAAAAGAGAACTAATGAGGAAGATCAAAGTTCGGCAGCTAAAATACTTTGGCCACATAAAAAGGCATAACACCTTGCAGAAGACCATAACAGAGGGGAGAGTTGAAGGCAAACGTGCAAGAGGAAGACAGCGCTATAAGTGGGAAGATAACATCAAGAGATGGACAGGAAAGAGTCTATCAGAGTGCATTACCAAGACAAGAGACAGAAGACGTTGGCGATCCATTACAGCCAACCTTCGTTGTGGAGATAGCAACTGATGATGAAGAAGTTTCGTATCCCTTTACAGCATCTAAGACATTTCGCACCCCTTTATAGCATCTTAAGAAGCTTCGCACCTCTATAGTCTCGAGCTCGCACAATATGTCCGAAATGCGAGATTAAAAAATGATAAAAATATGGCTTTTTCCACGAAAGGAAAAGTAAAATATTTTTATTGATATATTTGGTGCATGTAGGGAGCCCGGGGAAATAGGAAACTGGTCGTTAGAACGGCACATGCATTAGAAGTACTTTAATGAGTAATTTTCAGTATTCCTTCATGCAGCTGTAGACACTGGCGGATCCATTGTGGTGGCGAAGGGGCGATCGCATCTCCCTTGGGACTTTGAAAACATTTATTTCATATCACCTGCCCCAGTATTCACCCCCCCCCCCTCCCCCACTTGGGACTTAAATGTAAGTAATCGTTAGGTCGGACGACAGACGAATTAAAACATGCTGGCACTAGACAATGGTAAGGTTGCGAACGCAGTTTGCAAGTAATTCTACGGGGCGGAACAATGAAAGACAATAAAGGGAACTGCCATACAACAATGAGACAAAAGACGGCTCCGGGCAAGCGACACAAGGGGACTTCACTCGAGCCGGTCTAGCCAACAATCAACAAACTGGTCAGACCGAACTATTATCAATGAAAACTTAATCGACTGTCATGAAATATTCTAATCCACATATATAAATTATTAGGTAAATATGAAGCCTAACAAATAAAATTAATAAAGAGAAGAGCAATGGTAAAATGACAGTGCTGTCCCAAAGAATGTACTCGAAATCCCCCTTGTTTTCTGCTTCGTCTGCAAATTGTAACGCTTTCACGTTGATAGTAAAGCTTACTGTATTATTACCCGCCTTCTTCAATGAAACGTGTGCTGTATTTCTTGGAAAAGCATTGAGACGTACTGCGTAATGACCTAAATTAACCCTAACATTAATTATACTGCGTTACCAAAACGAACGAACAGATGGACTAAAGGGATAAAAAGAGAAGGGAGAGGCAGAAAGCCGAACACTAAACCCGCTTCGCGCGATACACAATTACTACCATCACGCGTGTAAGTCTACATGCACAAAATTTTTTTTCAGACGGACAGTGATAAAATACACTACCCTTTCCCAGAGTTAGGTTTATAAATCATAACAGACTCTTATTAGAAAAGACAACATTATATGGGTTTACGTTTGAACACATAACAGTACCCAGACAGCACATCTTCTAAACAGGAGATAGAAGAAATTGCATATTTTGAACGCAGCCACGTAGCTCCTTTAAATTAGTATTTTTGGGTTCCTTAGGGTTTGCTGACAAATAATATGTAAAACGTTACGCAAATAGTCCAGGAATTAATAAATTATACCCAAAATAAAATATTGGGGGTGCCTGACAGCATAAAATCATTTCTGCTCATAAAATTTTTTTTATAACGTGTTTGAAAAAACCTTACGTTACATAAATAGCCTACCATGTAAACTCCAAATTGATTGGAGCGCAACAAATGAAAGCCTAACCACGATTGGTCGGGCTATAAATACTATCTTGGTTGTTGGGGGAGACGGGAAAAGATAACATTTTTTCAAACACTTGTCGAAACGTGGCTCATTGGCCAGTCTCGCTGATATACACACTTGGGAGCGTTAGTTCGAGACCACTAATTCAAATAAGCTTGATAAAGCGACAGTACGTTGAAGCCAGCTCACATTTTTGCTAAAATAAAAGCCTGGAACATAGGCAGAACGGAATTTGTGCCAGTTTGTGCCAGAATTCATTGCTAATCAACGTATCTGTGTTTATTTCCATGAAATTGTGGTAAGCTTGAACCATTCAGTATCTTTTAATGAAAAATTGAATGTGAATTGTTGATTTATGCCTGTATATATATATGTGTAGTTCAGTGGCAAACGTGAGGTAAAGCCTATAATGCTCCAGCCTGAACAGAGGGTGTCGGAGAGAAGTAAAACGGCATGGAATGGCCAAGTAGTACACTGACACCTGGATGATGGACTAGAAAGAAATAATGCTGGAAGTGCAGAGGCGTAGTAACCATTAAGAAGGGTAATACTGGAATAAAGTATTTCAAATGAAGCTGACTGTTGGCCTAACGCTCTGAACGCAATGTTTGTGCTGTATTGTGATCAGTGTAAAAGAGAATATAAATTAGTTATGAAGTAGAAGGTACATCCTTCTTGATTTCAGGGACAGTGGTCTTGATGGTAGTGAGCAGCACCTGGTCAGAGATTTGCTGAATCCAGAGTCGGACAGCATACTCCTTGGTCTTTTTAGCTATCAGTGAGGTGTCTCCTGAGCCCAGAGGAGAATTCGAGCAGAGGAGTCCTTTCCTGCCGCCATCACTAAAGATAAGCAGAGTTGGCCAGCTGAGCTCAACATTATGTCCCCTCATCTTGAACTGATTTTTTAAAATTAACATTAAGAGGGGAATTTACTTGTCTTAAAATCAGGAACTGTGAACATCTACAATAATGGTCCCTAAAGACAAACTATTGAAGTCATGATGACAAATACCAACAGAGCTTGAACAAAACAAAACCAGTATTACCTCATTTTACCACTACACAATTGACACACATAGAACATTGGTAATAATATATGTCACTACAATATTCATATTAAATACATTCTGTACATAACTTGTAATTTAAATTGATTGTGATTCCTGGTTCCCTTGTAGTTGAATCAGGACACATATTCATTCATGCCAGTAATGAATACATATTGTTATTTGAAACGTTACTAGTGACTTCTTTAAGATATTCTCATAGAGTGTTATATGTATGTGAGTGTCACAGTGTTGTTAAGAGTAGTGGATTAAATTAAATTGTTTATCTGTCTGTTGTTGTGACTTACACTTCACCATACACATACCCTAGACACATAACGTAGCATCACACTATTCCAGAATAATTCTGACTGAGATATATAGATATGTGGTAGCAAGTAAGGTTATATATATAATATACTACTCTTATTAGATATATATATATACCTTCACAGCTGATCTCAGTCAGTACACTAAGTCCCTTATAAGTATTTATAACTTCCCACTTCACCACATATATTGGGGTCTCGCTCTTGGGATTTTGAATCTTTAACTATTAAAAATATTGGGGATAATTCACTTCAGGGAATATAAGAATTAAAAGGTATCCTTGGGTGGAATTAAATAAGGTTGAGCTCACGGTGCCTGTGTTGTCCATTAGAGATTGAATTGTTGGTTAGACATTGTATTAAGTTACCTGATAGACAATGGCGGACCTGGCCAAATTTCGATCTGCTGCGGTTCAGACTGCAAAAGAGTTAGGATTAGATGGGCAAGTTATGGTTGCCTATGTTACTACGGAATGTGACAAATTTATTGAACGCGAAGAAAGAAGGTTTGAAGCCGAAAGAAGGTTAGAGGCTGAAAGGGAAATTAAGAAGTTACAATTTGAAGCTGAGGCTGAGACTAAGAGGTTGCAGATTGAAGCTGAGGCTGAGACTAAGAGGTTGCAGATTGAGGCTGAGGCTAAGAAATTGGAAGCAGAAAGAGAAGACAAAAGATTAGCTGCAGAAGAGAAGAGATTAGCTGCAGAGAGGGAAGCAGAAAAGGAGGAGAAAAGATTACAAAGGGAACATGAATTACGACTAAGGGAGTTTGAGTTTCAAGGCCATGCTCCTGAAAATGGTGCCAGTCCCTTTGCCTCTGATGCTACGGTTACTCAAGGAGCCTCAATCTCAGCTATGAATTTTCATTTAGATCATTTTGTTGAGAAAGACGATGATATTGAGAGCTATATAAATAGGTACGAACTATTAGCTACCACGTATGGGTTGGAGAGAGAAAGGTGGAGCTTAAAGTTATCTCAGGGACTTCGTGGGGCAGCTTATGAAGTTTTTGCAAAAATGAGCAGAGGTGATCAGGAAAATTATGACATGCTAAAGCAGGCTCTTTTGTTAAGGTATGAAAAGAATGCAGAGTTTTACAGGAAAAAATTTAGGAATGCTAAACTACTGTCAGGTGAAACCTATCACCAGTTCTCTGCACGAATAGAGACATACTTGGAGAAATGGACTTCTCTGGGGAAAACCCAAGATCTTAAGGAAATGGTCCTTATAGAGCAACTAAGAGAGTCCATGGCTCCAGACCTGAGAAAGTTTCTCATGGAACAAGGTGCAGAGAGGCTGGGTGAGTTGCTAAATGTTGCTGAAAGGTATCAAGCAGCTCAAGCAGAGGTAACAGGTAATAAAAAGAAACAGGTGGACAACTTTAGGGCACCACAGAACTTTAATAAATTTGATCCTAAGGATCAAAATAAAGGTAAGCACCAATTTGATAGGCCACGGTATGACAATAAAAATAAATTCCCACAATTCGATGAAAGGAAATATGATGAAAGAAAATCTTTCAACCAAGGAAAAAGGTGGTGTAAAAATTGTAAGATGAACAATCATGACACTGACCATTGTAGAAGGAAACCTCCTCATTTTGCTGCTATGACATCGGGGAAAAAGGAAAAGAAGGGCAAACCTGAAGAATTACAGGAACCATACCACCCCCCAGTGTGTGAAGATGTCATTTGTAATGGTGTCACTATAAGATGTTTATATGATACCGGTTTAGATTACGATTCCGTTGTGAGTTCTCACCTGGTGCAGGCCGATCAATACACCACAGAAACAGTGGAGATTCAAACTGCAACCAAGGATGTAGCTACCATGACACTTCCCGTCGCCCGAATAAAAGTGAAAACGCGATATGTGGAAGGAATCATAAAAGCAGCAGTGATAAATGAGCCAATCTACCCTCTAATATTGGGGTGTAGATATGTCTTCTTGGGGAATCCCAAGAGACCTGTGATATTGGCAACAGTGCAGACCAGATCACAGACAAAGAAGGAGGAGGATAATCCCATAAATACTCACCCAGATGAGATGAGGAAGGCACAGGCTGAGGACAAAACACTCAAGCCATGTTTCAAGAAGTTGCCCAAATCTCATACACCTCCAGGCAAGGGAGAGTTTTATATGAAGAACAAATTGATATATAGGAAGGCTGGATCTGAATCCAATGGTCACGGACAGCTGGTCCTTCCCACTTCATATAGGACTAAAGTGTTGGAACTAGGACATGCGATTCCCTTCAGTGGTCATATGGGAATCAGCGCAACAGGACAGCGAATAGCTTGTCACTATTTCTGGCCAGGAATAACTGAAGATATCAAACGATATGTAAAATCCTGTCCAGAGTGCCAACGAGTAGCACCTAAACATTGGACTGCACCAGCAACTCTGGGGGAAATGCCCATAGTGGGAACACCCTTTGAGAGAGTTGCCGTGGATCTTGTGGGACCTCTCACCCGAACCAAGAGAAGGAACAGCTACATTCTGACTCTGGTGGACACTTGTTCTATGTGGGGAGAGGCAGTAGCCCTGTCATCGATTGATTCTAAACATGTGGCAGAGGCATTGCTCACAATTTTCACAAGGTTAGGCTTTCCCAATCAAATCTTGACTGATAATGGCTCTCAGTTCAAGGGGAAACTAACTGAAGAAGTTTTCAGGATCTTTCAGGCCAAACACTTCCATTGTAGTGTGTATCATCCCCAAGGGAACGGCCAAGTGGAAAGATTTAACGGCACATTAATGTCGATCCTGAGAAAGTTGGCACACGAAAAACCAGATACATGGGACCAGTACCTGCACGCCGCCCTCTTTGCTTATCGGGAGGTACCCCATAGTTCAACCGGTATGGCCCCGGCAACATTATTGTTTGGAAGGCCAATAAAAGGTCCACTTGAAGTTATGTTAAGAACGTGGACTGATGAAAAGGCAGAGGAAAACATTACATCTTCATACCAGTATGTGAATGAGCTGACCACTCGGTTAAAAACTGGCTGGAAACTTGCCAATGAAAATTTGAAACAAGCCAGGAAGAAACATGCTGCCTATTATAACAGGAAGGCGAAAGACAGAAATTTGGCTGTGGGAGAGAAGGTACTGCTTCTTTTGCCCGGGAGTCAGAATAAGTTACAAATTGGATGGCAGGGTCCATATACAGTTCTAGAGAAGGTGTCTAGAACAAATTATAAGATAGATAAGAAGGGGAAAGAAAAAATCTATCATGTGAATCTCCTGAAGAAATATTTGGAAAGAGAACATCAGGAAGAGACACACTTGTTGACCTTGTCCATCGCCATGGAGATGAAAAAGGAACCACTTTCATCATTTGAATATCCATTACACCCCTGTGAGACAGCAGCACAGGTGAAAATCAGTACACATTTAACGAAAACTCAGAAAGAGAGAGTGCAACAGGTTCTAAATAATCATGCAGAGGTGTTAACAGACCGACCAGGGCATACAAACCTATTGGAATATGATATGAAATTAATAGACTCCACACCTGTCTGTATGAAACCATATTCGATTCCGTTTGCTAAGGAAAAAGCTTTGAAGGAAGAGATAGACTATCTGTTGAAGGAAGGAATTATTTCGCACAGTGAGTCTTCGTATAGTTCCGGTGTTGTACTTTTAAGGAAGCCCTCTGGAGAACATAGACTCTGTATAGATTACAGGAGACTGAATGCTATTACAGAAGGACAGGTGGATCCATTGCCGGATACAAATCAGCTGTTTGCCAGACTAAATAAAGCTAAATATTTCTCAAAAGTGGATCTGAGTAAAGGATACTATCAGATTCCAGTAAAGCCTGAGGTTAGACCATACCTAGCTTTTAGTACCTCAGAAGGACACTATGAGTTTAATAGATTGCCATTTGGATTGAAGAATGCGCCTAGTGTCTTCTCTAGAATGATGAGAAAATTATTGGATCCTCTGAATAATCCCTGTATAACAAATTTTATGGATGATATCCTTATAGCAACAGAAACATTTGAGGAACACATTGACTCTCTGAACATGCTGTTTGATCGACTTAGGGAGGCAAATTTAACAGCCCGACCAACCAAATGTTGCGTTGGATGTAAAGAATTGGAATTTTTGGGACACACAGTTTATCAGGGAAACATGACCCCTGACCCAAAGAATTTAGAGAAACTACAGAAAGCCCCGAGACCACAAACCAAGAAGGACGTGAGATCCTTTGTCTCATTATGTGGTTTCTACCAGAAGTATATCAAAAACTTTAATTCCATATGTGCACCTTTAACGGAATTGACACGTAAAGGACTTCCAGATCGCATTACATGGACACCACAATGTGAAATGACTTACCAAGAATTGAAGGAAAAGCTCACAAGTAAACCCATTTTGAAATTACCTGACTTAAGTCAAGAATTCATAGTAAGGACGGATGCAAGTAATATTGGGCTAGGTGCAACTTTACTACAGAAATCAGATGCATTGGATGGGGAATTAAGCCCAGTGGCATATGCTAGCAGAAAGTTGAATAAAGCTGAAATCAACTACTCAACTAGCGAAAAAGAATGTCTTGCAGTAATATGGGCAATAAAGAAATTCAATATTTATCTATATGGGAAGGCATTTAAGTTGCAAACTGACCACAAACCTTTATCGTTTTTAGCACAGGCTAAGCATGAGAACTCTAGGTTACTCCGATGGTCTTTGCTTCTGGCTCCATATAATTTTAGCATTGAATATATATCTGGAAAAACAAATCTGGGAGCGGATTTTTTAAGCCGCCATCCGTGTGATGAGAATCACCGTAAACCCCAGAAATAATAATAAATTTCTCTATGTGTATATAGAATAAAGGACTGACATATAATGTCTGTTTTAAGAGGGGAAGTGTCATGAAATATTCTAATCCACATATATAAATTATTAGGTAAATATGAAGCCTAACAAATAAAATTAATAAAGAGAAGAGCAATGGTAAAATGACAGTGCTGTCCCAAAGAATGTACTCGAAATCCCCCTTGTTTTCTGCTTCGTCTGCAAATTGTAACGCTTTCACGTTGATAGTAAAGCTTACTGTATTATTACCCGCCTTCTTCAATGAAACGTGTGCTGTATTTCTTGGAAAAGCATTGAGACGTACTGCGTAATGACCTAAATTAACCCTAACATTAATTATACTGCGTTACCAAAACGAACGAACAGATGGACTAAAGGGATAAAAAGAGAAGGGAGAGGCAGAAAGCCGAACACTAAACCCGCTTCGCGCGATACACAATTACTACCATCACGCGTGTAAGTCTACATGCACAAATTTTTTTTCAGACGGACAGTGATAAAATACACTACCCTTTCCCAGAGTTAGGTTTATAAATCATAACAGACTCTTATTAGAAAAGACAACATTATATGGGTTTACGTTTGAACACATAACAGTACCCAGACAGCACATCTTCTAAACAGGAGATAGAAGAAATTGCATATTTTGAACGCAGCCACGTAGCTCCTTTAAATTAGTATTTTTGGGTTCCTTAGGGTTTGCTGACAAATAATATGTAAAACGTTACGCAAATAGTCCAGGAATTAATAAATTATACCCAAAATAAAATATTGGGGGTGCCTGACAGCATAAAATCATTTCTGCTCATAAAATTTTTTTTATAACGTGTTTGAAAAAACCTTACGTTACATAAATAGCCTACCATGTAAACTCCAAATTGATTGGAGCGCAACAAATGAAAGCCTAACCACGATTGGTCGGGCTATAAATACTATCTTGGTTGTTGGGGGAGACGGGAAAAGATAACATTTTTTCAAACACTTGTCGAAACGTGGCTCATTGGCCAGTCTCGCTGATATACACACTTGGGAGCGTTAGTTCGAGACCACTAATTCAAATAAGCTTGATAAAGCGACAGTACGTTGAAGCCAGCTCACATTTTTGCTAAAATAAAAGCCTGGAACATAGGCAGAACGGAATTTGTGCCAGTTTGTGCCAGAATTCATTGCTAATCAACGTATCTGTGTTTATTTCCATGAAATTGTGGTAAGCTTGAACCATTCAGTATCTTTTAATGAAAAATTGAATGTGAATTGTTGATTTATGCCTGTATATATATGTGTAGTTCAGTGGCAAACGTGAGGTAAAGCCTATAATGCTCCAGCCTGAACAGAGGGTGTCGGAGAGAAGTAAAACGGCATGGAATGGCCAAGTAGTACACTGACACCTGGATGATGGACTAGAAAGAAATAATGCTGGAAGTGCAGAGGCGTAGTAACCATTAAGAAGGGTAATACTGGAATAAAGTATTTCAAATGAAGCTGACTGTTGGCCTAACGCTCTGAACGCAATGTTTGTGCTGTATTGTGATCAGTGTAAAAGAGAATATAAATTAGTTATGAAGTAGAAGGTACATCCTTCTTGATTTCAGGGACAGTGGTCTTGATGGTAGTGAGCAGCACCTGGTCAGAGATTTGCTGAATCCAGAGTCGGACAGCATACTCCTTGGTCTTTTTAGCTATCAGTGAGGTGTCTCCTGAGCCCAGAGGAGAATTCGAGCAGAGGAGTCCTTTCCTGCCGCCATCACTAAAGATAAGCAGAGTTGGCCAGCTGAGCTCAACATTATGTCCCCTCATCTTGAACTGATTTTTTAAAATTAACATTAAGAGGGGAATTTACTTGTCTTAAAATCAGGAACTGTGAACATCTACAATAATGGTCCCTAAAGACAAACTATTGAAGTCATGATGACAAATACCAACAGAGCTTGAACAAAACAAAACCAGTATTACCTCATTTTACCACTACACAATTGACACACATAGAACATTGGTAATAATATATGTCACTACAATATTCATATTAAATACATTCTGTACATAACTTGTAATTTAAATTGATTGTGATTCCTGGTTCCCTTGTAGTTGAATCAGGACACATATTCATTCATGCCAGTAATGAATACATATTGTTATTTGAAACGTTACTAGTGACTTCTTTAAGATATTCTCATAGAGTGTTATATGTATGTGAGTGTCACAGTGTTGTTAAGAGTAGTGGATTAAATTAAATTGTTTATCTGTCTGTTGTTGTGACTTACACTTCACCATACACATACCCTAGACACATAACGTAGCATCACACTATTCCAGAATAATTCTGACTGAGATATATAGATATGTGGTAGCAAGTAAGGTTATATATATAATATACTACTCTTATTAGATATATATATATACCTTCACAGCTGATCTCAGTCAGTACACTAAGTCCCTTATAAGTATTTATAACTTCCCACTTCACCACATCGACGGTGGTGATCCCATGGTTGTTTACTCACTAATCCGGTCGCTCCTTACACTGTCTGGTCTGGTAGTAAATGTGTTACACCTTAGTAAACCACATTTCTCTCTACGGATTCAAGGTGTCAAGATAGGTTCAAACGAAAGCGATTGATTACCCTAATCAGCAAAAGATGGTCGCTTAAGTCCCGATATGACAAGAATTGAGGGAAGGGAGTGTAAACAATGATTAAGCACAGAAAATGAGACGTGGAGCAATAATGTCGGTGATAAACATGAATGCTAGGAAAAGAGAGCGGACAATTCTGTCACAAAGAGAAAATATTTTACCTCACAGAAGGGGCGGAAAAATAATAAATTCATGACAGCTTAGATGATCTCAGTTGTTATTCTTGTTATTTTTTTTAAAAATCCTGTGAGGCGCCTTTAATTAGAAACACCATTCTTCTATATTTATCTCTGCCAAGAGTAATCTTAAGCTAAGGTTTGGTTTGGGTTTGGTTTTAAGGACTAACTTCATTACACACGGACAACTCCATCAGTGCTCCAAATCTTCTCCCTTAGATCACATAAGGAGCATCTCAGCACAGTGCACGAACTCCGTCGCACCGGCGAGAACTCCAGTGTGTTTATATAGGAATCACACTTTCTATAAATATTTTTGTGGTGGGTAGGTTTCTAATTTTTTAAATTTTACCAAGGCAGCGGCGTTTATGGCCTACTCTTTACGATTTCCAACTGCCGAGGGATTTTTAGTGTGCGCAACTTGAACACGAGGCATCGTATTTTTTCGCCCTTATCCGAGCAGGCTAGGCATCCGATCTCACTACCCAGGAGACCACGGGGAGTATGACATCATTAGGACCTCTGGTTCTGAAAAAAGATTTCCATAAATTATATCCCCCCCCCTCCCCCCACCGGGAATCGAACTAGGTACCTTTAGAATTCGAGGCGGACGCCATACCCCTTAGTCACTCCAAACCTTAAGAGTGAAGGTTGATACATTTGAAGACCCTCATCATTATACTCTTAAGTTTGGCCATTGTTGGATCACTACCGTTACACCAGCTGCAAATAGGTTGTGACAAAACGCCCGAACATGCTGTTTTGTGTGATCTCTCACACCTTCAGCCCTCCGGCAGTATCCTTTCTTTTTCTTCATTTTTCTCACTCATCGCTTTTATTTGGCATAAATAATGCCTTTTCATTTGTTATTTTCACAGTTTTGCTCTATGCTGGACATAGCATGGTGAATTCTCTAACACGCCACTCCCATATGGCAGTATTTGCTACGGGAGTAATGCGTATCTTATTGTTTCACACTCCACTCCCAGACTGTTACTACGATTCGCCAGGTTTGGTGACCAGGCCAGCGATAATATTTTATCGCCTAATCTGTCTGACCGCCGGTGGAAACGGGGCGGTCAAACATTTGACCCCCATTGGAAAGCTGTTGATCATGTTGACACAAGCTGGTTTGTGATACGATGAAAGAAGACAATACGGTCTGACCAGACATCTGTCTATCGGAGGCACGCAGATAAAGGTGATAAACAGAGGTGCCAGAAGTCTTAGGTAACGATATGACATCACTGTGTAAGAGGCCACGCGTGTATATTAAATTTAATATTTTCAAATACGCGTGGGATGAGTAATGATAAACTTCCCCACCCAAACAGTGCTAGATAGATTTGATTGGTTCGCCAGAATCTACAATTATTTGATTGGAACTTTCGGCGGAAACACAGCTGGGATTTGAAACTAAGGATTGTAAAATATAATCTAACAAACTCGGAGTCACAGCACACAGACAGACTGCATCGCAGCGGCAACTAAACACCTCCTACAAGCCAGAGGAAAGAGGATAGGACTTATCAATCCACAACTATAAGTACCAGATCGAGTAGTGGGCAACTTTGGAAGTACAAGTAAACCCGCAATTTTAATACAAGACTGGAAACTTGGGAATGTTATAACAAGGAGTCATAACAGGAATTATAGATTTCCAGACCAAGTGTTTCACCCGTCATAAGAGGAATTATGGATTCCCAGACCAAGTGTCTCACCCGTCATAAGAGGAATTATAGATTTGCAGGCCAAGTGTTTCACCCGTCTGATAAGGTTGGATAAAGTTGGTTTTTTTATTCCCGTTAATGATATCCACCAAAAGATAGATATAAGTGGATGGAAGCAGACATCATCATCATCATCAGTTGATAAGATCTCTATGGTGTTGTTTGCTCCACTGTAGTGTATGGAATGTCAACTTGACCTACGCAGTGGTGTGTAGACATGGACTGAGTGTATAATGTGCGAATGATAATAAGGGTTCGTGGTGTTGACAAATGTTCTTTTCTCACACTCATGTATGGCTGGAAGTCATCGACACCAACGACTGTGTACCTTTTCTAAAGTTTAATTGGACGTACACACTCGACAGCACAGATAGTGACAAATCACAGGTTGGCATAATACATCATGGTACAGTGGTTAAATGGTCTTGCAACGTTACATGGGCACTCATGTAGAATAATAGTATAAAGGACTGTCAGTAGCCAAGCCCTCAGTATCGCCCATACATATATATCATCTGACTTCACTGACTGAGCACGTCAGCTTATAAACAATATTTCAGATGGCTTCTAAACCTAATCTCGTTTAGCGACGATTCTCCAACATAATGTCCAGCACATATTTTTCCATATAATAATATTGAACCGCTAATAACGGGTTCTCATGTGTAGCAGTGATCTCTGGACTAAACAAGCGATAATACGGGCATCCCTTTTCTCTTCTTGAAAGTCACTACATGTTTTGGTTCCAAGATGGCTTCACTCGTGAGCTGTCACTCACGTTTGGATACAGATAATGAATCTGTCCTAAAGTTAGTCATTCATAAAACATTTCATTGCTCTGTAGATTTGATCATGAACAATTGACTGCAATCTACAGGATATAGTGCTGCTAGGAATCGAAGTCGTTTTCATCGAGTCAAATATATTCTCTTAGACATTCAAATCGTACCTATCGAAAATGGTGGCTTCGTACGAGAGTTCATAAGAGTATCTATTATTACCTTGGTATCAGAAATATGAAAATGCCATTCCTTGGCAATACGAATAAACACTGGGGTAAAGCATACACGATAGGTCTAGACGACTATCACTTTCCCCACCAATACTGAGATCACTTTTTCCCGGCGACAAGCCGACATAGAAAACACAGTCCCTATCGGGACGAAGCCAAATCACACCACACTCTAGCGACACATCCGCCGAATAGCCTTTGACCTCTCTAGAGACAACAGAACATAAAGTTCGACTTAGATATGTAAAGATATACAGATATAAGACAGACTCGTCCTACTCAGACAAACAATACACATAAATTCAGGCCATAGATATTCTGAAGCAAGAACAATCTATTATTACCCAAACGAAGAATAAATCGCAGAAAACTGGACTCACCCGCGGAGTTCGATCGAAGAGACGGCACAACTTTCAAGGGAAGTAACTCAATAATGACTTTCCCTTAAGCACTATTTTGTTTACAAAATATTTGCGAACATAACAAGAATACCAATGTATAATATTGTAAGATATCCAAGACTGCACGTAACACCGTCATAAGAGGAATTTCTCACTTAAGTGATTAGAACAGCATCTAAATACAGGGCTGTGGGTCCATTCTAATCTGCGCCAGGAGAAGTGTGTATTCCCAACATTTTGGGATAAGTGTAAACAAATTATTTACTAATGTAAATTTTACAGGTTTCTTGCTAAGTGGTTATAAATGAGGCTGGCAACCTCAACATATGAAAATAGTATATGCATGAACCACTACGGCAAGAGCTAGTGATTGTTTCTGACTAGTCGTGCGGGAAACCCGACAGAAGAGCGACCCAAGACCCCGACGGGAGTAGCGACGAGTAATGAGTGATAATTACATCACATGTGCCTAAAGTGTATAGAATCATTTTTTTGAGATTTATATTGTGATGAAGTACATTGATACAGCGATAAAATCATTAAGTATATGTAATAAAGTAATAATAATATGTATAGAATTAGTAAAGTTGTAACGCGTCTTCTTCCCTGCGCCAGAAAACGCATTGATTTAGGTAGGATAGAACGTAGTCTAAAAGCCTTATTGCAGCGCTAGTAGTATTGGACTTTATAACGCGCCCGTCAAGGGTTAACGATAAAATTTTGAAAAATACAAGCGTAGTGGTTCCAGGAAAGATAGAAAGAATAAAACACACGAACGCATAAGATTGAGAGAGCGGACACATGCTGCCGGCTTGTCAAGTGTTAGAAGTTTGAATTAGCTACTCAGGCCGACAGTGCGAGACGATGCCGTTAGCTTGTGTCGAAAACGATGTCGCGAGCTTTAAAATTTAAAAATAAACCGCCAATTCCAATACATTTTCTAACAAAAGGCACACTGTAGAATCATATATACACACACGCATAATTACTTCCTGCCGGGAAAAAGGAAGATCTGCGATGATTTTTATAACATTCAAGTAGTTGAGACTTAGAAAACAACGAACACCAAAATGGAAAATATATTGATTTCTTTATTAATAGGTTTAAGATCATAAAAGTTAGCTAGCCTTAGAGCTGGTCTTGTCCTGATGGGTAATATGCTTTCGAATAAAAAATCCGACAGATAGAAATAAAGTTATGGACAAAAGACTGTATTTGTTCGTACAGACAGACCAACACATGCTCGTTTGGACTTGCACTAACGGTAACATTTTTTGACGCGTCCTTGAAAAAGGCAAGAAAGGGTACATGCAGAAAGGGGTAGACAAGGGGAGAAAAAATTATGGGATGGCTCAAACTGAATATGCTTTTTGGTAGTGTTAGGCCAAAACCAAGTTTATTTTGGTAAATGCCAAGTTTGGACGGACAGACCGACTGAAGTGTCGTGAGAAATTCTAATCCACATATATAAATTAAAAAGTAAATGTAAAGCCTAACAAATAAATTCTATAAAAGGAAGAAGAATGGTAAAGAACAGTGCTGTCACAATGACAGTACTCGAAATCCCCTTTGTTTTATGCTTCGTCTGCAAATTGTAACGTTTCCACGTTAAATATAAGCCACTGCATAAATACATGCGTTTCCACAACCCAATAAAACGTGTACTGCAGTTCTAAGAAAAACCTTTAGATACGCAAGTGATTAATGACCTAAATTAATCCTAACATTAATTATACTACTGTTGAGTTCGTTTTATGGTTGAGTACAGTTTATACTGGTGAAGAGGTAGCTTCAAACGCGAATGGTTAAAATGAACGAATGTCAATAATATTCTTCCAACGAACTTCAACAAGTAGTGAACTGGGCAAGTACTGGCAGCACACAAGTCGGTGATGACTGTACATCGATTTTATTCAACATGACACAGACGGAATGGACAAGACTAACATCGTCACAGGCGCAAAGATCATACATCAGCATAATGGTAATTACTTTTAAAGTTCCTGAAGATTCTCTACCATAAAGTCCTCTGACTCAAGTGACTAAGGATCACAAACTGTTACCGTATAATATTCTTCTCATTCAAGTCCGTTGACCTTCTCTCAAGGACGTCTATCATGGTAACGTATTCATACTCCCGGATAAAATCTTCCATATCATACTTCACAATCCCATACGTTCTCCAAAACATAACGTTAGATAGCATATAGTTTCAAACAAAGTCATACACGATAATACGAACAGGTTAGAGATTCCAGTTGGCTAACCTCTCCCATTCTATGCCACGCTTCTGGCATTGTTGTAACAGCATATTAAAACATGTGCATAAGGTAATCAATAACTTCTTCCACTCGTAGGAATCCTTCTTCTACGATACAAATCCTAAAGGCAAACGACTCTGTAGATCCATTCTAGGAATAACATCTTCCCGCTAGACTAGTATTAGAGCGGCCTTATAATACAGCTTTAAATAAGAAGTGGGGCGATAACTTACGTGACATTGCTGCTATTGGTTTCGACCTGAAGACCAATACAGATCACTAGAATAAATGGCTTTCCATAAACATGCCATTGAATACAAATATAATATAACAATCATGGACATAAACAAGTTCCATGTTGCCCTTCAAATCATGACGTCAGAAACTACTCAACTAGGTTACCCGTGCGTCCCAAAGCAACACTCACTGCTTCGTGCACGTCAGTGCGCGAATCATTCGACCGCACAAATAATATAACTATATCAAGACTGGTGCGTACATTTGGCAGGACCGAAGACTACCCCCTTAGGTAATAAATGTACGTAACAACTACGTTACCAAAACGAACGAACAGATGGACTAAGATGGAAAGAAGGGAGGGCTGAAGGCAGCAACGCAAGCAACACTAAACACGCGTCTCGCTATATTAATGCCACCCCTAACACGCGTGTAAGGCCACATGCACTAACTTTATTTCAGACGGACAGTGATAAAAACACTACCCTTCCCAGAGTTAGGTTTTAAAAAAACCTGAAAAACGCTTATTAGGAAAGATGACATTAGATGGATTTACGTTTGAAAACATGACAGTACCCAGACACCACATGGGGATTGAAGTGAACAGGAGGTGGTAGAAAATGCACATTTTGAACGCAGCCACCTAGCTCCCTTAGATTGAGATATTTGGATTCCTTAGGGCTTGCTGACACAGAATATGTTAAGTGTTACGCAAATAGTCCAGGAATTAATAAATTATAGGCAAAAGAAAATAATGAGGGTGTCAGACAACCTAAAAACTCGGAGTCGCTCAGTGGCAGAATTTTACACCACCATTGTACGGAAATAGGCCACAAGTTACATTTGAATTGATTGGAGGGAATGATATGTAAGGCTAAACACGATTAGTCGGACTATAAATGCTATCTTTTGTTGTCAAGGGAGACGGAAGTAAGAGTACTTTTTTTCAAACGATGGGGTAGAAATGGCCTGATTGGTTAGGTCTGTTAATATAGTTAATTGATAGCGTTAGTTCGAGACCACTAGTTCAAATAAGCTTGATAAAGCAACAGTGCGTTGAAGCCAGCTCATATTTTTGCTAAATAAAAGCCTGGAACATAAGCAGATGGGAATTTGTGCCAGTATTTGTGCCTACATTCATTGCTAGTCAACGTATCTGTGTTTATTTCCTTGAATTGTGGTAGGTTGAAATATTTGATCTCTTTTTAATGAAAATTGAATGTACATTGATAATTTATGTCTGTATATATGTGCAGTTCAGTAGCGAACATGAGACAAGGCCTATATCTATATATATATATATTGCTCCAACCTGAACAGAAGGTGTCGGAGAAAAGTCAAACTACATGGAATTACCACATAGTACACTGACACCTACCTTATGACATGGAAGGACTTATAGCTGAAAGTGCAGAGGCGTAGTAACCATTAGGGAGGTTAATACTGGAGTAAACTGCTTCAGAAGAAGATAGCAGTTAAACTAAAGCTCTGAACTCTGTGTTTGTGATGTATTGTGCTCAGTCTAGCCAGATAGTATAAATTAGTTCTGAAGTAGGAGGTACATCCTTCTTGTTTCAGGGACTGTGGTCCTAGTTATTGAAGCCGCACCTGGTCTGAGCATTTGCTGAATCCAGAGGCTACAACATACTCTTTGGTCCCTGTAGTAACCAGTGAGGTGTCTTCAGAACCAGTGAGGTGTCTTCAGAACCAGTGAGGTGTCTTCAGAACCAGTGAAGAAGTCTAGCAGAGGAGTCTTTGCCTGCCGCCATCACGAAAGTTAAGCCCTTCGTGGCCAACAGAGCTCAACAATTTGTACCCCCTCCTCTTAAAATGAATTGTATTAATTAAAGAGGGGTAATTAATTGTTTTAATGACAGGAACTGAGAACATCTCCAATACTAGTTCCAACAGAAACAAACACATGCAGTCATGATGTCTAATAAGAATCTATCTTGAAGAACAAAACCAGTATTACCTCATATTACCACATCACAACTCACACACATAGATTACTAATATTGTATGTCAATGCAAAGACCACATTTATATCTGTGTACATAATATTTGTAATTACATGTTATAATATTGCCTGGTTCACTGTGTAGTTGAATCAGGATCACTATTGTAGAAAAAATCAATACATCTGTATATATCTGAAATTTATCATTGAATCTTTTAAGATAGTCTTCTAGAGTGTTGACTGTTTGTGAGTGTCACAGTGTTGTCAAGTGTGGTGGAATAATTAAATTGTTTATCTGTTTGTTGTTGTGGTGACTTACACTTCATCATTTGCATAACCCTAGACATATATAACGTTGCCAACACAATATTCCAGAATAATTCTGACTGAGATATAAATATGTGGCAGTAAGTAAGGTTATCTGTAAAACACTACACATATTAGATACAGATACCTTCACAGCTGATCTCAGTCAGTACACTAAGTCCCTATAAATATTTATATCATCCCACTTTACCACATATATTGGGGTCCGGTCCGGGATATTGAATCCTTTACTAGTATAAATATTGGGGGTAATTCACTTCAGGGAATATAAAAAGTTAAAAGGTATCCTTGGGTGGAATTAAATAAGGTTGAGCTCTTGGTGCCTGTTTTGTCTATTGGATATATAATTACAGATTATATTGTTTAGTTAGATATTTTATTTAATTACCTGATATAAAATGGCGGACCTGGCCAAATTTCGATCTGCGGCTGTACAGACTGCAAAAGAGTTGGGATTAGATGGGCAAGTTATGATTACCTATGTCACTACTGAATGTGACAAATTTATTGAACGCGAAGAAAGAAGGTTTGAGGCCGAAAGAAGGTTAGAGGCTGAAAAAGAAATTAAGAGGTTGCAGATTGAGGCTGACAAAGAGGCTAAAGCATTGGAGGCTGATAGGGAGATTAAGAGGCTCCAATTAGAAGAACAAAAGGCAGAAAGGGAAGCCGAGGAAAGAAGATTAGCTGCAGAAAGGGAAGCCGAGGAAAGAAGATTAGCTGCAGAGAGGGAAGCAGAAAAGGAGGAGAAGAGATTACAAAGGGAACATGAGCTACGACTAAGGGAGTTTGAGTTTCAGGGCCATGCTCCTGAAAATGGTGCCAGTCCCTTTGCCTCTGATGCTACTGCTACTCAGGGAGCCTCAACCTCAGCTATGAACTTTCATTTAGATCATTTTGTTGAGAAAGACGATGATATTGAGAGCTATATAAATAGATACGAATTATTAGCTACCACATATGGGTTAGAGAGAGAAAGGTGGAGCTTAAAGTTATCTCAAGGACTTCGTGGGGCAGCTTATGAAGTTTTTGCCAAAATGCACAGAGATGATCAGGAAAATTATGACATGCTAAAGCAGGCTCTTTTGTTAAGATATGAAAAGAACGCAGAATTTTACAGAAAAAAATTTAGGAATGCTAAACTACTGTCAGGTGAAACCTATCACCAGTTCTCTGCACGGATAGAGACATACTTGGAGAAATGGACTTCTCTGGGGAAAACCCAAGATCTTAAGGAAATGGTCCTTATAGAACAATTAAGAGAGTCCATGGCTCCAGACCTGAGAAAGTTTCTCATGGAACAAGGTGCAGAGAGACTGGGTGAGTTGCTAACTGTTGCAGAAAGGTATCAGGCGGCTCAAGCAGAAGTATCAGGTAATAAAAAGAAACAGGTGGAAAATTTTAGGGCACCACAGAACTTTAATAAATTTGATCCTAGGGATCATAACAAAGGTAAGCACCAATTTGATAGGCCACGGTATGACAATAAAAATAAAAACCCACAATTCGATGAAAGGAAATATGATGAAAGAAAATCTTTCAACCAAGGGAAAAGGTGGTGTAAAAATTGTAAGATGAACAATCATGACACTGACCATTGTAGAAGGAAACCTCCTCATTGTGCTGCTATGACATCTGGGAAAAAGGAAAAAAACGGTCAAACCTGCAGAACTACAGGAACCATACCATCCCCCAGTGTATGAAGATGTCATTTGTAATGGTGTCACTATAAGATGTTTATATGATACCGGTTTAGATTACGATTCCGTTGTGAGTTCTCACCTGGTGCAGGCGGATCAATACACCACAGAAACAGTGGAGATTCAAACTGCAACCAAGGATGTAGCTACCATGACACTTCCCGTCGCCCGGATAAAGGTGAAAACGCGATATGTGGAAGGAATCATAAAAGCAGCAGTGATAAATGAGCCAATCTACCCTCTGATATTGGGGTGTAGATATGTCTTCTTGGGGAATCCCAAGAGACCTGTGATATTGGCAACAGTGCAGACCAGATCACAGTCTAAAAAGGAGGAGGATAATCCAATAAATACTCATCCAGATGAGATGAGAAAGGCACAGGCGGAGGACAAAACACTCAAGCCGTGTTTCAAGAAGTTGCCCAAATCACATACACCTCCAGGCAAGGGAGAATTTTATATGAAGAACAAGCTGATTTATAGGAAGGCTGGATCTGAATCCAATGGTCACGGACAGCTGGTCCTTCCCACTTCATATAGGACTAAAGTGTTGGAACTAGGGCACGCGATTCCCTTCAGTGGTCATATGGGGATCAGCGCAACAGGACAGCGAATAGCTTGTCACTATTTCTGGCCAGGAATAACTGAAGATATCAAACGATATGTAAAATCCTGTCCAGAGTGCCAACGAGTAGCACCTAAGCATTGGACTGCACCAGCAACTCTGGGAGAAATGCCCATAGTGGGAACACCCTTTGAGAGAGTTGCCGTGGATCTTGTGGGACCTCTCACTCGAACTAAGAGAAGGAACAGCTACATTCTGACTCTGGTGGACACTTGTTCTATGTGGGGAGAGGCGGTAGCCCTGTCATCGATTGATTCTAAACATGTGGCAGAGGCATTACTCACAATTTTCACAAGGTTAGGTTTTCCCAATCAAATCTTGACTGATAATGGCTCTCAGTTCAAGGGGAAACTAACTGAAGAAGTTTTCAGGATCTTCCAGGCCAAACACTACCATTGTAGTGTGTATCATCCCCAAGGGAACGGCCAAGTGGAAAGATTTAATGGCACCTTGATGTCAATCCTGAGAAAGTTGGCACACGAAAAACCAGATACATGGGATCAGTACCTTCACGCCGCCCTCTTTGCTTATCGGGAGGTACCCCATAGTTCAACCGGTATGGCCCCGGCAACATTATTGTTTGGAAGGCCAATAAAAGGTCCACTTGAAGCACTGTTAAGAACGTGGACGGATGAAAAAGCAGAGGAAAATATTACATCCTCATACCAATATGTAAATGAGCTGACCACTCGTTTAAAAACTGGCTGGAAACTTGCCAATGAAAATTTGAAACAAGCCAGGAAGAAACATGCTGCTTATTATAACAGGAAGGCAAAAGACAGAGATTTGGCTGTGGGAGAGAAGGTACTGCTTCTTTTGCCCGGAAATCAGAATAAGTTACAAATTGGATGGCAAGGTCCATATACAGTTCTAGAGAAGGTGTCTAGAACCAATTATAAGATAGATAAGAAGGGGAAAGAAAAAATCTATCATGTGAATCTCCTGAAGAAATATTTGGAAAGAGAACATCAGGAAGAGACACACTTGCTAACCTTGTCCATTGCAATGGAGATGAAGAAGGAACCACTTTCATCATTTGAATATCCATTACACCCCTGTGAGACAGCGGCACAGGTGAAAATCAGTACGCATTTAACGAAAAAATCAGAAGGAGAGAGTGCAACAGGTTCTAGATAATCATACAGAGGTGTTAACAGATCGACCGGGGCATACAAACTTATTGGAATATGATATGAAACTGATAGACCCCACACCTGTCTGTATGAAGCCTTATTCGATTCCTTTTGCTAAGGAAAAAGCTTTGAAGGAAGAGATAGACTATTTGTTGAAGGAAGGAATTATTTCACACAGTGAATCTTCGTATAGTTCCAGTGTTGTACTTTTAAGGAAACCCTCTGGAGAACATAGACTCTGTATAGATTACAGAAGACTGAATGCTATTACAGAAGGACAAGTGGATCCATTGCCGGATACAAATCAGTTGTTTGCCAGACTAAATAAAGCTAAGTATTTCTCAAAAGTGGATTTGAGTAAAGGATACTATCAAATTCCAGTAAAGCCTGAGGTTAGACCATATCTAGCTTTTAGTACATCAGAAGGACACTATGAGTTTAACAGATTGCCATTTGGATTGAAGAATGCACCTAGTGTCTTCTCTAGAATGATGAGAAAATTATTGGACCCTCTGAATAACCCATGCATTACAAATTTCATGGATGATATCCTTATAGCAACAGAAACCTTTGAGGAACACATTGACTCTCTGAACATGCTGTTTAATCGACTTAGGGAAGCGAATTTAACAGCCCGACCAACCAAATGTTGCGTTGGATGTAAAGAATTGGAATTTTTGGGACACACAGTTTATCAGGGAAACATGACCCCTGACCCAAAAAATTTAGAAAAACTAAAGAAAGCCCCGAGACCACAAACCAAGAAAGACGTGAGATCCTTTGTCTCATTATGTGGTTTCTACCAAAAGTATATCAAAAACTTTAATTCCATATGTGCACCGTTAACGGATTTGACACGTAAAGGACACCCAGATCGAATTACATGGACACCACAATGTGAAATGGCTTACCAAGAATTGAAGGAAAAGCTCACAAGTAAACCTATTTTGAAACTACCTGACTTAAGTCAGGAATTTGTAGTAAGGACTGATGCCAGTAATATTGGGTTAGGTGCAACTCTGCTACAGAAATCAGATGCATTGGATGGGGAATTAAGCCCAGTGGCATATGCTAGCAGAAAGTTGAATAAAGCTGAAACCAACTACTCAACTAGCGAAAAAGAATGTCTTGCAGTAATATGGGCGATAAAGAAATTCAATATTTATCTGTATGGGAAGGCATTTAAGTTGCAAACGGATCACAAACCCTTGTCGTTTCTAGCACAAGCTAGGCATGAGAACACTAGATTACTCCGTTGGTCATTATTGCTACAGCCATTTGAGTTTAGCATAGAGTATATAAGTGGAAAAACAAATCTGGGAGCGGATTTTTTAAGCCGCCATCCGTGTGATGAGAATCACCGTAAGCCCCAGAAATAATAATAAATTTCTCTATGTGTATATAGAATTATAGACTGACATATAACGTCTGTTTTAAGAGGGGAGGATTTGTCGTGAGAAATTCTAATCCACATATATAAATTAAAAAGTAAATGTAAAGCCTAACAAATAAATTCTATAAAAGGAAGAAGAATGGTAAAGAACAGTGCTGTCACAATGACAGTACTCGAAATCCCCTTTGTTTTATGCTTCGTCTGCAAATTGTAACGTTTCCACGTTAAATATAAGCCACTGCATAAATACATGCGTTTCCACAACCCAATAAAACGTGTACTGCAGTTCTAAGAAAAACCTTGAGATACGCAAGTGATTAATGACCTAAATTAATCCTAACATTAATTATACTACGTTACCAAAACGAACGAACAGATGGACTAAGATGGAAAGAAGGGAGGGCTGAAGGCAGCAACGCAAGCAACACTAAACACGCGTCTCGCTATATTAATGCCACCCCTAACACGCGTGTAAGGCCACATGCACTAACTTTATTTCAGACGGACAGTGATAAAAACACTACCCTTCCCAGAGTTAGGTTTTAAAAAAACCTGAAAAACGCTTATTAGGAAAGATGACATTAGATGGATTTACGTTTGAAAACATGACAGTACCCAGACACCACATGGGGATTGAAGTGAACAGGAGGTGGTAGAAAATGCACATTTTGAACGCAGCCACCTAGCTCCCTTAGATTGAGATATTTGGATTCCTTAGGGCTTGCTGACACAGAATATGTTAAGTGTTACGCAAATAGTCCAGGAATTAATAAATTATAGGCAAAAGAAAATAATGAGGGTGTCAGACAACCTAAAAACTCGGAGTCGCTCAGTGGCAGAATTTTAGACCACCATTGTACGGAAATAGGCCACAAGTTACATTTGAATTGATTGGAGGGAATGATATGTAAGGCTAAACACGATTAGTCGGACTATAAATGCTATCTTTTGTTGTCAAGGGAGACGGAAGTAAGAGTACTTTTTTTCAAACGATGGGGTAGAAATGGCCTGATTGGTTAGGTCTGTTAATATAGTTAATTGATAGCGTTAGTTCGAGACCACTAGTTCAAATAAGCTTGATAAAGCAACAGTGCGTTGAAGCCAGCTCATATTTTTGCTAAATAAAAGCCTGGAACATAAGCAGATGGGAATTTGTGCCAGTATTTGTGCCTACATTCATTGCTAGTCAACGTATCTGTGTTTATTTCCTTGAATTGTGGTAGGTTGAAATATTTGATCTCTTTTTAATGAAAATTGAATGTACATTGATAATTTATGTCTGTATATATGTGCAGTTCAGTAGCGAACATGAGACAAGGCCTATATCTATATATATATATATATTGCTCCAACCTGAACAGAAGGTGTCGGAGAAAAGTCAAACTACATGGAATTACCACATAGTACACTGACACCTACCTTATGACATGGAAGGACTTATAGCTGAAAGTGCAGAGGCGTAGTAACCATTAGGGAGGTTAATACTGGAGTAAACTGCTTCAGAAGAAGATAGCAGTTAAACTAAAGCTCTGAACTCTGTGTTTGTGATGTATTGTGCTCAGTCTAGCCAGATAGTATAAATTAGTTCTGAAGTAGGAGGTACATCCTTCTTGTTTCAGGGACTGTGGTCCTAGTTATTGAAGCCGCACCTGGTCTGAGCATTTGCTGAATCCAGAGGCTACAACATACTCTTTGGTCCCTGTAGTAACCAGTGAGGTGTCTTCAGAACCAGTGAGGTGTCTTCAGAACCAGTGAAGAAGTCTAGCAGAGGAGTCTTTGCCTGCCGCCATCACGAAAGTTAAGCCCTTCGTGGCCAACAGAGCTCAACAATTTGTACCCCTCCTCTTAAAATGAATTGTATTAATTAAAGAGGGGTAATTAATTGTTTTAATGACAGGAACTGAGAACATCTCCAATACTAGTTCCAACAGAAACAAACACATGCAGTCATGATGTCTAATAAGAATCTATCTTGAAGAACAAAACCAGTATTACCTCATATTACCACATCACAACTCACACACATAGATTACTAATATTGTATGTCAATGCAAAGACCACATTTATATCTGTGTACATAATATTTGTAATTACATGTTATAATATTGCCTGGTTCACTGTGTAGTTGAATCAGGATCACTATTGTAGAAAAAATCAATACATCTGTATATATCTGAAATTTATCATTGAATCTTTTAAGATAGTCTTCTAGAGTGTTGACTGTTTGTGAGTGTCACAGTGTTGTCAAGTGTGGTGGAATAATTAAATTGTTTATCTGTTTGTTGTTGTGGTGACTTACACTTCATCATTTGCATAACCCTAGACATATAACGTTGCCAACACAATATTCCAGAATAATTCTGACTGAGATATAAATATGTGGCAGTAAGTAAGGTTATCTGTAAAACACTACACATATTAGATACAGATACCTTCACAGCTGATCTCAGTCAGTACACTAAACGTACCTGTGTTTTTTCATTGAATTTCTGGTAAGACCGACATTATTCATATATATTTTGTTTAAAAATGTGAGTGAGAGATGCTGCCATCACGACTGTAAGTAATCAGGTCCCAAGCTGATTTTTGCATGGCCTGAAGGTATAATTAGGCTATAACACATTGCCAGTTTTGTAAATGCACATGTTTTGGGAAATAAAAAGGTTTTCTTAGGTGACCAGAGGGACACAGCTCACCTATCCTATTGTATGGCAGAAAAGACAGATTAATAATATTATTGCAGATGCAGTACCGCCTTTGTAGGAGTGACATGTGAACAACACTGGTACACTGTGGAATGGATGTGCTGGATTGGTCCATTAGATATGACCCAGCTCTTTATTTCTTATATATTCTCTTTTGTATATATAAAACACAGTTGAAGTAAGATATCAACAAGGAGACATTATTTCATTGTTACAGGGTTTTTATCTGGCACTAGTCCGGTGCCAGATGTCTATGAGAAGCAGTGAGAAGTCGTTTCATGCACAGTAGTGACAGGGACCTGCAGAGTCTACCCTGTTACTTTTGGCCATTATCATAGCGAAATAGTGTGACACCAAGTTTACAGACTGTTCAAGTGTGCCCAGATAAGTAAAATATCTGGCACCCTAACTCTACATCAGCTTTAAGACCAGCACACCCCTGTATAACAAGAATAAACTATTTCCCCAGAGAACTTAATAGTGACATTGTATATTAAAGAGACTGGGAGTGATTATAGAATCCCAAACCGCCATCCAGTGTTAGAAACCAGTAATAGACAAATTTTAGTAACACTATTAGTATAGTTAAACAGTATTTGTTTGGACAATTGTCCCTTTGGGTCTAACATTTACATTTTGTATATATCTTGAATTCTTTTCATTTTAAAGTCCTGACCAGAAGAATACTAGGTTCAGGACCAAATAAATCATACAGAAAATTATTAATTGTACAAATTTATCCCAGGTGTTATTTCCTTTAATCATAGACCTAAATACTTGTTTGTATAGATGTGTATTATTGTTAAAGTACCATCACACCACACTTGCATATCCCTAGACATTAGACGTAGCTATCATTCATACTAGTCAAGAATAAGTCTGCTTGAGGCCATAAGGTGGTAGCAGCAAGGTACCCTGATAACTCAACCCTAATTTTGTTAGCATCAGGGACCTTCACAGTGGCCTCATTCAGTACAATAAGGAAACATATCAACAACATTTCATAACATCAAAATCCACCACATATATACCTTTTTAATTGCAATTCAGGCAAATCATTATTCATGCACTCCAGACGCAATTTCCTAGTTGACACCCAGAAGGATATTGGTGAATTTTCATCAAATTCCCTGAGTTACATTGTGTGCTCGGGAATTTAATTCTTCTGAGAGGTTAACATTCGTGGGTGGAGCACATGAAAATGGGCCTGTTAGTTTGCGGAGATATTCGTGATAGGCTGCAGTGTAACTATTCTTTGGTCACCTTCCGGACCACGGTAACACACTGGCGCCAGCAGAATATTCCAACTAAAACCTGAAACATTGCTATACCATACTTGAATCCATGCTCTTTTCAGAACCACCCACCATTTTGCGTTATTGTCATTATTTTGTTTATACTTGTGCCAAATAATTTTATTTGTCAATTCATTTAACAAAACAATTAGACTCTGTTAAAGTGTAAGTCACACTTTAAAGAATGTGCGCACATTTCTCTCTGTCCTCTGTATTTTATTTTATTTTATAATGTTATTTTCTCAAACGATTTCAGTGTCCGGAGAAAAGCCCGCTGCAGTGCACTAGTAAAGAGATAAAAATAGATTTGCAAAAAAAAAAAAATGTGGGCCTCGTTTTGCCGATGCACGCCTCGTTCAACCTAGACACGTTCATCATTATCTTCATCACTAGTGTAAAAGCCCGTCATAAGACGGGAATTATATTCAAAAGCACCAATACCTAACGGCAATTATACTTATTCAAAAGTATTTTTAAAAACCACTGTGCATCACCACAGTACACGAACTACGTAGCAGCAGCGAGGATCCCAATGTGTGTAAACGGGATCACACATTCTATAAATATACAGTATTTTTTTGCACACCGTCATTTGCGCATTCTTCTTTGGTAATTGTTACTATTTTCGGGAAAGTACATACAAGGGAAACAATATAATTAATGTCTAACTTTCAACTAAAGTTGCATCCCTTAGCGTTACGCACTGACAGAAAAAGCTGGGTTTTATATATAGGATTAATTTCCTTTTCCCTCCCTATGGAGCCATAATGCAATGGCACCTTGCAGGGAGCGTGCACAATGCACTGACATGCTCTTGCACAGGTAGTTTCTGCAGTCATTTATTTTTACATGCACAACCTTATATTTAGACGCCTTATATGACATACCTGAGGGAGCAGGAGTCCAGTTCATTCTTTGTCTTATAAGAGACCCCTGGTAGCTACACAGGGCTAAACACGAGGTCCGTTGGTTACATTATGACGCATGTCCAGATCTAGTAGTCTGGAACAACGATAACATGCAAATAAAAGTACACGCGATGATTTCTACAATTCAATGGGATCACGAAACGGCTGAAGAAATTAAAGGGATTTAATTTTCTTAGTTTGTTCCTGCTGAGTTCCATAATTATATCCCTTACACTAAAACGTAAAGGTAGTCCCATAGCATATACTGCCGTAGGGGAGTGAAGTGTTAGAGACTTCACCATAATAGGTCCAGCATTGAGAGGTGGGGTGACCAATTCCCCTCCTTGCTGCCTTTCCTTCCCTAACCCAAAGAGCAGAGTCAGGAACCCATTTACAGCTAGGTAGACTGGAACGTGTCGGTATCGTGATTGTAACCTGGCCCCTTTGCCGCGAGAGACCATCGCTCTAACCACTCTATTACTTACACTAGGAATTAGTAAAAAAAAAAAACTTCTACTACAGTGACAATGGTCAACGATTGATCAACACACAGGTGTAAATATTTCATACTTACCAGCATTACAACAGCCCATCCACTTATGACCATATAATAAATAGAGCATTTTGGTCCAAGTATTGGACGAACAGCCATTTTAGTTTCGTCTGTTAATAAGATTCAGTAGGTTAACGAGAAGTCAGTCATATGATACAAATGATATACTACTGGCACAAACAAAGAATGACGGACTACACACCCGAAAAGTTGATAATTAATACTTGAGAGTTGATATGATAATCGCAATCATAAAAGCTCAATCAGTGGTTCTCAAAGAATGTAGGCCACAATACAAAGACATCGTCAAGGAATTCACTTTGGAACATCTAGTATCACTTCGAGTCGATTCGAATAAACTCATAGAAAAGCACATATTAGGATTTGAAAGTAACTATAGCCTTTCATTTTATTTAGTTATTTATTTATTTTTTATTATAGAAGTTAGAATCTTCTTCTCTAAGTACCATGCTTTATAGCGTGAGTGATCGTGTCTGTCCACAAATTCCAGCCCACAGAGCTTTTTATGGATTCTGTTGTTGACTTCTTTCCATGCCACGATGTCTGATTGTCCTCTGTCTGTTTTTTCTTCAATCTTTCATGTTGTCATAAAATATTCTAGCTTTCTTGTTCTCCTATCATGCTCAAAGAAAGTGGATTGCTTCATTCCAAGTGCCGGAACGTGGTCATTCAATGAAGCACAGAGACAGATAATAAAGTCTGTTGTTTTAGGTACTGATCTCAAAAGTTCATGAAATATAAAATTTGAAATTACACCGGAAGTAATTTAGGACTCCTGCACCCTCGGGCATGTCGTACAAAGCGACTAATATGATGTTGGGGGGGGGGGGGGGGTGTGGGGGGGGGCGGGAGTGAGTGTGTGTGTGTGTGTGTGTGTGCATCATGCTGGCAACCTCGTCATGTGACACAAATTGCTACAGAAACCACCACTACAAGAGCATGTAGCTGCGTGTTGCAGGCTTCCTGTGGGACTAGATTACAGTGGTGGCTTTATGCTCCCTAAGGAGCACAAAGGAAAAAAGATGACACAGAAGTGACATTGTCACAACCAGGCAATGTTCTGAATATATGTATTTAAAGCGAGAAGGATGCAATGCTTATAGCATCTGCTCACTAGGAAAACCAACCATCCTTTACATGCGGACCGGTATGTTTAATCAGCAGAGAGTACCTTACGATGACTTAGAGATTGGCTAAAAGGTTAGGAGTACGGTATGAAACAGGACATGCCACGTTGTCAAGAGCGGAGTTGTATCTTCCCAGTATCATTGCACGATTCCTGGCCGACCAGCAGGCCATGCTCACCAGCAGGTCTTGCAGGTTGTATCCACTTTTATTTATTGCCTCATGTTTCTTACTTAGCTTTCGCTTTCTATCCTTTCCCTGACGAAGGCCTTGTTGCCGTAACGTTGGCAATTCTCTTTTCTTTTTTTTTTTTTGTCCTAGGAAGACGAAACACTTTCCTTCACGCCATATTTGAAACCCCTTTTCCAGTTCCCTTGTGAATCCCATCTTCTTCCTCTTTGCTGTGAATTCCAGGTCTTCAATCACGGTGATTTTTAAAATTAGTTCCTTTATAGTTATTGATTCATAAATCTCCCTCTCTAACTCTTGTATTTATTTATTGCCCATATTTCTCCACAAACAACTTTTTGCAAGAACAATACGAGAACCAGTGATTGACATAAATGCAGGTTTCAAGTGCAATCGCCAGCATTGTTATCAACTTGTACATCAGTTCCTAGATTAGACCGATAATTAATTAACCTATATTGTATTTGGACAGTTTGGATATTAGATAACATGAGCTGAAGATCACCATATATTCCGAGACGTGTACTAGTAGTCTAGATTGTCTTTCCCAAACTTCTGTGATTTGCGTAGAATACTCACGATCGATTGGCAAGATTAGTTAGAACGTTTGCCTCTTGCGATAGTTACCGGGTTCCTGGTTCTAAACCTAGTACCGTCATGCTCCAGTCTACCCACCAGTAAATTGGTATCTTACTCTGCTCTTGAGTAGGGAAGGCAAAGGCAGCGATGAAGAGAGCTGGTCATCGTCTCATAAAGTTGGACCTAGTATACCTTTAGTGAAGCCTCTAACACTTCACTCATCCACGGCAATATCTATTACATGACTATCTTACCGTTTTCACGAATTTCGCAACATTAGCATACAATCCTCACTTTTTTTATAACCGTATTCGCTTGTCACGTATACTAATTTTTTTCTCTCTCAAGTTTTCTTTATAAAATTGTTACAACTGTGTTCGTCCTTGGTCCACATAAAATTATCTTGCGCGTACCATATTTTAAGAACCACTTGTCTAGTTAAAATTTTGAAATGTTTTAGCCTGTTCTTTTTTCCTCCTAGCACGGTAGAGGTACAGATCTGATTAAATTAAGTGGTGTTTAAGAATTCACACTTTTGTAAATGTTAATATTTATTTAAATGTAAATTCTTGTTCTTCTGTTTTGTTCTCCTTGACGCTCCTAACGAAGCATGGAACCAGCATTGTAGTTGTTCTTAGACAGCCTGCATTAACTCAAGCGCTCTGTACAGAGCGTGGGGTCAACATTGCAGCATTGTAGTTGTTCTTAGACAGTCTACACTAACTCATGCGCCCTGTACAGAGCGTAGGGTCAACATTGCAGCATTGTAGTTGTTCTTAGTCAGTCTGCACTAACTCATGCGCCCTGTACAGAGCGTGGAGTCAACATTGCAGCATTGTAGTTGTTCTTAGACAGTCTGCACTAACTCATGCGCCCTGTACAGAACGTGGGGTCAACATTGCAGCATTGTAGTTGTTCTTAGACAGCCTGCACTAACTCATGCGCTCTGTACAGAGCGTGGGGTCAACATTGCAGCATTGTAGTTGTTATTAGACAGTCTGCACTAACTCATGCGCCCTGTACAGAGCGTGGAGTCAACATTGCAGCATTGTAGTTGTTCTTAGACAGTCTGCACTAACTCATGCGCTCTGTACAGAGCGTGGAGTCAACATTGCAGCAGTTCTTAGACAGCCTGCACTAACTCATGCGCTCTGTACAGAGCGTGGGGTCAACATTGCAGCATTGTCTCCAAGAAGCCTTCTTCAAGCATAAGCATGCTCATATAGTGGTGGTGTCTATGGCAATTTGTTGTACACGATGGGGTTGCCAGCCGCATCAAAACCTCGTATTGAGTTCCATAGGTGCTGGGCTTATAAAACATGCAACATATGTCATCAGTAGTCATCTTTAATATACGCAATTGGAGATCATATATATATCTGTGTAACCATCTGTGACGTATAATGGAAATATAGCCTACAGTATCTGACAGCCCTGAAATCCAGTTAGCGTCTATGATTCGCTAGCACAGCCATGCTACTTACAGCCTGCGTTTACTCATTTTTAAATCTACGCCTCTTTTCACTGAAACGTAAACAAACAGAAGCTTACCAACTTCCGCGACCTGCCAGTCATAACGGGGAGCGAACCACGTTGTTTACCTGAGTTTCTCACGCGAGCTGATCTGTCAATCATCAAGATATCAGACAGACGCACGTGGGATAACACCGCCGTTCTTTGAAGTAGCCGCATGCGCAAAAACAATTTCTCGTGTACCCTGTGATGTTCGTACATACAGGGAGAGGCAAACATTTGATCTCCAGAAACGGGGAAAATCTCGGAACCAAACCCGTTAAACGGTTTAAGTCTTTGTTGTTGATTAGCAGCGCCGACAGAAGCGACCGTGTAAACCTTTTATCTGGGGAAACGTAGTTTCCTGATTCCCGCTATGCACTGTAGTGTGAAAATTAGCATCATCTATAGATCTGGGAGACAATAGTGTATATAAACGGTGGCTCCTCAAATCAGTTATCAGTTGTTGCTCGGAATGTTGTTGGATAGTCTAAACACGTATTCTAGAACCATTGTGGAAAATGTGTTAATAGTTTCGTGGGGATTGTTATTCTTTTTTTTTTTCCGTACGCCCGCTAATACTCGAGGCGAAATCTCAGGTTATTATTAATGTCTAACCTGACATTGATTTTACGTGAGTATCCCTTTTTTCTTGTACAGAGACAGGTGTCCCTCGCCATTCAGGCAAATACTCTCCGATTTCGGAGGTACCCATTAGAGCTGAGTCGGCTCAGGAGCCGCCAATCCCTGGTCGACGACACTCCTTCAAATGTCTCGCCAGGTCTCGAGTTAATCCAGTCCAAATCCCGGTCGACGAAAAATCCTCAAATGCCGTCGCCCGGGTTTGATCCTGCATCACCCGGTCGCCAGAGCGGTGTTGTAACCACTACGCTAGTGCGGCTCCATTGTTATTCTGATTTGTGGTAATATAAATTTGTGCTTAAGCGTGATTTAATGTGTTAAGTTTTACCATTATAATTCACTGTGATTTCCTAGCGTTAAAGACTAGTGAAATAAACTAATGTGCAGATATTTCTTACCAGTTGTGCAGTTTAATGTAATTCCATCACCCGCTTTCTCACATAAGAAGATACGGTTTAGCTTGGCTGAATTAATACACTAGGCGCGACTGATAGTGGACCATAGAATTTACATTATATTTCATTTGTGTAATTATATAAGTGACTAGTGTTAAATATCATACGACTTAACAAACAGACGCCGACAATCTAATAACTATTAATGGCAGGCGATATTTGTTAAGTGCGCGTAGGGAGAATTAAATAATAATTGACATTGTACACTTATTGTTAGCGCGCGCAAAGGAGCGGGGAGGGCACATACCTTCACCTGAACTAGAGACGCCGCGCTAGCTAAAACTGACCGGATAGGAATAGGCTAGAGACACCGTGGTCCTTTTTAACTTTAATCAAAACTGACGGAGAGGATAAGAGATTATAGCGTGCCCTTCCGTATATATATATATATATATATATATATATATATATATATATATATATATATATATATATATATATATATATATATATATATATATATATATATATATATATATATATATATATATATATATATATATATATATATATATAATAGTAGCATTTTTTTCATAATGTTTTTCTATTTCTCGCAGACCAGATCAAACGGCGACCAGCGGCTTAATTTGGGTCTAATTTGATCCCTTTTCATCATTTACTGATTGATTAATGTTGTCTTCTTCTTGGCTTACACGTCCTCAAGTTTATTTGTGAACAGGACTGGCATAAGAGACAAAAATTAAAATTTTAAATATTAAAGTTAACTGGACTTACAAATACCCAGAGTTTTTTGGCAATTTATCAGCCAACTGGGGTGTGAAAGATATAACAGTTCTCCCGACTTTTGACAGTCGTATCAGCGGATTTATCCAGCAAGTTACGCTGTTTCAAAATCGGCATTCACCACAGAGCCAGCCGATAGGATTTACCATTATCACCAATTAACAATAATTAACAGTTTTTAGCAACTGGAGTTTTTTTTCAAATACTGGAAGAATTCTTTCACTGTTTGCTGTGTTCTACATTAACTATTCGAGGTGACATTTGTTGATCCAGGAATAAACCACCAACTTTGGCGTCCCCCTCCTAAAAATCTTATTTGTTATAGAGGGTGGACTGGGGCCAACTTGGATAATATCTCTGTTACAGATGATTTTCTTGCATTGAAGATTTAGGGAGATTTAAGAAGATCATTCAATTTTGTAGCTGACCCCTATAATATGTATCATGCTGATACCGTGTGTTGAATGACATGGGCTTGTGCAAGAACAATTCCTCTATATAATCGACCTTCAACAACTGGTAGTTAGGGTCCACAAATACAGCATGTTTATTTACGAAGACATCAATAATGTTCATCAAAGAATGGCATAAAATGCATATATCGAATCTCTTACAGTCCTTGATATATCGTCACATATCTGGCCTATATACTAGAGGTGCCGATAATACGGTTAACACCCAAGTAGTGACAACCAGAATATGGAGATTAAAATAGATTACTCCCGTAAAATTCATCTGCATAAAACATTGTACTTGCATATATAACTCGGCATCTTCTTGAATAAAGTGGAGTCCTTCTGAAACTTCTTAAGCCACGTAGTAGAACTGTTAAATCTTCATAAAACTAGGGAGTGATAGTATCAACATCTTACTCTGACGGAATCATATAACAGAAGTCCTCGATTAACGGTCTGCATAAATTACTGCAGCACATACTGCGTCATCATCGCTTAGTTACGTAAATCTTACATCGAGTTCACTTATAATTAAAAATGGTGCAAAAATACATCATGTTGGCCCCAGATAGAATTGTAACCGCGTAGATTAATCTGCTAACAAAACTAAGTGTGGTCAACATGTAAAATACATTATAATCTGCTTTAACAACCACTGACACTTCATATATTCAGGAACCTTCGTAATTCCAAAAGGATATCACCAGAATAGGGTAAGCGTGATTGATGTTGCCACGTATGACAGAGAGAGTGAATATTTTCTTAGTTACAAAAAACTGTACCACCATTCATTTTCTTTGCTTAACTATTGTTTACTGTACTGGATAGCATTTAGTGGGAACTTTGTTCTTCTCTTTACTGCCTATGCTATAACATAGTGCTAACATTTAACCTTTGGGATTATTAACTTGTTGGGTTCTTTTCTTCTCAATGAGAGGAGGGTACATGTATTCTGTTATTTTTCTATGTAAGAATTATGATTTTATTTTATCTTTCTTTAGATATTCGATGCTGTAAAGTTTAATGATAATAAAACAAAAACAAAAAAGAACTTACCTTTGTGTGTTGGTCAGGCCCATACCCAATTTACCATAGCTTTTCACGTTTGTGTGTCTTGTTGTCACATAATTGTGTATATGTGTTTAGTTAAACTTATATTTCTAGACATAGGGAGGTGCAAGATTGTCTTATATTAAAATATAGTCGTATAGATAAGCTGGACTAGAGAAACTACTCATTCCAGAGACAGATCTTCTCCTTAAACTATCCACTCGTGAAATCTATTCTTACACCTTTACTTCTAACGTACTATCACCATCCACCCTACTCAGGCGGGACCATCAATAACTTTCAAAGCTATCTAAATTCACAACACCATCTGGCATTTAAGAGATCTGGTCTAGATTTTAAACTATCGTCAACATATAGCAAAGACATAACAATAGCATTCTGACATTTATAACAGCTGATATAGATATTACAATGTCCTTAACATATAGCAAAGGTATAACATTTCTGGCCTTTATGAGAGCTGTTCTATATGTTACAATATCGTTCACATTTAACAAAGAACATAACAACAACATTCTGGCAATAATGAAAGCTGTTCTAGATTATACAATGTCGTCAAAATATAACAAAAACATAACAGCAACAGCTGGCATATATATATATATATATATATATATATATATATATATATATATATATATATATATATATATATATATATATATATATATATAACACAATATCGTTAACATATTCTTCTTCTTCTTCTTCCGTCCTTAGCCAACGACCGGCAAAGCAGTCAGTGGCCATTACGCCTAGTGGCGTCTTAAGGGCAACAGCGAATAGATTTTCTCTGCCGTTGTCCCCATCACGCCTAATGGCGTCTTTAGGGCAACGACAAATCAATCCGTTTGCTGTTGTTTCCGTAATCAAAGTGACTGGCAAACGGGTGATCAGCCCGTTGGGCGTTAACATATAGCAAAGGCATAAATCTTCTGGCCTTTATGATAGCTGTTCTAGACTTTACAATATCGGCAACATATAACCGCGACTAAGTTGTAACTTCTGGCTTTTATGTGAGCTGTTTTAGATATGACAATATCGTCAACATGTAGCAAAGATATCATAGCTGCATTCTGGAATTTATGTTCTAGATGTTACAATATCGTCCACATATAAACAAGACATAACAGCAACAGTCTAGAATTTATGAGAGCTATTCTAGATACAAGTATTACAATATCGTCAACATATAGCAAAGACATAACAGCAACATTCTGACATTTATGACAGCTGTTTTAGATAAAACAATATCGTCAACATATAGTCGATATAAAATAGTAACCGTCTGACATTTATGAGAGCTTTTTATATGTGACAATAACATATAGCAAAAGATATCATAACAGCATTCTTTCATTTATTAGAGCTGTTCTAGATGTTACAACATCTTTAACATATAAAAAGACATAGCAGCAACTGTCTGGAATTTATGACAGCTGTTCTAGATATGGCAATATCGTCAACATGTAGAAAAGATAAAACAGTAGCCGTCTTGCGTTTATGACAACTGTTCATGACCTTGAGACATCTTGTTATTCAGATGAAGCTGTACAAATGAGAAAACAAACAGAACGATGTAGAGAACACAAGCGATCGCACAGTTGACGGCAGCAAGGTCATACGCATCATTTACGGCCGTCTGATTGAAGCCGTTCTGCCCCCAAGCAATCGGATCCAAGGTTGTGTCCTCAAAAAGATTGGGGGACTTGACCTTGAAAGAAATGGCCAACAGTGCCTGTGGATTAAAATAAAATTTGAATAAAATAGAAATGTAAAAACCAGGAAGGGGAAAGAGTGCTGTTTCAACAATGTATATATCAGTGCTTTTTATCCGTTAAACAGTCACGCACCCCTTTATAGCATCTTAAGAAGCTCCGCACCACCTTACAGCATCTTAAGAAGTTCTGAAATCCTTTTACACATCTTAAGAAGCTTCGCACCCCTTCACAGCATCTTGAGAAGCTTCGCACCCCTTTACAGCACTTTATGAAGCTTTGCACCCCTTTACAACATCTTAAGAAGTTTTGCACCCCTTTACAGCATCTTAAGAAGTTTCGAACCCCTTTACAGCATCTTAAGAAGTTTCACACTGTTACACATAAGAATTTCACTATGTTATCTGTGTACGCAATTTTTTCTAATGCAAGGTATATAACTCTTGGAATTGGAGTTACGTTTTACTATAGGTAGTGACCTGTTTTTATGCCCTTCGGTTGCCGGTATTATTGTAAGTTGACCGATGTGGGGTCATGTCCATTTATGGAGCGCTCAGGCTTACTTTTCTTGTAAACGTTTGTTAACCTGCGTCGATAGTTATTTCCTATCCTTATGAGGCTCGATTTTAAGTGTTGTTCTTAGAAATGTGCCCATAGCTTCGACGTTGTGTGAATTGTATTCAAATCGAACGGTTCTGCGCATGTCTGTTGTTTGGTTGTGGGTTTTGCACCAGCTTCCGCCCAGGCAGTGTCACAGATTTTGTCGAGTGAGATAGACGCGTTTTTCAGCGTCTGTCATGTTATATTGTTCGGGAAATGGAAGTCCTCTATAGTGTTCATCTCAGATGATATTTCCCCTTTGTGATTCAAAGCGCCTGGAGGCGAGTGAGTTGTGTAGTTATTCTTGAAGAGAAGGTAATTGCTCTACAATTGATTATCATTGTCATTAACTTTTATGATTGACATTTTGTGCCTAGTTGTCAACTTTCCCTGGGCGGGGAAGAGTCGACGTTATGAGAAGTTTTCAACTCACGAATCACTATGTTGTTATGCATCGGGTTGATGCATGTCCTAAAGACTATCTGCTGGTTGGACTTTACTGCTCTGGCGGTTCCACGTCAGTCTAGGTTTGATACCGTTGTTATTTCAGGGAATCAGAGGACATTACTTAATACTCCAGAAGTCATGCCTGTCTTGCTGGAGGTCAAAGAAGGAGAAGGAATTTAATCTCCTGCATTTATACGTTTATAAAGATATCGACTGTTATAGAAAAGGATGATGGTTTCCACACCTGAATACATTTACAGTCGATTATGATGCATTGAAGACCATGATTTGATTCACCATTATTATGCTGTCTGCTGTCGAATGTTGTGCTGACTATGTCGATATAATGAAGACTGTTCTACATGTTAATGTCTACACATCTTGTCGTTGTGGCGTCCCAATAAATGATGGAAACGTCACTAGCAGTTACAACGTTCATTGACTTTCTACGTCGTGAGTTTATGTGACGTCCTGTGTGGACTCTACTTTACTGCTACCTGTTTGACTCCACATCTACATCCTATACACAAGCCAGACCAAAGACACCATACTTCTCCGCCTTCATCATCTCTAGTGTCTAATGGTGATACATCCACATTCTACATCTACATTCAACATTGGTGGATAATATACACCTTCAACACACTTCACAAAATATATTTAATTAGACATTTCACAGCTCCATAAGCACATCAAGAGAGTATGTTCATGCACACAAGGAATCAGTATGATGGTCTATATCGTCGAAGTACAGTCTCGTACTAATGAGAGAGGGCGTGTTTCATTTTCGTTCATTTTTATTTCATAATAGGTCAGTCACGTACTAAACAGCATCCTCTGTCAATCCTGCATAAATAAAGAAGCTAGCATTACACACGAGGTGTAAAAATGCATAATCTAGCTGATGTTACAACATAATGCAGATCGTGGAAATAATATAACTCTCTGGAGCAAACACACATTGGCCTCCGACACCATGAATGGCCACACAGTCTAATGCCGGCAAGGAACGCTTTCTTGGCCCACATTGCACGCGCTTATCCTTACTAAAGACACGCCCAAGCAGAAATAATGACGTCTACTTAAACACCCACCTAAAAAACCAACTTACAACCTTTCCAAAAAAACAAATACAACCAGGAGAAGATGACGTCGAAAACCCCTTTTTCACATCGTTGCTAACATCATCTACCAAACGTCACATCCTATTTCCCTTTTCAGCAAAAACAGCATCATACAAGACTTTTGCACACCAAAATACAGCATATATAAATATTTAAAAAAATAAAATTCTACAAATACCCTTAACGAACACATCAGACAAAACTACTTAAGAATTCATTATTCAGCACATTATTACCTCTAGCTCCATACGCAACAAACTGTCTATAAAAACAATGTTCAAGATAATAAACATAATCAAATCTAATAAACCATCATATAACCAAAATATACATAATAGGGAAATATAAAATACATCAACGAATCCAATGAAATAGTAAACAATATTTTATTGACAAACAATATTTAACCACATCAAAACAAACACAAACTGGAGGAATAAAACCCAACTAAAAAAAAACACGGTCATATAAGGTACACCACCACTCCAACACAACACAACCGGTACACAAAACAAAAAAAATTTAACACAAATGATGTAAAATCAAACAATAAAAAACTCCTCACTGCCAAAAAATAGCACTGAAAATAAACATTAGGCATAAAAATACAAAAAAACTATCCTTTACCTTACGGGCAATAGAACAAACCGCCCCCCCCACCGTCCCGCACACCATAACCACCCACGGCCGGACCCCCTCAAAACTAGAACTATACCACAACCCGCCCCACCCACATCACTTAGAAATTTTTTTTCCCCCCCGCCGCTATCTCAACAACCCCCCACCACCCTACCCCCCCTCCCCCAACCCCCCCACCTCCCCCCAACTGCCCTGCACCCCCCCCCCCTCCCCCCCCCCCTCGTGAACTCCCAGTGACGAGACAATAGGCTAATCTCTCCACAGCCCACACTGCGCTCACGGAAACTACCGCTAACAACACCCCGCCAACCACACGGTGCGGTACAAAAACTACAACCCAAACCAAAAAACACCTTAGGATTTCGGAGTACCCAAAACTATCATTCAACTTCATCGATGCTCAAAAAACATCTTTAACCCTAGTACAAATAAAGTTCAGCTATCACAAGCTTGTCACGGCAACTAGAAAAACAACTAAGGTGCAATAAATATCAAACTCGAACGAGACCAAAATCTCATATAAAACTAGACACCAGCTTTGTTGTGAACAAGGGACCGAGTAAATATGGATACCCGTAACCCCCCCCCTAACCCCCAGAAAACACACAAACACACCACCACCACCATAATAACGCCACCCCGCCCACATGAATAGCTTTAGATTTGATGTCAGAATCTCACGAAATGCTCATTCAAATGGCAATATTGCTAAGTTAACCTGACGTATAAACTTTATTTACAATTACAATGGAATCAATCTATTCTTATGTACCCCAGGTCTCTCAGAATCTGGGGGGGGATATGGTTTTAATCAAACCAAATCGATAACATATCTAATAATTATTTTAAAAGCATAAGTCCTCCTATCTATAATCTAACATCATTATTACTACATGACCTTAATGCTACAGAACCGGTGGCGTATGTAATAAACTTGGACAAAACCATCAGTACACAGTCTCACAAACGAAAATTTCACATTAAATCTCAGTTGCGAAAAACATTAATTATAACTTTGGACAAATTATGGTATACAATAAATGAGAAAAGATGGACAAAACCATTTCCCATGCAGAAGACTGCAATGGATATAACAGTCACACTTCGACTTTGGTAATAGTGTCTCCTTTGTTTTTTCAACATAAACTAATTTTTATTTTTAACCTTCCATAAAGTCTTACCTTTTTATGTTTCTTTCATTTTATATATACCCACCCTTTTTCCTAATTCTCAGTTTTATCAAAAGCACATTTTAAAGTAATTAAAAAAAACAAAATTGCTTCTCAAAAAAAATCCTTAAACAAAAACAAAAAAACGTTCCCCACCAAAAACATGGGGGCGCAAAAAAATATAATCTTTTTCAGCGAATCCTCAAATCTAAATACACCCCCCTTTCTAAAAAAAAATAACTGACAAATTACCATAAAGAAGGTGACAATTCTTAAACAACGTGGACCATCTTGGGAGAACCAACTACACAAGTCTTCACAAAAAATTCAATCCTCCCTGGGGGTGGGGGTGGCCATAACACCTAAGTCTTAGGTCAATCACCACACAGATACATGCATCAGCAACCTCCATACCGCCTCGCGTTCCTAGTGATACTCCAATACTATCCTGCGTCATCGGTACCCCACCTTCAAACCCCCCCCCTACTATCTCACGACCACCTTTTTTTTCCTGTTGTCTCCCTGGTAAATTTTAACACAAACTCCACATACCTACAAACTTATTTCCCAACCCCTATACCATTTTAATTACAAAATTCGCACATTTGCACCTAACCCTAACATTCAAATTCAACAACTAACCAAATACTAATTCTGTGACTTTCATTCTTACATATGAAATTTATACATACCCTAGTAATATAAATCAACTTCGGAAAGCAATTACTAGATTTTTACTTACTCTTAAGAAGCCAGAGACCTGCAAAGGGGAGCTCACAACGATTCAACCTCTCTTACATAAAGAACATAATTTCCCTGACTTCATACAAAATTTGCCAACATCTCCACCCAACTATTCACACCAAACTTCATTAATGTAATCATCTCAGCTATTACATTTGAATTCTTTCAAAAAAACAAAAACTCATCAAACATCTAATCAAGCAATAAAACACTTGAATTATCTTTACCCTCAAAACATTTATCCTCTAACCTACACGAACAAATTTGTCCTAATCCGGAAAATCTAACGTGTTAATAAGGTTAACGCCGGGAAACGCTGGCAACTATCTCCTCGAGACCAATATCATCGCATATTTTCCAACGAAAACTACAAATTCTTTAATCACTACCACAAACCCTCAATAATCAGCGTCACGCTGCTGTAGATCCAATTTACAAAACCAGATCACAATACAGGTCGCTTGACCATCCGAACCTCTAACACAATCCGGTCATCCACTAACCACTCTCCTTCTAATCTCCCATACAATTCATGCCTTCCAATACATTATCTCAACATATTCCAATCGGAAATCAAATAACAATCAAACCGCGTTGGCACCCTCAACGGATAGTATTATCTGCACGAGCCTGGAATCAGCCAATAGGCTTCCTCTTCATAAATAAGTACAACATATGTACCCAACTACCAAGACACCAGGGGTAATCGACACCAGGGTTCATATGGAGCCCACCCCAGCCAATCAAACAGTAATGGCACCTCTTAATAACAAGAGCACAATCTTACCACCTAGTGAAAAAACTACCGGACCCCCCCAAACCCACAACAAAAACACTCTCGTCACCAGGGCAACAACGCCACTTAACCATTAAATCCCCCCGATTCAGACTCCCCCCCTCACCCTCAGATTAACCAAAGTTGGTACCTAAACTATGCCTCCAAAGACTATCCATATATACATCTCCCCCATAGCTAATACAACTGAAACCATACTTTGCCAAGGCCCGTAATATTGCGGTCCCTAATCCCCCCACCGCACCCTCACTCATCTATCCTAGCCGTCTACAAGTAGATAAAGCCTCCGCTCCCCACCCACCCTCTATCCAATAACCCCCTACCACTTTCCTTTCATTACTCTAAAATACATGCGTCCCAGACACTATTACGAGACCTTAGAAATCATAGACGTCCCAAACACATATTAAAAGTCCCGGGCGTAAACACGATGTTCGAAAACATGTACAATATGACCCGCTCCACCAAAACCCAAATCAAGCGTAAAAACAAAAATAAGAAAAATACAACGTCCTCCAAGCGAGAGCAACCCGTGAAGACCCACAATATCCTCTCAAACCTTAACACAAAGCCAGTACGGACCCTCACCCCCCTTTATTGGTATCCACTTATTCATAAGATACCTATTACATCCAACCAAACCTCCTTTTAAAGTATACCACGAGTTCTATCCCTATTAATAACCTCATACACCACTCAAAACGGTGATTACCCTCCAGAACGCCCAATTAATTATTACCTATTAATGGACCCCGACATCGAGAAATCACACCAACATATCCCTGAGTCACATACTGGTTAACTTCCAAATTAATTTAGCACAACTAGGTAACATCGTCAAAGTCTAATCACTTAAATCAAACTAAACAAAAATCCAACAAAAAAAACTATATCCTCAATAAATCCCAAACCAATAAACACATACTTACCTAAAAAATATATTATAAAAAAATATATACTATATTTAATATACCTATCTACACCAATCATACATAATAATACAAAAAACCTTTATATTATAGTATTATATATATATATAATCTAAAAAAAATATTACAAAATTAAAAAAAAAAAAAAAAAAAAAAAGTGCCCCTGCTCCACCATCGAAACCCGGGTAGCCCCCCCTCAGCTTCATACATACATTATAGAGGAACATTATACTGAGAATAATTACGATCTCAACACAACAAAGTAAGAAATGTTTGGGTATACCCCACCCAAGACCGTGTACCCCCCCCACATGTGCGTAAGCCAAAAGATTAGGATTGAGGTCGTTGTTAAACCTAGACGACGAAAAGACCCATGAACATATTCACTCCACCTACCCGAGAAACAGGATCCTCCATAGATAATCCACATCACTGGATAGTCAGTGTTCGGCAGCTCTGATACCCCTGGTCTCGACCCCAAACTCCAGCAAGTCTGGAATGCCACAGGTGTTGTGATTTAATAAAACTGATGGAGATGTTACGTTAAGAAGGTTATGAAAATCGGTCGCCACAGTCCGTGTCCCAACTTGTGACCGATGTATTCTAATGGTGTGACAATCGTTTAGAGAAATACTAATAGCTTTTAGATGACGTTATGCGGTGACTTCACAAGTGAAGCCCATGTGTGAAGGAGAACCTTGGCAACAATAGGAACGAGACCATGATACGTGGTCTATACGAGATAACATACTAACCCTACTGACATTGATGCTCTATAATCACCTTTTCGCATTACAATGGCTTCTGGGTCACCCAAAGCTGGCACATACCAATCTTTGACGGATATCAAACGGCTGAGGACTAGGGAGGTCCCACAAGGACCACAAGGACATTACTTTAAAAACAAATACTAAAACCCACATACCAATTATATACAAAATCTATACCACAAACTCAAACTTATTTATTCTCATAATTTCTTAATCTATTCCCCCTCAGTCCCTGTTTGTCTTCCCCTTTGACAAAGGCCAACATATGTGAGCCGCAACGTAGGTTTTTCCCTGTCCTTTCTCTCCTTCTGGTACAGAGCAACCGCACCATTCACATTTCACTATCTCATCCCCATCTAACCCACTGATTTACCCCCGTCTTACGGCGTTTCTCAATCATATACTTATATCAATACCCCATAACTTGACCTGCAATTGACTCTACCTTTTTTGCTTCCACTTTTCCACTTTTCCTATCTCCTCCTGCAAGGAATACTTCTTTCTAATATCTAATTCACCTATTTTGTACATTGTATTAACTTAAATATATCTTATTTACATTCCTCGCTCCGTACACTCAAAATCATTAATTTTAAAATACCACTCACGCACTTACCCCTAACCAATCTCGTAGTCGAATCCCCTGATACCATCATAAACTTCACTACACTCTCTATCCCTACTCTAACCCACTATAATTTATATTCTTCTCTCTCTATCTCTGATTAAATTTGAGAGATGGGGCAGCGTAACCCCCTCACTCACACCCATTTTGACAGCGGGGCTCCCACTATGCTTCACATGAACACACTTCCATTAATTACACTTCAGCTCTTCTATAACCACCACCTTCAAGCCACTATTATCACCTGATATATCTCAGCACTGCAATTGATTTTGCATTTGCTTACATTCAAGAAAAACAAGATTCACTTGCCACAATCACCCCACTTTAACCATCCGCACCTGCCTCCGCCTTAAAGTAAAGTTTCTCCCTCCATGGCGCTTCACATCTACATCCTCCGTCCACCCCCCCTCGCGCTGGCCTTTACTTTACTTCACACTAGCATTAACACCTCGCGAACAACGCCTCTACCAGCGCATCGAGGACCACAGATGGTTCCAGCGTATGCGGGACTGCCACAAGCGTACCATTTCCCGCCTCGCTGGCCGAATATCAGTGCTCAGCACAGTCTCAGCTTTCCTTCTATCTACTCACCCGCTACGTAGTCTCACCTACCAGCTACTTTCACATGTCCTACCCCCATTATCCGCATTATTATCCCAATACCCTCAAAACCGCAACTGAAATGATTTTTTAATCCGCACCACAAAAAGGACAAACTTTCCCCGCGGCCGGCCGCTCTCCCAACCCCTGAAACTGACCCTGCCCATTTCCTCTACTCCTCTACCTTCTCCATCTCGTTCCCAGGTTTTGTTTGTGTATTCCCCGCCGGACAACTTAGCCTCACAAGGGCTTGCCCTTTGTCCCTCTCGTCCAACCAACCCTCTGACCAGTAACAATCCTCCTCCACGATGTTCATCGGTTATTTCATCGCCGTCTTGCGGGAAGCTAACCAGTCTCCATTATCCTCCTTTCCACAACAATGAATGATACCTCCAAAGACAGATCTGCAGGCTGAATCAGATGATGGCCACAATTTGCACAGCTCGGCTCCTACCCACCCACCACCAAGAATCAAAGAAATTTTTTACAACACCTCTCCTGGGGGCTAAAAAGTACTCCCATGCTGCTGGCATTTATATATCAGAAAAAACCCCACACCTCCATGACATTCAGACCAACTCCACCTCAACGCCATGCGTTATTCCAACCTTTCTTCTGAAAAAGTCCTCATGCCCACTCGAAGATCTGCCGCAGAGATTGACATTTGTTATCAAACCAGCCGACAAAGGAGGTGGCCATCGTGGTAATGTACTGCCTCAAAGGACCTGTACCTCGAAGAAAGGTAATCAACAAGCTCCACACCAACAAGCCCTCCTTTCTACAAACTACCATTCTACCGATCGCTCCGTACAATGATGTGACAGTCCTCAACCAATCGTCACTGTCCATGACACACCAACAAAAGCTCTTATCGCTCATAGTCTCACTAACCTTCTAGCCGCTTAAACTTCATCTTCCGGTATTGACAATAGTTTGTTCTGGGTAAGTGCCTGTTGTTTATAAATGCTGTCCCGCTAAAATTTTCACAACCCTCTAGACCCTCTAACCCGTGGGAGACTTGCCATTTGTCTCTCAGCCTGTGGCGCTGCCTGCCCTACTGAACATATATCAGACTTTTCCTCGATGGCATCTTCCAGCCTAATGTAGAAGCGCAAGCTTCCTTCCTTCTTAAAGGACACAAAACCATGCTCTTACTACATTTCCTCTCTATCCAGCTTTCCCCCCCAGACTGTACCCTACCATTTATGTTCTGTTAGATTTTGCTCGCTAACACTTTCCATTCCTACTCTGATGCGGTCCTCCGTGCTTCTCCAGTTTTTTCCTGAAAACGCGCACGCAACCCCTCTATAGCAAAGATAAACTCTCCCTGCTCCTTTGCAAGAACTTGTCCTTCCGACTATCAATTCTTCCTTTGGAGTTCAAATGGACAGTTCTTATTACCAAAGATTAGTGGACGTCGCCATGAGGCATAACACAGCATAATAAAAACACCAAGAATGGGTACCCTCACCCCCATTATGCCATTGCCAGTTCTCTTCATCATGACCTCTACTGGAAGTATCAGTGTGTGCAAGCAGTATCCTGACTTTTCCATTGATGTATTTCTCTTTAGAAAATACATAGATAAATGGACGCAATAGGTTCTCACTGATATGCCAGAGGTTACCTATAAATCTAGGTTCGATTACCTTCCTTTTAAGCAACTTCCACCCGGCGATCCCAAATTCTCTCCTCTCACATCTCCACTGACTCTGTGTTACAATCAAGGCGGGTTAATCTATCCTCGACACAACATCGTTTGTCAACCATCACTCCCCTCACTCCCCCCCCCACCACCCGACTCCCCCACTTCGGTGTACTACAAACCCACCGATGCACACATTTACCCTCCTTTATACTTTCCTCTCATCCCTCCCTCATCCGGCTTGTCGTGACTCCTTGCCTTTCTTCCCTCACAACCACAACTTCTCTCCTTCTCCTCTCCGTCTCCCGTCGGTTTATGCCAAGGATGATGACAACTTTCTAATGCCGAGCACAAGAATATTGTTGAACTTCTCCTTCGTAACAGACAGTATCCAGAGCTCTTTCTTACCCTCTCGCCTTGAGCGTGTTCCTCCCCCTATCTCACGTCAGAGGCCCCCCTCAAACCCCCCATAACACCCTCCTCTGATAGAGTCCTGCAATATTTAAAACTCAATGACCGATCACACCCTCACACACCATGCATGGTTCCAAAACCGGATCCTTAAATCGTCGAAAAACACTTAAACTTTCCCCTCCTCCGCCATAGCTGCACCCCCCCAAAAACCTACCCCCGCGGAAACGAATTGAATTAAGTTATGACGCCCACCACCTTCCCCAGACAAACTACTGCTGCGTTCCCCTCAGTACCCACCCCCTCCTAAATCACAGAAAAACCTTAACGAACACGAGCACATATGGGCCCATCCGCACAAACATAACCCCCTACGAATGTACGACAATCCTCCATGTACGCTAATCCGTCCATAAAATAAGTACTACAGCCCCATCCGACACACGCATCAACTTCCTCGTTCCCCTCCCCCCTAACCGCCAAAGTTCCACCCAATCCACCACATGGCTTCACAATAGTGATTCCCCGCAACGTCACGATCTCTGCATTTATATCAATACATCCTTGCACATATACATTCTTCCATCGGCGAATTCCCTACCTGCCGACACCAGCAAATACACCACAATCTTTACGCACAACTCTGCATACTCCCCCCCCAGCTTTTCACACATCCGAAATGCCCCGACCAACCGTCCCCCCTACAACACCACCCATCACATGACCCCATAAGCAGCGAAACCCATCCATACACCGACTCTGAACAAACCTGCCCCCAACTGCACTCCACGAGAGGGGACGCAGCTAATCAAAAGATCAACACCAAGTTAATACCGAAGCACAAATTGTTCCCGCTCACTAGGACCGCCAAAAGTTAGGCTTCACAGTCCACCGACACAACCGCACTGTGCTAATTGCATACCCAACAATACTTTAGCTGAAACGCTACGCCCTTCTTCTCTAAACACTCCTCCTTTCCTCTTACTAAGTCCCCTAATTTGTATTAATGAGACTGTCTAACTTTGTATGGATGTGGTGCTCACGGACTTTTTTATTTTCTTTTACATTTATTTTATTTTTTTTTTAATTTTTAATAAATTTTTTATTTATTATCATATATATCAAATTTTTTCTTTTTTATAATTAATTTTATATATTTTATATGAAATTAAAATTTTTATTTATAATCCTATTCATAATATTTATTTTATTTTTTTTATTAATTTTTTTTTTCCTAAATATCGCTTATCCCCCCCTCACACTTATATATAACTTATTATTATTATTTTATTTTCCCCTCTACACTCTTTTTATTTTCCATACTATTCCCGTCCCGTCCTGTACTGCTTCAATATCATATAGTTTACCTCTATTCTATTCTTTTGTTTTTCACAATACTTCTATGACTTTCCGTCTTTTCCCTGGTTTAGCGTAAAGAGCCATTACCGATGGCATGTGACAATCAAGAGCACCAACAAGGGACGTTTATTGATCTAATTCTTCTCTTTATCCATTTTCATAGTTTTCATCCCACTCTCATACAAGACTGTACACTTACATATTCCCCTCAACTCTTAATTTAATTTTCCCCCCTTTATCCCCCCTCCAATACGTTATCTTGGTTTGCCATAGTATTTACCTTCGTTCCCTGAAAACAAGGACTTGTGGCCGCAACCGTATGTTCTTAGTCTTCTCTCCTGATCCACGCTTTCGTTCACGCTTGTAGACGCAATTACTCTAATCTTTTAGTTTTTTTTTAATTTTTCTTAATACAGAATCTCAATATATCTCCTAGAATAATCTCTTTACATTTTGTATTTCTGTTACTTTTCTTTTTTAGTTCCTCCACCCTCTCCACCATACACCTGTTCTTATGTTATATTCTCGATGCAGCCCTGTTATTAAGCGCGGTTTTGCTTGCCACGATAGATTAACCAAGGGGCATCTTTTCCCTTAGCTTCAACTCAAAATCCAAACCCCTATCCTCTCCATTTACTCTAAAAATTTATCTTTTTATTATGAGCTGCAGAATTACAGCCCCATACATAAATGGTCAATCCCATGAAAAGTCGACCCCAACCAGCAGTGTCCTTAGGGATATCCCCCACTACAACCACCTCCGACCACCACTAGCTCGGCATAAGCCCAGCGAATACAGTGACCAGTGACGACATATAACAGTATTGAGAAATAATATAAAACAGCAATAGTAAAAAAACCCTTAAAAAAGTCCGAGGCAATCTTTAAACAAAATCTGGCAACTCTCCTCAGGACCTGGAGGTTTGCCGGATTTTTTGAATGACATCCCGACACAGTACAGAAAAGTTGGGCCACCTATTCATTTGTTAAATGAAGTTTATAACGGAGTTGACAGAACTGTAACTCACCACGTAGCACACAATTTGTTAGGTCACCGTATCATAAATAACACTAAATACGAGCGTCATAGAATCAAAGAGAACACTGTAATCAGGATATGTCACCATATGAGTTTTGGAAATTTTATTCCCATTCTAACGATAACCTCAAGAAACCCTTTTCTACCCATCCAAAGTAACCCTGGCACAACACAACCAAAGCCCAAACCCCGATTAGACCGGCTCCGGGACGACCCGTTTCCCAGCAGCCACATGCCTCTCAGCTCCACACATCCAGTAAACACTCTCATTCCAGGAAAAAAAACCAACCCAAAGCTGGTCCCTAGTCAACACCACTCCACGCACAGAGGCCGGACTTTGGTGAATCTGGCCGCGATGTAATTCAGCCCCTTTCGCCCCCCCAAATAGGCCATTAATACTAAAACCACCACAGCCCTACTAACCCCACAAAGACACCACCTTCACTCCTCACACCAAAAATTCCCCCATCCCCCGTCTGACGACTCCACTTAGGAAAGATCCCTCGCCACCGACCCTGGAGCGAAGGGGAAAATTATTAGGCCGCAATTAGGTTACCTACGGTACGACCCAAGCCCCAAATGGTACCCCAGAGCAACTCAGGGATGGTATATAGGCGGCCGGCGTGATCTGACCTTCTCAACACATACCCTAATGTGCACGAAAGTCCCCAAGAAAATATGGGACTTAGAACACCATATTCCCAATATGCCTTCAATGGTCGTGTAACTGGGATCCTTTTCCTTATTTTCCTTACCCATATGTGATGTAGTACTATTGTATTTAATATACTAATAAGAACAAGTACTGACTCTATTCGCTTTATCTTAGTATATAGCGAGCTCTTACCTCTTTTATTAGTATTAATTTTTACATTAATGTATAAAATAGTATTAATATTTTATTATTATTACGCCAAGCGAAACACATTTTGATTGAAAAAAATTCTCATGGATTAAAACAATTTTTTTTAATTAAACTTATTGCACCGGGCTCTCTGAGCGCCGGGCCTCCTAGCGCCTATCAGTCCCTACTCTAGAACCGTAACATGGGATCAATCTGGGCGCCCAGACCCGCTTCTTCTGCTACCGAACGATTTTATATTTAAAGCAATTAACAAACCTAATAATGAAGCGCGTTCAAGAATCCGTTTTTACAACATGTTCTAGGCTAAGTATACCATTGGTGTTTAGTGAGTCTTTCCTACCTCATTCAAATGAAAAGTCATCCAATTACTGTAAATTTGATTTTATATGTGGTGAACAACTGCTGGTCTGATTCTCGCGATTCTGCGTATTGGTCCTGCAATAAGGACCTGATTAGTCCTAACATAGACTGCAGTCCCGATTGGCAGAGTGCTTAGAGCGCTGGCCTCTCGTGGCAAAGGTAGCGGGTTCGAAATTCGCTCCGGTCTACCCAACTGCACATGAGTACATGAATCTGCGATTGATTAAGGGAAGTCAAAGGCAGCAAGGAATGGAACTGGTCACCCCACTTCGTGAAACTGGACCTAATATAGTGAAGTCTCTAACACAGCTCTCCCCTACGGCAGGATCTGCTATGGGACTAGCTTTACCTTTTGCTCTGACAGCATGCTGTTGGCTAAGCGGTTTGAGAGCGTTCCTCTCGGAAGCAAAGCTATGGGCTCCGATATAATGAACTTTTAGCGTCATGCTCCATTCTACCCAGCTGTCACGAAAATGTTCTTTCTCTTTTTTTTTGATCTTCACTCCTCTCCGGCATTATTGCTCTACCATTCCTTATAGTGCTAATACTTCCAGTATTTAATGTTTATGCTCTCCTTGACTAAGGTTATCGTATCATATCTTGTCACAGCTCTCTCCCACCACTCTCTCCTGATTATTTTCTCCTTTGTTATTGGAGGCGATTACCGAAGGAGCGACCTTGCCACATTGACCGTTGTCGCAATATCGAGCAAGCTCCAGACACGGGGTACGGAGTCTACACTGAAAGCGATATTCCTATTGTTAACCGAATCAGACAGATTTTTGTCCCCTAAAAGAGGCACGAAACCATGTTGTCGCATGATAAGGCTCTAGTTTACAAACATGGCGTGCCCAAATACACGGCTGATCTCACTGGGATGTCGGATGATAACAATCTTGGTAAAAGTTAAGACACAGGCAGTGATGTAATACTTCCGGCAGATGAAATTGGTTGTGATAATCAACTGCCGGAAAGTAACATCTTGGAGAAGATTATGAAAACAAGGTCCGGTGGTCACATTATGACGCATGTCCAGATCTAGTGATCTGGAACAACGAAAACATGCAAATAAAAGTACACGCGATGATTTCTACTCCAATGCGAAAGCGAAACGGCTGAAGAAATTAAAAGGACTTAATTTTCTTAGTTTGTTCCTGCTGAGTTCCATAATTATATTCCTTACACTAAAAGGTAAAGGTAGTCCCATAGCATATACTGCCGTAGGGGAGTGAAGTGCTAGAGACTTCACCATAATAGGTCCAGCATTGAGAGGTGGGGTGACCAATTATGTTAGTTTGTTAGCATTGCTTACCTCTTTTATTAGTAATAATTGTTATTGATGTTTATGTCACAGATGAAAATAGTGCAGCAGTAATCATCCACTTTTGCCCCTCCCCATCTAGAGTATACTTTTGCTACATGAACGAAGGATTCACCAGTTTAATTAACACGGGGGCCATCTGGCAATCAAGCCCTATGTGAAACAGACAGCGAAGCGCGGAGCATGGCGTAATAGATTCTTTGATCAGGGGAACACACGATATTCAGTGAGACGGACCTTGGATTGTAAAACTTTCAGGTGAAAATTGCATAGCTGATTTTCGACAAGGCGGAGATGATGAAAGTCAAGAGGTGGTAAAATTACCTTTGATTCAAGAAATCGAACGGCAAATTGGCTCGGGTTTGGCAGTGGTGTGACTTTCGCATTAAAAGAACGAATAGTAACGGAAAGTTTTTCAATATATACCATGTCTCTCCGATAGCCATGATCAGTTGCCAGAAATCTGTCTGAATTCACTAGCTCGTTATCTTAAGATTTCTCGTACAGAGTGAAAATTAATAGATTCCGTGGAGTGTTTCATTTTTCTGATTGCGGTAATTTATATACTAGATTTGAAGTACACATTTTATTGGCAAGGGAAAGATCTTAATAAAGCTAGAGAACACGGAGTGGGTTTTGCGATCAAAAAATCGCTAACTAAAATGGTTGAACCAGGCGAGAATGGATCAGAACGCCTGTTAACGCTCCGCCTGCAAACTAGCACAGGTCCCATCACCCTTGTCAGTGTGTATGCTCCTACTCTGTACTCTGCCTCAGAAGCTAAAAGATGAGTTCTACGAGTGAATCTAACAGCAATTTACATAAGAAGCATAACCTAGGCAAGAACAGCTTGTTCTCCTTGGTGACTTTAACGCTAGAGTGGGTGCCGATAATGTTTCATGGCCTTCATGTCTGGGCAGGTTTGGTATTGGCAAGATGAATGAAAATGGACAACGGCTCTTAGAGTTGTGCGTCCACCATGACCTCTGCGTGACCAACACCTACTTTCAGACAAAACCCCAGCATAAGGTGTCATGGAGACACCCACGATCCAAGCACTGGCACCAACTTGACCTGAATCTCGTCAGAAGGCCACTCCTCAGGTCTGTGCTCTCCACGCGCTCGTACCATAGTGCAGACTGTGATACAGATCACTCCTTGGATTGCTGCAAAATCAGAGCACAACCAAGAAAACTCTATCGTGTCAGACATGAAGGGAAACCACGCATTGATACCAGCAAGATGTCAGACCCTTCCATGATCGCTCAATTCACTGCGACCTTCGAGAAAGTGCTCAGTAGCCCTCAGCATGGTGATACTATTACAGAGAACTGGGAGCATCTACGGAACACCATTCAAAGTACTGCACTTGCCACCTTTGGTAAGAAAACAGCAAAGTCCCAAATGAACTGGTTTGATGCTTCATCAGATGTGATTATGGCACCTGTCATTGAAATGCTAAGCGCAGTGCTATTGAATGAATACAAACGTTCACCGAGTGCCAGAACCTTACAGATCCTGAGGGCTACGAGAAGCAAAGTTCAACAAACTGCTCGACGCTGTGCAAATGACTACTGGCTCCAGCTCAGTGAGAGCATCCAGATCGCTGTGCCAGTGCTGGGAAGAGACAACTATTCCTCAAGACATGCGAGATGCCAAGATTGTAACACTGTATAAAAATAAAGGAGACAGAAGTGATTGCAATAACTACAGAGGCATCTCTCTTCTTAGTATTGTTGGTAAGGTTTTTGCCAAAGTCATCTTAATGCGACTACACAAGTTAGCTGAGCGCATATATCCAGAGTCACAGTGTGGATTCCGAGCTGGCAGATCAACAACAGACATGATCTTCTCTCTCCGCCAGCTTCAGGAAAAATCAAGAGAGCAGAAAAGACCATAAGAAGAGACATGGTACGCAACCAGACGATACGTCAAGGCCTAAAATGCCACCCCCTACAGACCCAAGTAGAACAGTCCCAACTAAGATGGTTTGGCCATGTCTGCAGAATGGGAGAAGATCGGCTACCACGACAAGCATGGGAAACAAAGAGCCAAGGATCCAGACCCCGAGGACGACCCAGAGTCCGCTGGCAGGACAACATTAGACAATCTTTGAAGGACCGAGGACTAGAATGGAACCAGGCCAGGAGGAAGACAGCCGATAGAATAGTCTGGCGCTCTCTCTTCCAAACCTCTACACCTCACGGTAGAAGGGGAACGACTAAGTAAGTAAGTAAGTAAGAAAAGACCATTATATATCGCCTTTATAGACCTCACAAAAGCATTCGACCTGGTTAGTAGGGATGGACTCTTTAAAATCCTCCTGAAAATAGGCTGCCCTTCTAAAATGCTGGAAATGATAAAGTCATTCCATGACAGCATGAAAGGAACAGTCCAATATGCTGGAAGCACGTCACAGCCCTTTGATATACGAAGTGGCGTTAAACAAGGCTGTGTTCTGGCTCCGACCCTCTTCGGAATCTTCTTTGCCTTACTCTTGAAACATGCTTTCAGAGATGCAACTGAAGGAATATGCCTTCACACTAGGTCAGATGGCCGTCTGTTTAATCTTTCAAGGCTGAAGGCAAAAACAAAAATCAGAAGGGTCACTATAAGAGACTTGTTGTTGTTCGCTGATGATGCTGCAGTCGTCACTCAAAGCCAACAGGAGCTTCAGAGCTTGATGAATCGCTTCACTAAAGCATGCAAGGACTTTGGCCTCACAATAAGTCTAAAGAAAACGAATGTGCTGAGTCAGGATGTGGGTGCTGCACCAGTTATCACTATCGATAACTATGAATTGGCAGTGGTGCACCACTTCACATACTTAGGGTCTACCATCAATGACAAACTCTCACTGGATACAGAAATCGACAGCCGCATTGGCAAAGCTGCAGCTACCTTTGCCCGCCTCACATCGCGTGTTTGGGGAAACTCTAAACTCACAATGAAGACCAAAGCTGCTGTATATAATGCCTGCGTCACCAGCACACTCCTATATGGCAGCGAGACCTGGACGACCTATGCTAAGCAAGAAAGAAGGCTCAATACCTTCCATTTGCGGTGTCTACGCCGCATCCTCGGCATCTCGTGGAAAGATAAAGTGACAAATGTCGAGGTGTTGTCACGTGCTGGCCTTCAAAGTATGTATACGCTTCTTAGACAGCGCAGACTTCGCTGGCTTGGCCATGTTCGCCGTATGGAAGATGGTCGCATCCCAAAAGATATCTTCTACGGACAATTAGCAGATGGCAAGAGAACAGTTGGGCGACCACAGCTGAGGTTCAAAGATGTGTGCAAGAGAGATATGAGGGCACTGGACATGGATCCAGCAACATGGGAGGATGAAGCTGCCGATCGCACTAAGTGGCGATGCTATTTACGGCGCCACCTAAGATTGGGCGAAGAGAGGCTCACACAAGAAGCAGAGGTGAGGAGAAAACGTCGAAAGGAGCACCAGGAAAATAAGCAGCTGAGGGCTGTCACCTCAGGGGCGCATTCCCATAGTCAGTTATGACTGAAGGGGCTATTATTATTATTATTAGATTTGAAGTGATTTAGTGTGTTTAACGTGTTCAATACATATTTGACTGAGATTTTCTGCGCTAATTAAATAACTTATAGCTAACTTTCCAGCCGTAAAGTAAATTTAATTACTCGCTATATTTCCAGTAAGAGATGTTTTAAATTGACTAGTACATACATTAAATAACTGTCTACTGACGGCATATATTATTTACTTCTATCCATTTTATGTAATTTTTTTTTAATGACTAGTGTTCATACCACGCGTTAACAGAATGATAGGATAAGCTAGACACGTGTGTTTAAAATCTAATTTATAACAGAGTGGTGTAGAGGTCCTATTTTTAACACGTGTTAGATATGATATTGATAATTTGGTTAAATGTTTATATGTTCTTTTACTAAAATATAGGCTGATCAAACCTGAGTCCTAGCGGCTTATTTTCTTATGGCTAGATAAACTTATGATCATACGAACTTATAATATAAAAAGCCTCTATGCCAACTTTACGTGTAGTGTTGGTCAGAGCAACCTAACCTTTGAGGTGAAGACAGGAGTACGACAGGGATGCCCCTTATCAACCACTCTATTTTTAACAGTCATAGACTGGGTGATGCGCCAGACAACAGAGGGCAGTCCAAGAGGAATAAGATGGACAACATTTTCTACGTTGGAAGATCTGGAATATGCAGATGACATTGCACTACTAGCACATTCACATCAACACATCCAGGAAAAAACGGATAGACTTAATAAGTTTATCCAGCAGGTGGGCCTGAATATCAATTTAAAGAAGTCTGAGGTCATGACGCTCAATGTGAACAACCCTGAGCCCATATCAGTAAGGAATCAGCAATTGGTACAGACATATACCTTTACATACCTAGGAAGCATAGTAACACCAGACGGCGGGGCAGGCAAAGACATCAACATCAGAATGAATAAGGCAAGAACAGCCTTCTTTAGCCTAAACAACATCTGGAAGTCCTCCCAATACAGCACAAGCACAAAATTAAGATTATATCAGAGCTGTGTGCTTTCTGTGCTTCTCTATGGTGCGGAATACTGGAGAGTAACAGAGAAGGAAATGTCGAAATTGTCCTCTTTTCACACAACATGCCTAAGAAAAATTCACCGAATCTTTTGGCCAAATACCATCACCAACCAAGATCTGCTTACTCGTAGCAAGCACGAGGACATGCACACCATCATAGCTGGCAGACGCTGGAGCTGGGTTGGTCATGTCCTCAGAAGAGACCCCGATGCCATCACAAGAACAGCTATGCTTTGGACCCCTGAAGGAAAACGAAAGAGAGGCCGACCAAAAACAACCTGACGGAGGACTGTGGAGGCTGAGATGCAAAGAATGAACCAGAGTTGGGGCACTGTACGAAGGATGGCCACCGACCGAGCAAAGTGGAATCAATTTGTTGTTGCATTACAAGACGCCACTATGCGTGATGGCCACTGACTTCTTTGACGGTCGGCGGCTAAGGATCAAAGAAGAAGAAGAACTTATAATATTATAAGCATCCAAGAATATTTAATATTGATGAGCTTCTTGCTGTGACCTGTGCGGTCCAATTTTCCTCATTTTCCCGAGAGAAACCAGAATAGAACCATTGAATTATAATATTAACTGGGCCAGAACTATTACCAGATTTACTTATATATATATATATATATATATATATATATATATATATATATATATATATATATATATATATATATATATATATATATATATATATATATATATATATATATATATATATATATATATATATATATATATATATATATATATATATATATATATATATATATATATATATATATATATATATATATATATATATATATATATATATATATATATATATATATATATATATATATATATATATATATATATATATATATATATATATATATATATATATATATATATATATATATATATATATATATATATATATATATATATATATATATATATATATATATATATATATATATATATATATATATCATCAGCCAACTGTGGCAATATATTGTCAGCAACATTTGTGTAACTTAAACCTAGCGTTTCCGCCACTTGAGGCTAAACATCCTAGGAACTGTATATGTTCTATTTATTCTACATCGGCGATCACCATGCATGAACCTTACACCAACCAACTGAAGGCATAGATAACTTATTGGATCCAGTACAAATTTAACACCGACTCTAGCGACTCCTGTGAAATTTTCAGTCAGCGACTACGGAGAGTCTGGAGCTGGATTTGGCAAACTTAAACTTGACACTAAATATATATATTACTTATTAGTGTATTTCCTTGGAATGCCTGCGACAACTACTGGGGTAAGTGCATCTGAAAGTGGCCACTGCGTGTATGTGAATTGAATGAACAGAGAAAGAAACTTATGTCTTTTGTTAACATCATATACTTATATGGTTTCTTCTTTCTTTTTTTTTTAAATCTCAATAATCTGATTAGTCACGGGATAGTTTACATTAGGAACCTATGCTTTTCCTATACTGACTATTTCATAACTTATTGTTAACTTTTGATCTTTTGGGTTAATTAACCTCTGTTGGGATCGTCCTTTCTTTTCCTTTACCAGAGGGAAGAACCTATTTGATTAATTTTCATTTCTGTCTGTAAACCATGATCTCTTGATGCCTATGATTTATGTTGTGATTTTCTATTTATAATAAACTTTATTAAACCTTTAGTTATCGTGTCCGGTCAACCCCTATTCATTATAAGTTATCTATAGTTTGTTTTTCACGTTCGTGCGTATTTGTCACAGAATTGTGTGCATGTGAGTGCAGTGTAACTCGTATTTTCGTACAAGGAGAGAAAGTGCGTCTGATTTAAATATCGTCGTCCAGATAGGCTGGATTAGATAAATTATTCTATCCAGAGACTGTCCTTTCTCTTACACGATCACCCTCGTGATAGAAACTATTTCTTACCCCTTACTTTCACATTGTCATCACTATCACCTCTGCTCAGACAGGGCTATAAACATCTATTATCTATCTGATAAATCATACACGACAGTTTATTATTTTTATCATTATTAAGGTAAGCACAAGAAACACATTTTATTGAAAAACTATGCATTAAAAAATAATTTTTTGGGCCCCTAGGCTACTTAGCCTAATGGTTAATCTGGCCCTGCGCCTGCTACCGAACGATTGTATTTGCCTTTCCTTCCCTAACCCAAATAGCAGAGTCAGGTACCCATTTACAGCTAGGTAGACTGGATAGTGTCGGTACCGTGATTCAAACCTGGCACCTTTGCCGCGATAGACCAGCGCTCTAACCACTCTATTCCTGACACTAGGAAATAGTCAAATATATCTTCTATTACAGTGGTCAACACACAGGTGTAAATATTTCATACTTACCAGCATTACAACAGCCCATCCACTTATGATCATATAATAAATAGAGCATTTAAGTCCAAGTATTGGACGAAAAACCATTTTAGCTTCGTATGTTAATACGATTCAGAAGGTTAAGGAGAAGTCAGTCATATGATACAAATGATATACTTCAGGCACAAACAAAGAATGACGGACTACACACCCGAACAGTTGATAATTAATACTTGAGAGTTGGTATAATAGTCACAATCATAAAAGCTCAATCAGTGGCTCTCAAAGTATATATGCCCCAATACAAGGAATTCACTTTGAGCCAACTAGAACCACTTCGAGTTGTGCAAAACAAAATACGAATTCTGTAATGACTGTACCTCTGGCATTTTTTCTCCAAAAAACATCCTCAGATTAAACTTCTGATTCAGCAATGCGGAGAACCAGCTGATAGTTCCATTATGTGATTCAATGACGCATCCGGCACTATGAACTATTCTGTCTTCTTGGTTTGATGAAAAGACTAAAAGAAATGAACAACACCCTAATATACTTACTTCCTTAGTCGTTCCCTTTCTACCGTGAGGTGTAGAGGTTTGGAAGAGAGAGCGCCAGACTATCTTATCGGCTGTCTTCCTCCTGGCCTGGTTCCATTCTAGTCCTCGGTCCTTCAAAGATTGTCTAATGTTGTCCTGCCAGCGGACTCTGGGTCGTCCTGGGGGTCAGGATCCCTGGCTCTTTGTTTCCCATGCTTGTCGTGGTAGCCGATCTTCTCCCATTCTGCAGACATGGCCAAACCATCTTAGTTGGGATTGTTCTACTTGGGTCTGCAGGGGGTGGGATTTTAGGCCTTGGCGTATCGTCTGGTTGCGGACCATGTCTCTTCTTGTTACTTCAACCACCTTCCTCAGATACCTCATTTCTGAGGAACACCCTAATATGCCGGGAAATACATTCTTTGACTAGTAGCCTTAAGGAAACTGAAAGCTTGGCCTATGGCAACCTAGAAAAACAAATCTGGAGAGCATGTTCAGATACATACCACAGTTGTACAGAGATTTCATGAGCACCCTGCTTGCATCTTGATTTCTCTTCAGTATTTTTCCTCATATTCCTATTATGTGTGAATGTTTAGCAAAATAACTTAATTGAAATATGAGGACAAAATTGTGTTCATGTAATGCAGTAAATAATATACACTTAAACATGGCTCTTCTGTCTTTTATTGTTGGCCTGCCTGAACTACTTGTTAAAGTGAATGTTTGTGAGAGGAAGAACAACCTTACCAGAAAATAGTACATGAACTGGAGACAGGAAGGTGAGGAGATATTTAATACATCCAAGTAATTTTCACTACAAATATCTAATGACGGTTGCCTGCAATGAAATGACCCCAAGTAACAGAAACAACACACCATAATTAAAAACCTGTCGATTTTGACGGGTTATTGCTAGTGTATATATATATATATATATATCAATAGCATCAGTGTAGATAAGAGTACTATTAAAACTAGTCCTAATAATCTTCGCCTGAGAGGGGTACTCCGGTAAGACTAAACTCCCATAAGGGGTACGGGATTACTGTAGGTTTGGGAAACACTGGCTTATCAGGAAGTATATCATCATCATTGTCACAAGGCAAGCAAGGGTTCTTTCCGTGACAGCTCCGTTGTTGAAGGGCGTGGCTTGGCCACGGAGTAAACTAATTTTACATTTTCTTCCTCTTCCTCGTTCGTCCTGAAAAGGACGTCGGTTGCGTTGTGTCTGTTTACACCGGAGCTGCGATATCTGCACCTTTCTGTTTAAACATCCGACTTCAACACGGCATTTTTTGGGACCGGGTTTGCCTTCCCTCTGCGATCCCTACTCTCTCAGCCAGACTGCAGTGATGCAGCCTGTTTCCAGGACCACCACGTGGAGATGGAGTAGGGTCTTGTTCAGCTCTGGTTCGCTGACCCTGATGCAAGCAGTCAAGCTATGGATCGCTGACTGCATTCTCTATTGCTGCATCCTTGGGTCCCCTTTTACATTTTAATACTTGACATTCACTAGCGACTTGTAAGTACAGCAGTCGCACAGAGCATATATATATATATATATATATATATATATATATATATATATATATATATATATATATATATATATATATATATATATATATATATATATATATATATATATAAAGAAACTTCAGAAAACGCTGTTTCCAGCCTCATGTATCATAATTATCATCGTCGTGGGAGCCGCGCTAGCGTAGTGGTTACAACACCGCTCTGGCGACCGGGTGATTCAGGATCAAACCCGGGCGACGGCATTTGAGGATTTTTCGTCGACCGGGAATTGGACTGGATTAACTCGAGACCTGGCGAGAACATTTGAAGGAGTGTCGTCGACCAGGGATTGGCGGCTCCTGAGCCGACCCAGCTCTAATGGGTACCTCCGAAATCGGCGAGTATCTGCCTGAATGGCGAGGGGCACCTGTCTCTGTACAAGAAAAGGGATACTCACGTAAAATCAATGTCAGGTTAGACATTAACAATAACCTGAGATTTCGCCTCGAGTATTAACGGGCGTACGAAAAAAAAAAAAATCATCGTCGTCGTTATCATCATCATCAGCTGCCATCTTCACAATGAAGGTCGGCTATAATGGATCTCCAACGTCTTCTGTCTCTTGTCTTGGTGGTGTACTCTAAAAGACTCTTTCCTTCTCATCTCTACTCGAGAAAATCAGGTACCCATTTATCGCTGGGCTGGATGGACAGGGGTGTAACGCTATCACGCTTTGGTCCCGAAAATCGGTAACTTTTTCCACCGACAGTCAAGAGATCTAACCGCTTAGCCAGTCGGATGTTACAAAATAGTTTACATTACTAATTTGCTATCATCCTTATTCCACCACCAACCATTTGCCGTCTGCTCTCATTTCTCATCAGCAGGCGACCGTCATTAGATATTTGTAGAGAAAATTATATGGATGTATTAAATATCTCCGCACCTTCCTGTCTCCAGTTCATGTACTTTTTATCAATTGTGTTGTTCCATAATCGAACTGTTCATGCACACCGTCATTTGCGCACTTTTCTGTTTTCGGGAGAGTACATATAAGAGAAACTATACAATTATTGTCTGACTTTCAACCACAGTTGCACCCCTTAGCTGTGGTTGAAAGTTTATGTACTCTCCCGAAAATAGAAAAGTGCGCAAATGACGGTGTGCATGCTGTGACAGACCGACCGACCGACCTACTTACGTTTTTGGCAATGCGTACACCGTTCATCATAGACACAGGGTCCGTCGGCTATTTTAACGCGCATGTCCGAACATAAAAGACCTTTTTGCTTGAAGTGATTTCCAGGACTATCATTACCTGCATTATATAGTAATTTTCTGAGAAACTGGAGCAATTTTTTTAGAGTAAGCGGTTATTAAAGTCTTGTGAACGGAATTCCCGTCCACTTAAAGTTCAGACACTAAAACCTTTTGTTTTGTAAATAGGAACCACTTTATTTCTGGCAGTGTTCGAAGAATAATCCGCCTTCCAGGCTTGTGATAAGGCTATTGATCTCATCGCATTTATCAAATATCTGCCTTCTTGCGCTCGCTTGACAGATCTGCTCGGAAAAGAAAGCTCGTAATTTGCTCTTAAGCTTAATCGAACAAGACAAATTATGGTATGCATTATTTGTCTAGCCATTTCTGTTCAGTTTTGATTATTAACTTTGAAACACGATCACGTGGTTCGAGTCAGTGAAGGATAAATATTGACATTTTAATGATTGGCCACGGAATATGTATGAATGCGTGTCTGTATGAATGCAGTTATGCGAGTGTATACAAGAGAGATCGATAGCGCATACACATCACTTCCCGCAGAGTAATATAAACATGCTTTCAAATCTATAAGTAAATGTTCCCTTCCAACCACTGCTTTCTGGGGCCCACTCCGTGCTGGGCACCCGCATTATGCCAGGCCCACCCAGATGGTATTTACACCCCGACACCGAGGGTGAGAGAGACGTGACCACTCAGAATAATAAGAATGCCGCGAACAGCTAAGATAACTAACACAAAAACTCTTAAGTGCTAATGAACTAATATAATAACAAATATAAAGAGGGGACATGTGACGAGAAGTGCAGCACTCGAAAACACCGTGAACAAGTGAAAGATAGACGGAAAGAGAAGTAGCGAGAACAGAAACCATTATGAATCTGGTATTTCGTGTTTTATAGGCGTAAAAAACCAACTTATGCAACGTATAACTGCTATCCAGTTTACAGAGAAACTTGTGCAAAGGTAGACACCTTAGAAGACCCACTTCAGGTACTCTTGAGTTTTGGCCACTGTTGGACCACTACTGCAAAGCAGGGGAGGCAATACCGTGACAGGCACCCTTCTGTCCGCATGGTCCCAGAGATTTTCAATGAGATTTAAATCAAAGGATAGAGCTAGCCAAGGGTCGACGATGTTCACATTACCTGCATTTAGGTAGTCTAGGGCTGCTAATG